>VDFB02262336.1:0-93538 GCA_007258455.2 Sequoia sempervirens | reverse complement strand
CCCAACAGATCCACCAAAATTATCAACCAAAAAAACATTTTTAAATTTAAATTTTAGGTTCAAATGAGATGTCTTCTTAAATCCCTATTATTGAATATTTCTCTTAATTGGACTAACTCTCATCTCCATTGCAATCATCATCTTCACTCAAGTAGGCTAACTGTTCAGTTTTAACCTTTACTGGAAGAGAATTTTCTAGTTTGGGAATCTTCTCTCAGTTAGTCTTTCATGCACTTTTCTGTACAAGGTTTATGAAAACATAGCCAATACATGATAAAAGGTTTTTATGAAAGTTACAAGATACAGTTTTGCACCAAATATGTATGTTATGTCAGTTAGTTTAAATTCCTTTGCTTAAATCTGTGAGTGCAAAACCTGTTAAGGTTATTATAGAATATACCTAATATTCTGATTAGAAACAAAAATCTTATCATACAACCTCCCCAAAATGCTCTGAAACCATCAGATCACTCGGCAGCACACAGCCTTACATTTTGATGGGGCAAAGAGATTAAAAAAACAAACTAAACTTGTGGTGTTCAAGGTAGCCATTGTGTTTCAATTGGAAATATGGAGGTCATTGAAAGATAGCCATAACCTTTTTTTCAACACCTCTCAAATAACCTTACTCATTTTGAGTGATGCCGATCAGGGGTAAGAAAATGATATAGGCTGAAACAAACAATGCATGAAGCAAACCAGTGTCTCTCCAAGTTTCCAGGGCAGGGTTTCATGGATGACAAAAATAATTCCTAGATTTTGGGGATGGTGGGAGGATGGCTGATATATTAATATTAAAAAATTAGTATTTAAAATTAGAATAGCTTAAAGTGAAAAAAACTGATCCAATAATCCATAAGATGACCATGATGACATAATATGACTAATATAATTTTTAATTTTTATTTATATCAACGAAGTTACAAGAACAAATGAGCTAAGAATCATAACTACAAGTGACTAACATCACAATGGCAATATGGCAATGCCAAAAGAAAATATGCATAGCCGGTTTGAACAAGAAGCTCAAAAATCAGAGTAATTAACCAATAGATATCTCAAAAACTGCTCCTCATCACTTGAACTGTTGGACTAAACTATATCCTGCAATGTAAGCCCAACCAATCCCGGCTGCACATCCTACAGCCCCACAAAGGCTCTAGGCATTTTTGTTAGGCTCTTTTTTTGTGATTGAAGTTTTTTGACAAGCGGGAGATTGCCTGACATTCCCTGGACATCAGGGAGAGCAAATCATCCCCAATCAGCAGTTGCCAAGACCATAGTTCTAAAACTCCGTGAGTACTTGCCAAACTCACATGCACTTGCAAGTTTCTGCAGAAGACAAACTACTTGCCCATGATTCACAAACCAAGTCTGCTGCAGAAAGTCACAGGTAACAAGCAAGTTACTTGGCAATTTTTTACTATGTCTCACTCAGACTCAGCAAGTTTGTAAAAGAAACTCAGCTGTCAAAAAAAGACATAAACCCTCTTTTTTGTGTTATTATCATTTTCGTTTTCAGCGGTTAGGATCTCAGTGGCGTGAATTGATTGTTGACTGATTGGGAGTGCGATTTGAAGGATTTGTCAACAATTGGAGTGCACTTGGACAGGTAATTGATTTGTCCAATGTTTTATCAGAATTCAACTTTGTAGTTTTTGAGTCAATCTCAGTGACCAAGTCCCAATTCTTCACCCCTGTGAGCATCACCTAGATGCAATGAGTGTCAAGTGGATCATTCATGCTCATGTAAGATGGGTTCTTCTGAAACACTACCCATGAAATTGACTCAAAAACTACACATTGTATCCTAATAAAACATCACATAATTTGACACATTGTGAAAATCACCACCTACTTTATAACATATATAATTTGCTTTCTATTCTTTTTTTTTCGCATTCCATAATTCAGATTCAAAAGAATCGAACCCCTATAGGTATGCTGCTGATTTTTTTGCAATGTCTGGAATTCCAAATTTATAGTGCACACTGCAAGGCCAAAAGGACCCTACATGGAAGCATGACACACGGGGTACAACCAAGGGCACACTAACCTACAATTATTTGTCATGTCCCCGAAATTGCAACACTAAAGTATAAAATAACCAAGCATTGAAATGCTAATAAATAAACAAAATAAATAACAAAATACACATTAAAAATATAAAAAAAATACTAGCAATTAAATATTATTATAATTATAATTATCATAAGATAATATTATAATTATAATCATCAAATATAACAATATAACTATTAACAATACAAAATAAATATTAACAATTTGATATTATTATAATATAATAATATAAAATATACATGTGAACTAATATGAATAACATGTTAAACATATAATAAGCAGCAGCAGCCAGTGATTCCATAAGTAATAATAATGATAGGCAACGATTACCTTATAGCAGTGGTTATTAAAGGAGGAAATCAACGATTATTATGGAAACAGCAGCGATCATAGTTACAAGGGCAACAACTAAACATTAAATACCAGCGATGTCTATTAGCAGCAAGACCAGCAATTAAGTTCATGAAAAGAGGTGACCTTTGAATAACCACCACATTTCATGAGGGTCATCTCTATTCAAAAAGAGGTACGATGAGGATATAAAAGGAAATAGGGAGTGTGTGAAGGAGATATAAGGGAATATAGAGATTTAAACACAGGTATATGAAGAGTGAATAAGGAGAGAAATAGGAATAATTTCTGAGTATGACAGCAAGTATATGAAGAGTGAATAAGGAGAGATAGGAATAATTTCTGAGTATGACAGCAAGTATATGAAGAGTGAATAAGGAGAGAAACAGGAATAATTTCTGAGTATGACAGCAAATACATTAATATGATATAATCAGATTTGGAAGAAGAAATACAAGGAAAAGAAGAGATATATGAAGACAAATGACAGATCAATAAGGGACGGATAAACAGCAGTAGAGTGATCGACCACCAGCATGAGCCTTTACAAGTATACAGCAGATTTGACCAGTGCAACAACATAATCAGACCCTGTGGTATGATGTTTATTTGATCAGAAATTATAGATATTAAACACTAACATCATAGCATATTATGTAGCATATAATTACTGATATTATTAACAGATGTAGCATATAATTACTGATATTGTTAATAGTGATATGATTCTGGTTTGGCAATAATTGGTCAAAAGGGTTGAAGCGGGACTACAAAAAGGGAGAACTGTGAGTAGGGCACCCTATTATGCAAAAGGGAGATCTGTGAGTAGGACACCCTATTATGCAGAAAGGGAGAACTATGAGGACACCATATTGCAGCCTCCCAACTATCCCCACTTGAATCAATTGTTGAAGTAAACAAAGAAAGGTCTTCAATCATAAGAGGGGAGGTTGGCATGATGGAGGAGAACTATGTAAAGCCCTCACTAGGTACACCACCTCATGATGATGGTTGAGGACCATCGGTTAAGGACCACATGAGGCCACAGAGGATAAGGTCCTACTGTTGGGCCTAGGGGAGGATACTTGGGGCACCTCATCATGTCCTCATTATGGTTGAGCCCACGTAGTCCTTGGGACTTGTTGTATTGATATATATAATCTTTCTTAGACTTAGAACTAAATGTATTTCATGGATTATGTCTGTCATATTCATCTAACATGGTTGCAGGTTTCCATAATCAGACTTACATCATCTCAATTTTAAGTAGAAATTATATCTTTAACTACAATCTGCTATTGGTTTCATTTGGAATTGTGATTTCAGGGCAAAATATAAGGTGATCCCAAAAGGGGACATTACATTATTGCAGGTATAGCATGAGAGGAGGTATAAATCAACTAAATTACCACCTTGTTTAAATTGCTAGTTGAGATCTCAAGTTGTGTAACCAAGTGAAAGAAGTGCAATGAGATAAGAATGCACAAATTTCTAGCTATGAGGAGAAGAAAACTGATAAGTACTAGACAAAGGAAGCAGTTGCATTGGTGATGAATTCCATGGCCACTCCTAATTCATCATGAGATTCTCTTCTTGGCCCATGGATTCATTGTTATTCCATTCACGCTGAAGAGAGTTCAAGCCATTTAAATTCCCCATCTAACTTATTTATTCATCATAATATTCCAGGCACACAACCTTCACTTAAGGACACTGCTTGGAACTGAGAGAAGCACCATGAAGCAAGGATGGCAGCTGCAAATTATTGGTACAAATTTACAATAATAAAATACCATTTAAAATGGCAAGCAACTCGTATTGGGATGCATTGGTAAATGCATTAACCATTGTCGGTGTAGGGTTTAAGACAACAACTATGCTTCAATTGCCCAATGTTAGAGGAAGTCGACCAAAATACATGGCTAATAGTAGAAGATCAAAAACGAATGGCAGAAAAAGGGCTGAAGAATTTTATCTAATGGATGTATAGATGGAGGAACATGACCCTAATTAAGTTTTTGGTGACCTCAAGTGGAAAATTGGTGTTCTTGAAGTTCATAAATGCCTCAAATATGTAGTCATTGAGAGACTTCTTTAGTAGAGCCATCCTACCATTTTTTCAAGCCCTTGTACTGCCCATTGCCTTGATTTGATACTTAGGGACTTCGCAAAGATTGGATGGATCAAAAGTGTGGTTGAAAACACTAGAAATATTACCAAATTTATCTAAAACTATACTGAGTGTTTAGTTTGATGAGAGAGCACACCAAGGGTAAGGACTTGTATGATTGAGCATGGCACAATTTGCCACAAACTTTCACTTTGCAAAGCATTGTAGAGGCACTAACTTTTCTCAAGAAAATATTTGTGAGCAATGTGTGGTTGGAATCTCCATATTTGAAAAAAGCTTAAGGGGAGAAGGTTGTGAGGACAATGTTTAATGAGGTGTTTGACAAGAGTGTAGAAGAGATACTCAAGGTCAATAACAATCTTAAGCTTTCAAGTGAACTTTTTTATTTGTTGTTTTGTTTTTGTTTTTGCTAATTTTTTTATTTTCTATTAATTTAATTTTTTTATTTTCAAATTTTCAGGTGACAGCCTTTGATTAAGGCCATATGTTTGATTCATGGGGATTAAATGCTGGTGAGTTATCTCTATGAGGCCATGGATAAGGCCAAGGAGGCCATATGGTGGGAACAAGAGAAAATATGAAATCATTTGGCACATTATTAATCACAGATGGATGAACTAACTCCACCAACCAATACATGGCATGATGTGCTACTTAAATCCCAATTTTTTCTTCTTTGATTCCTTAAAGGTTGACGAGAAGGCTAAACGCCCAAGAACACTTAAAATTCCTCTATTGGACAATTTCTAAAGACTTCTAGGATCCTGACATGACTAAAAACTCATAGAGCCAATTTTCTAGAGACTTCTAGAATTCTAACATGTATAAAAACTGATAGAGGCGGTAAATAAGGATTGGACCTGAATTGTTTGAATTCCAATTAGAGTTCATAGATTCAAAAAACATTGTCATAGACAAATAAACAGAGCTGAGTACATAGGAAATTTGTCTAGAGATCTTAGGGATAGAAATATGTTGATTTCAGGCTGGTTGTGTGCCAAGGGACCTAAGATTGTAATTTTCATTGAAGATAGTGAAAAGTGAGTGTTTTTCCTCACTAATTGCTGGTATTATCTTTTAGAATTTATATTCTCTGAGGCAACTGATTGTGTCTTCATTCTGTGATGTTTACTTGCTCTCAATTTCCTTGAGTTCTTTGTTCAATGTTTTCCTTAAAATGTGCACTTCATCCTTCATTAAGAATCTGTACATGATGACTAGTTGTAAGGCATAGCTTTCACTAACTTACCAAACAAGTTGGTATAAAAGAAAGTTCTTTCCTTGTGGAAATTATTGTGAGTGATTTTTTAGGTTCATGCCCACAACAAGAACAGGTGTAGAAAAGAGAACTAAGAAGAATGGGAAAAGATGCAGAAACCCTTGATGAAGAAACAAGGATACTCAAGTTAGAAACCAATGTTGCAAGTATATCCAAGACAATGAAGGGCCTAATGGAGACTCTCATGGAAAAATTTGTTCATTGGGAGACACCAAAAGCAAGGAACAAGCCTACCTCATGGCGAAGTTAATCTACCAAGAATGCTTCATTATAAGGCCAAAGCAAGGATTGAGATTCTACCATTTGATGGAGATTGAAGATTGGTTGGCTCAATTGGAGGTATATTTTAATATGCATTCTCTTGGTACAGAACAAAAGATTTCCTTTCCTATATTGAGATTAGCAAAACATACTTTAAGTTGGTTCAAATGCCTTTTGTACTTTAGCACAAGGGAACAAAGCTATTATTAAATCTTACAACCAATTCAAGAAATTTTTTAGAAAACATTTTTACCCAAAATATCATAGAGGGGGGAAATGTATGGAGATTGTGTTAGGAAGAATCGCAAAGCAATATACAATAAAATGAATGCAAAATTAAAACATAAATAACACAAAACACAAACACAGATATACATGGTTCACCCAATATGAGCTACATCCATGGAGAAACAGCCAGTCCTTCCTTTTTATTTATCTAGCAAAACGAAGGGACACAACCTACAGCACACCCGCTACAACTTCCTCTTCTCTCAATCATGGTCTCCACACATAATACAATACAATACATAGTCGTAATACAATGCCCTCATAAAAGAGGGTTGCTTTATAGGGAAACAAAAGCCAACAAGGTTCGATAACCAATAATCTCCCACTTGGAGACTGATCAAGAAGATAATCAAGCTCCATACAAACAATCTCCCACTTGAAGACTGATTACAACAACTCCACCGCTACCACACCTATTGGACTAGGCTCCAATTTTGGACTTGGCAAATTTCTCATCTGCACTATCATCCTTAAACACCAACTAAAATTGAGAAGGAAATCAATTTCTCCCAACTCACTGCCTTTGTCAACATGTAAACAAGATTTTGGCTAGTGTTTATCTTTTCCATCTTCAAATGTCCATCTTCCAAAATTGATCATATGAAATGATACCTGTTGTACCCCAAAATTAAAATTTTTGTTACACTTAGACATTTTGAAGAAATGAGTAAAAGTCTTGTCACAACAATGAAAAGAGTCAAAATTTGGGTGTGCGTGTCTTGCATGGAGGGTTAAAATACAAATTTTTCAAATTCTGACGATCTGGGTCTGCTAAGAGCAGCTTAACCTACAAAACCCAGATCTCAGTTTTTCATCCCTAAATTTTAGGAAAACTGCTATTTTTAGAAATTTTCTCGAAATAATAAAGTTTTCTGGGTTTTTCTGGGTTTCTTTCGAAACGGATACTGGCAAAATTTTCTAAAAATAGAAAATTTCTAAAAATAGAAAGTTGGTCCCAGGTCCGAACCGATTTTGATTGGCTCAAAATATGTCCGTATCAGGTGGTGCAGTCAGAATCTTAAAATAATCAGTTTGCCCTCTGGGTCTATTCACTTTTTCGAAGCATATCTGGAGTTCTGAAGTCATCAATGGAGGTCATCCGACTGCCAGGCGTCCATTTCAGCATTCAAATTTCCGGCAGAAGGTGAAACGATGAACATGCACGAAGAACGAGGAAGAAGATTGAAAAATCTTGGAAATTTTCTAACACTGCTGAAAGTGGGCGCCCCTGTTGAAGAAAGGCGCCCACCTTTTTAGGGCATCAGATGAAGGAATTAGGGTTACGGTCTCCAATGAAAGTTGTTCACTGTTCAGTCAAATTCGCGATGGATATCCCCGTCAGAACATCCGACAATCCAGTCTCCGGCAAATTCAAGTCAAAGTGGAAGGTATAAAATGAAGATCTGAAACTTGAAGATAAAAATTGAGAAATTTTCTAAGTCTGGAGAAACTGGGCGCCCTAAGTGAAGAAAGGCGCCCAACTTTTCAGGGGTGCAAACAGAGGAATTTGCAGTCGAAGCTATAACGGGATGTCTTCAGAATTCAACTGGCTTCGCAGTGAGCTATTTAGCACGACAAACGGAGCTCGCAGTCATCAATTCAAAAGGCTGAACAGAAGGTCCGATGACAGTTGAAAAGAGAAATCTAAAAGCAAAGGTGAAAAAGGTGAAAAATAAACTAAGTGTTAGTAAACTGGGCGCCCCCAGTCAAGATAGGCGCCCAACCTTTTGAAGGGTGAAAGTTCACTTTTTGGCAAACGTGTCTCCAGAAGACCCCTCTTCATTCTCCGTCAGCTTCGCGATGAGCACAAACATTCAGCAATCCGATGCCCAAAGCTCAAGATTTAACGAAATCATCTGTAGAAGAGAGGATAATGAAGAACTTGGAAATTAGAAAAATGGCTAACACTGAAGAAACTGGGCGCCCCTAGAAGGAAAAGCCTCCCGTGAATTCGGAGGTCGAAATCAAGTTTTTAGCCAAAGGTGCCTCCAGAACGTCTTTTTCAGAATCAGTCAGGCTTCGCCGTGAATCACTCAGCTCGTCTGTCGGGTTGATCTGTCAACGGGAAATCAGAGGCAAAGGGGCATGTTAAAATGGAGAAAAGTTGAAAAAGTGGAAATTTTGACCAAGTCTGGTGAAGTTGAGCGCCCCTTTTGAAGAAAGGCGCCCAAATCTTCATACCTTAGAAGATTTTTGAAGATTTCTAAAATTTCAAAATTGTGAGAAGAAAAAGATGGCGTCCAAACTGAGAAGATAAGATTTAGGGTTTTGAAATAAAAGCAGAAAAGAAAGCAAAACCTAAAATCGAACCCTAAGTCTATTTAACACTTCTTTTCAATGTGTTTTTCATTATTTTTGCAGGTTGCCTTCAGTGGAGAAAGTTGGAGCAGCAAGTTTGAGAAATTTTTGTGATTAAAGAATTCATAGTTGCTGGTTTTACATCAGATTTTTCAGACCAGCAAGCATAAACCCTTGCTTTTTCAAGCTTTTTGTTCCAGAAGATCAAGTTTTTCAAGCAGAAAGCCAAGGCTTTCAATTTTTCAGTCATCTGGGTCTTTTTGCCTCTATCTTCTGAAGAACTTTTCAAGAACTTCATCAAGTTGCAGCAAGTGCTTTTATCTTGCATGTCAGTGAAAACTTCAGTGCATTCAAATTTCAACCATCTGGGTCCTTTCCAATCAGTCTTCTGAAGAGAACCCATATCGCAGCTTTTTTCAAAAACCTAGGGTTGGCTGCTTTTTCGATCAAACGTCAGGGTTTTTCAAATCTAATCGACTGGGTCCATTTCTAATGATATTCTGAACAAAACCCAGATGCCAGCTTTTTTCGGGAAAAATTGAAGAAATTAGGGTTTGCTGCTTTTTCAGTCAAAGTTCAAGATTTTCGAAAACGGACGATCTGGGTTGTCTTGCATTGATATTCTGAACAAAACCCATATCTCAGAAAAATTCTCAAAAAATTCGTCCGTCGAAGCATAAAAATCAGCATTCTAAAAATAGAAATTGCACAAGACTTGTCTGAACCAAGGCGAGTTTACAGTCATTCTTCAAGTTTTCTGAAATGGAATACACTCCTAATGTCTTCAAGCCAGAATCAGCCCTCTTTCATAATTACATCAAAACAGCTGAGACAGACTTGCATCATATCAAGCCGGTGTTCGATCTATATCCCTTGGAGAGAGCAGGCAATACTTCAATCAAGAACCTGGGTCATTCTGGACTCCTCGCAGCAGCGTCTATTCCTATATCAGTTCAGAGCCTTGAGTTCGCAATCGCTTGCATTAAACATTACAACCCGGCTACTAGGGAGATCCAGTCAGCAGATGGCAGGTTGATTTGCAGTCTAAAGCCTGACATGGTCGAAAGGTGTTTTTCCATTCCCCCATGGCCTGAAAGTGTAACTCTTTCGAGGGATGAATGTGAAAAGATGTGGAACATGCATAAGGACAAATACAGCAAGAAGATTGTACTGAAGTGAATGAAAGGAAAACATAAAAGTGTTGTTCATAGTTGCAGCCCAGTTGGTGGAAGGATAGGTTATGTTTCAATGATGTCAGCAAAGTTCAATAAAGCGGCCAATGAGATTGAAGATTTCCAGAGATCTATTGCAGATGCTGAAGATATTCTTGAAAAGCGGTGTTTTGCTGTTGATGGTATAGATGCACCGAACCGGGACACAATCTCAGACTTCCTAGCGGATGTGATCGAGCTTTAAAGCAGCTTTCTTCTAGAAGCTTTCTTTTCCGCTTTCTTTCTATTCTTGGAATAATCCTTATCCATTCTTTGAGGATAGAAAGAAGATAAGATGTAATAGTTGGCGTTCCCGCTTTTTCTGCTTTTTAGGGTTTCTTCTTTCTAGATTTAGTAATAAAGCTTGCTTGCTGAGCAAGCCCTAGATTGTGAAAGCAAGGAGATTTTAGGGTTCCCTACTCCTCTGCTTCTCTATAAATAAGAGCCTTTGCTCATTTATTTTTCTTAACCGTGCTAGTGAGAACAAAACGCTGAGCCTATTGTGCCTTCTATTTGTTGCTCAAGTATTGTTCATTTGTATTGTGATAAGCAAATTGTTGAGCCTCTTTAGCCAACAAGGAGTTAGTAAGATTGCTGTTTTCTATTGTGTTAAGAATAAGTTTGCAAGCCTCCTTAGCTGCAATTTCTTGTTCAAGGCATGTTAGAAGGGAGTTTTTGTTTCAGAGATTTGAGTAATAAAATCATGAGCCTCTTTTGCCTTGGTCGAAAATCTCAGATTTCCGTGATCTATGTTACGCTTTTATGATCTTTATTTCAGCTTACAGTGAAGTGTGTAGGTGTTTGTTGGAAGAAAGATTATTGAAGTATTTTTGTCAGAGAATCTACCTTGTTAATTTCTAACTTCTCTTGCTCTGCTATTACTTGAGAGGTTAGGAACGTCTTTAGTCTAGGTTAGTCGTAGTTGAAATTCTTATCAGAAAATCTCAGCTGCGGCGTTTGTGTTTAAAAAACCTTGTGCTCTAAGCTGATCCAAAAAGATAGGCAACTTAGTTTTAGTTTACTTTCTTTCAAACACCATCAGCAAGAGGGAGCTTCCCCTCCTAATTTGAAGAGCAGTTTATCTGTGCATAGCTGTCCGTTTTCAAATCCGCATTCCAGAGGTGCGAATTTAAACGCCAACAATACCTAAGCTATATATTTAGTCTTAAAATGAAGGGTTGAGTTCTTTGCAAGATGAATGGCACTCTGGCTATCACTACACAACCTGCTATTCTCCTACTTCTTTCCCAATTCCTCCATAAACCTTTCTAACCAAATCATTTCTTTACTAGCCTCTATAACAGCGACATACTTGGCTTCTATGTTGAAAGTGCAACAACCTTTTGCAATCTGGAAATCCATTTGACTATTGTTCCACCTACAATAAAAACATACCCTATGGTGCTCCTCCTGCTATCTATATCACCTACCAGATTTGAATCAACATATCCCTATAGAGTAGAGTTGGAACCTCCAAAACATAATGCCTAAGTAGTACCTTTCAAATACCTAAGAATCCACTTTATTGCGTTCCAATGCTCTTTTTCTGGATTATTCATATACCTGCTCACAACTCCCACTGCATGTGCAATATCCGACCTTGTGCCACCATTGCATACATCAAGCTTCCAACCGTTGATGAGTACAAAACCTTAGACATCTACTCTATCTCCTCCTATGTCTTAGGACACATCTTCTTAGTTAGTTTGAAATGGCTAGGCAGAGGTGAACTAATTGATTTGGCATCTTGCAGTTGAAATCTTTTCAGCACCTTCTCTATGTACTCACTCTAAGACAATGTTATTGTACGATTATTGTTGTCTCTTGTTATTCTCATACCAAGGATTTGCTTTGCAACACCCAAATCCTTCATGGCAAATGAATTAGCTAATTTTTTTTTAGCACATTTATATCCTGCATGTTAGACCCTACAACAATCATGTCATCTACATACAATAACAATATAATACAGCTACCATTATCTAGTCTCTTGAAATAACACAATGGTCAGAATGACATCTACTATAACCTTGTTATGTCATAAACCTATCAAATTTCAAATACCACTACCGTGGAGCTTGCTTTTGGCCATACAAGCTCTTTGTCAACCTACATACTAAGTTCTCCTTCTCTTTGCCCTCATACCCCTGTGGTTGTTGCATATAAATTTCTTCCTCGAAATCTCCATGGAGAAAAGCTGTCTTTACATCTAATTGTGCAAAATGCAAATCTTCTACTACCACTAGACTTAAAATAGTTTTAATTCAAGTCATTTTAACAACAATAGAAAATATTTCATCAAAGTCTATACCTTTCTTTTGTGCAAAACTATTTACAACAAGTCTTGCCTTGTACCTCATTTTTCCTCCATCTTCTTCATTCATCCTGTAAGCCCATTTGTTCTACAATGCTCTTTTACCTACAGGCGACTAAACCAAATGCCAAGTTTGGTTTTGTATCAAAGAATCATCTCCTCTTTCATGCCTTGCTCCCACTTATCTTTGGTTTCCACCTACATTGCTTCTTTATAACTTTTTGGTTCACCAGAATCGGTCAACAATACAAAATACAATGAAGGAGAGCATCATTCAAGGGGTCTACTTAACCTAGTAAATCTTCTTGTAGGTGTTTGAGGTACCTATTGTTGTTCTTGTTGTTGAACATTTTGATTTTTGGCACTTTTGGAACTTTGATTTTTTCGATTTTGTCAAGCACCGTATATTTTGTGTTTTGTCGTTTCCTGTTTCTTGCCCTGCAACTAATCTTTGTACATGACCTCATTGAATATCACATATCTAATCATAAAGATTTTGTGATTTTCACAATCCCATAAGCGATAACCAAAATCATTAACTCCATATCCAATAAAAGTACACTCCTTGGATTTTGCTTCAAGCTTTGTTTTATTTTCTATATCAATATGGACAAATGCTTCACAACCGAAAGTTTTCAAAAATGGGTAGTTTATCTTTTTACCTATCCATGCCTCCTCTAGAATACCCACCATCCAGGGAACTTGAAGGCCATCTATTTATTAAGTAAACAGCAATATCCACAACATCTGCCTAAAATTGTAAGGGCACTCTTGCATGCAATCTCATACTCCTTGCACGCTCCATGATTGTCTTATTCATCCTTTTTGACACTCCATTTTCTTGTGGTGTTCCTAGAACTGTCTTCTATCTATGAATTCCATGGTATGAACAGTAACTATCAAACTCCTTGTTGCAGTATTTGTCTCCACTATCTGATTTAGACATTTCAACTTATTTTATGTCTCGTTCTCAACCAAAGCTTTCTATTTCTTAAAGTATCAAAGAAATCAGATTTTCTTTAAATGAAATAAACCCAGTTTTTTCTAGTTGCATCATCAATAAAAGTAATAGTAATAAGAGCCACCAAGAGATGATTGAGAGATATGCCGCCAATCTCACTGCTGACTACGACATAGCTTCTACACGCTTTCAATTCTTGATTCAATCCCCATACATCTCAATACACAAGCTCTAACTTTTCCCTCTTCTTTTTCTTCCCAACTCTAAGAAAACTGACTCTTTTATATTTTCCATAAACACAATTTTCACGGAAATCCAAATTAACTTGCTTCAAACCTAGCAATAAATCTCTTGACTAGAGAATCCTCATCCCCTTCTCACACATGTGCCCAAGCCTATGGTGCCACAATGTTGAATTTTATCTTGTAGAAGCTAAGGCAATAGAAAAATCAAAATTACCAATACATAAATACAATGTACCTACCTTTTCTCCTTTTGCTATTATCAAAGATCATTTAGTGACCTTCCACAAATTCTCTATAAATGTAATTGTACAACCTTCACTTCCCAATTGTCCTACAGAAATTAGATTTCTTTTCAAATCAGAAACATGCCTCACCTCTTTCAGCAACCATTGGTTTCCATTTTGTAATTTTATATGTATCTTACTCTTTCCAACAAGTTGACATGGTTCATCATCACCCAAACAAACTTGTCCAAAATCACTTTGAACATAGTCTAGAAAATATTTCTTATAGGGTTTGGCATAAAATGAAGCCCCTGAGTCTACCACTCAAAAATCAGTAATATTATCTAATGAAAGGATTAAATCATTAAAGCATCTTGCAACACATCACCTACTACAAAATCAAAAGAACCCTAACCTCATCATCAAAGGTTACACTTACAGAACTTAACTAACTAGTGACCGTGTTAAACTCATTTAAATGATCAGCAACAAACCCACCTTCTAACATCTTCATATTCAATAAACATTTCATAAGAAACACCTTGTTGGAAGTTGAGGGTTTTTCATACAGTTTAGCCAATGTCTTCTTCAGATCCACCATTGTCATTTCTTTGCTGCTAGGCATAGTCGTATTGTTCCTAGTGCCTTTTCATCAAGAATCTCCCATTCTTCATCTGTCATATTCGTCGGCTTCTTCATTTTTCCACTCAATGGTAAGAAAAGATCCTTTTGATATAAATGGTCCTCCATTAGCATCTTCCATAGTTTGTAGTTT
The DNA here is from genome assembly GCA_007258455.2 of Sequoia sempervirens. Taxonomy (NCBI): domain Eukaryota; kingdom Viridiplantae; phylum Streptophyta; class Pinopsida; order Cupressales; family Cupressaceae; genus Sequoia; species Sequoia sempervirens. The sequence goes on along the minus strand of VDFB02262336.1, from coordinate 79,118 downwards.
TGGATGTTAAACTTCTCAACCCGAAACTTGTCTTCTTCCATCATTACTCCCACTTGAACCAAGAACTCTCCTTTTGAGTTTATCAACCAACTAAATGTGTGGCTCTAATACCAGTTATTAGGAATAGAATCGCAGAGCAATATACAATAAAATGAATACAAAATTAAAACATAGAATAGCACAAAACATAGACACAGATATACGTGGCTCACCCAATATGGACTACATCCACAGAGAAACAACCACTCTTTCTTTTTTATTTATCCAGCAAAATGAAGGGATACAACCTATAGCACATTCATTGCAACTTCCAGTTCTCTCTATCACAGTCTCCACACATAACACAATACAATACACAGTCATAATACAATGCCCTCATAAAAGAGGGTTGCCTTCTAGGGCAAGAAAAGCCAACATAACCTCTACTATCAAATTTGTGACCTAACGATGAGCGGCCAGATTTATCACATAAAATATATCATTTTACAATTTAAATAAGTATGGTAGAAGAAGCTAATGCAAGGACAAAGAAGGCAAGTGCTAGAGGCAAAAAAGCAAAGCATGCAAAGTATGGTAACCACTACAATGTGAATGGTCATATCAATGCAACCTACTAGAAGCTACAACAAGAAAAGTGTCCTTTCCAAAAAGGTGAAATGGGTAAGAAGACAACCATGCCTATCGTTGTTAACACAAGTAAAGAAAGGGATTGTAGTTAAGAGGTTAATTCAAAATTGTCGTGCACTACAAAAAAGGTTAGTTTTAATGTTTTGACACAAGAAGAAAAAGAGCATCTAAAGTTGATTAGTATCAAAATTCAAACTACGGGTATCAAATTTGATGCATTTCTTGTTCACAAACTAAGCCCACTTCTCTCAAGATTTGGTTGGAAAACTTGGTATTGAAACTTATCAACACCCCAAGCCTTGACCTTTGGGTTGGGTTAAAGAAGGTGCTAATTTGTCCACTAATAAGTAGTGTAAATTGAAGTTTGTTGTTAACCATAAATTTGTTAAAGAGGTGGTTTTAGATGTTGTGTCCATGGACATGTGGAGTTGCACTTGGCAACCCCTATATGTATGACAAGAAAGTTGTGTAGTACTACAGGGCCAACAAGTATTGTTTATACAAAGGTGGACACTACTTCACATTGAATGTTTACGACAAATGTTTACAAGGGCAAGAAGTAGCAACCTAAGGTCCTAAATCCTCAAGCAAGAAGAATGTTAAGCAGAAGCACTTGAATCAATCCTGTCTAGTGGAAAAGAAAGAATGTCAATATAGTCCCTTCAACAAGTTTAAGTGCTTTTCATCTTCAAACACATTCAGGCAATTGGACACAATGGTGCAAATTGAGGTGGCAGCCATGTGATCCATTGAGAGGAGCATCCCTCTTGTTTTGAGTCTTCAAAGTTTTTAGGGACCAAAAATCTTCCATATTGGGGAGGTGTGATTAGTTAAAAGATCAATTGTTTTCATTAGAAACATGCAACACAACTCAAAAGATGCATGAAGTAGGGTTCAGCATTAGAAGTTAGAAATTTGAAGAGAAATGAAGCATTTTGAGCTTCTATATGAAATCACCAATTTCAAAAAGGTGGCAGTTTTGCATTTGTCAAGGCAGTTTTTTCAAAAAGTGGTGGTTTCATTACACGAAGAAAAAAAAAAAGCAAAAACACACTTTTGGGATTCTGACATGCCTATTCCAGCCTATACTGTATGTGTAAATGCCTATCAAGGGAATAAAGAGGGATTGTGGTTGAATTGTTTGAATTCTAGTTAGAGTTTAGAGGTTTGAAAACTGTCATAGGCTAAAGAACAAAGCTAGGTGCATAGGAGAGTTGTTTTAGAGATTTTAGGGACTGTAAGAAATTGACTTCAGGCCGGATTTGTGCTCAAGCGGACTAAGATTGTAATTCCCGTTAAAGATAGTGGAAAGTCAGTGTTTTTCCTCACTAATTGGTAGCATTTTCTCCTGAAATTCAGGTTCATCAAGCTAAATCCTTGTATCTTCATTTTGTTGTGTTTATTTGCTCTCAATTTCCTCCAGTTCTTTGTTTATTGTTTTGCTTAGACTGTGTTATTCATCCTTCAAAAAGAATTTGCATGTGTAATGAGCCTTGCTCAAACTTGCTCAAACTGATCTCAATTTGCCCTAATTTGCTGCTTGTAATTTTGTCAAACAGTTCGTGTGCAACCTTGTATCTTGCTGGTCTGAGTGCATAAATGTTTTTCCAATGATGTCCAATGTATATACTACTTGCAAAAGGGTCCTATAATGTATAGACAAGGTCCTATATGCAATGCAGATTTCTTTTTGTATTTTGAAATGCAATAGATGAAGTATCATGACCTAAACGTGCAGCTACAGCTTATAGTCATTATATCAAATAGTTGACATACATCCTCAGATTAACATTCAATGCTCAAAAACAACAAGTGATAACTTCCAACTATTGATATGGTATTGAGAATGCAATCTACTAACAATGGTGTCAATGCCAATGCCAAGACTCTTGGCTTACAACTCATACAATGTTTACAAACAGATCTGATACAAAATGTTCACCTACAGCAGCTACCATGAAATGCATCTAAATTGTCATTAAGCTTGCACAAATCAAAAAGAACCTGGAGCATGAAGTCGCTTTGAAGCTATGATGAAGAAGCAAGCAATATCAAATGAAATGAAGACTCCTCAAGCCCAAATCGAACTGCAGACTCAGCCGCCCCTGTTCTGAAGATAATAATTAATATAAAATAAATCTCAATCTGCCACCCCTCCAAGATGCATCAAATATTATTGTTGGCCTCCAAGGAAGTGTGTGCTTCAAGTAGCAAGTGAATTCGCTCAAGCATGAGTGAGTAATGACCAAAAACATGCCTCCATGATGCTAGTCGCCATGACTGTAATAAATATCAGACTGCTGGTGTAAACAGAATGTCAATATAATTTGACCTCCTCAATGATGAATTCGATGGAGAGCAAGATCAAAAACCATCCAATGCAACTATATCACGTTGGGACTGTAGCGACTACTGTAGCGCGGGTACTGTAGCAACTACTGTAGCTCGGCACTATAGCAAATCACTGTACGCGGCACTGTAGCACGGGTACTGTAGCGATACTGTAGCAGCCAGCAAATAAAAATATTCCACAATGAATCTTCAATGCCTTATAATCTGCAAATGGATATGCATCAAACCCTTGAATTCTTTGTATTTCTTCTCCAATCTAGCACAAATAGGAAGGCTGAGATACCTTCCTCCAATAATGCAACCCTTCAAGAGATATTCCACTCCCTCAGTTATGCTATCAATGGGAGTTTTCGTTCCCAAAGACAAATTGATTATCTGCAAACCACTTGGCTCCACAAATACTCAAGAAGAAATCTTCAAACATCAACATCAAATCTGCTTGCCTCAATAGTGAGACCTCAAGGTCTATTTATGCTTTTTCCTCTAGAGGTCGGCCTCAAAAAATAATATTATCTTTTTGACTTCTAGAAGATTCCAATATATTTTAATTTTTGCACTTTATAAAATATTAAAATATTATATTATTAATAAAGTGCATCTCAACATCAAATTATAAAAATAAGGTTTCCATAAATAGAAACAATAATGATATATGATGGAAAACCTTACTCCAACCAAAAACTGAGCCAAGTAATCATCGAATGACTGCCAGATGACTCTCTCACCATGCCTCATTAGCCTACGAGAGCCGTTAATAGGCTAATCCTGCTAATATGTCATTGCCAACTAGAAGGGGACATTACAGTCCGCCCCTCCTGAAATTGCTTGTCCTCAAGCAATTCACCACCTGGATCCCACAAGAAGAACTGCATAATGTCCCTGTCATCACCGAACAATTTCTGCAATACCAGCACTCGCACAATCTGCTGAATCAACTCATTCCCAAAACTGTGATAGCGAATCTGATGCAACCACACGATTGGAAAGCCACTACCTATTGCTTCTCGTTGTGCCACTCTAATACCTCCTATCTCTAAAACGCAGCAAGTCTCCAAGTTATGAATCAAATGATAATCATTATGAGAGAACAAAGTAGAAGACCTGCCAAACCCAAAATCACCATCATGAGTGCTAACTACTCCCTGGACAGAAGCCGGATCATCATGCTGCACCCTGTCAACCTCAACATCATCAGAACTGTGCACTTGAAGCAAGTCGTGTACATTTGGGTCAAATGCGAAACTGTATGCGCTCCGCACCGTGTACACATCAACAAACTCCTCCATGAGCTGCGTCTGACATCCCAGTACACTAGCAGGACTCCAAACATCTCTATCGCTACTCAACTCAGGGCTAGGGTCTAGAGTACGATCAACATCTATCTCAAAAAGTGGATTATCATAGGCCATAGTAGCATTCGCCTTAAACAAAGGATTGTTCACAAATTGAACAACACCTCCAAACTGATCAGAACCATACATCTCAAGTTCCATCTCCTGAACCACCTCTTTCTCTCCATCCAAATCTGAACTATAACATGAGGCTGAATCAACATCACTTCCCTCATAATCAATAGCATCATGTGTGTTGTCATCAGTGCACCCATCTACATCTAAGGTACTGCTGCTTTGTACCTCATAGGATGTCTCAGAAGATGTTGTAGAAGCCATATCCTCATACACTTTGTCTCCCACAATAACTGCATGTCCATCCCAAACATTATCCTGAGATTCCTTACCAACAAGTGAATTATCTGTAGTGTACTTAGGAGACTCAACCAAAATTTCATCCTCATGCAACAAGTGCATCTCCAAATCTACCTCCTTCATGGCTTCTTCCTCAATGTACTCATGTGTTAAAACGAGGCCTTCCTTAATCTTTTTTACCTCATTATCTGTGCATTGGTGGTTAGGCTCCCGAAAACCTTTGCAAGTGAAGCATAGACCTTGTCTCCTCATTTCATTTTTGCTCATTATGGGAGTTCCTGTAACCTGATCATTGAGTTTAGATATAGAACCTTTTTCATAATTAGATTTAGAAGTTCTACTATTCCTGCTCACATTGTGCCCATGACTGAATTTTGTCCCTTTAGATGAAATTTTCTCTTTATACATCCTCCTAATAAACTTTACCAACCCAATCTTTTCGGGACTCATGATGACAACAAACTTCAGAAAATTATTAAGAGAGTACTGTGCTTTAATTTCATCTGGCAAACTCTGATAGTCCTCAAAGAGTCGAGGAGCTTCCCATTCATAACTTTCCCTCATCTCGATGGCATCCTGTTCGATCTTTTCATGATTACTTTGCTGGTCGGTTTTTTTAGGTTCTGAATCCTCATAGGGAACCCACATTATTCTATGCGCCTTGCCCTTAGGTCTCAAAGGACAATCATGGTTTAAATCGTATGGCTCTCTGCAATAGGAACACAACTTTTTGTTTTGTGATGTTGGACCTTTGCTAGAAAGAAGTAAATTGGATCCTTTAGTCTGTCCAAACTCTGAAAGTGTTTGCAACAATGATTGTTCAAATCTTTCCACTGCCTGTTCATTACTAAACAATCTTGTCATGAAGCCCATTTCCATTGTCCAACTAAAACCCAAATCCAAACTGACTCTCACAAAAGATTCTCACACCAAATTAAATGCAATCATTTCCCCAACAGGTTGGCAGGAAACCGCTCTGATACCACTGTAATGAGCCTTGCTCAAACTTGCTCAAACTGATCTCAATTTGCCCTAATTTGCTGCTTGTAATTTTGTCAAACAGTTCGTGTGCAACCTTGTATCTTGCTGGTCTGAGTGCATAAATGTTTTTCCAATGATGTCCAATGTATATACTACTTGCAAAAGGGTCCTATAATGTATAGACAAGGTCCTATATGCAATGCAGATTTCTTTTTGTATTTTGAAATGCAATAGATGAAGTATCATGACCTAAACGTGCAGCTACAGCTTATAGTCATTATATCAAATAGTTGACATACATCCTCAGATTAACATTCAATGCTCAAAAACAACAAGTGATAACTTCCAACTATTGATATGGTATTGAGAATGCAATCTACTAACAATGGTGTCAATGCCAATGCCAAGACTCTTGGCTTACAACTCATACAATGTTTACAAACAGATCTGATACAAAATGTTCACCTACAGCAGCTACCATGAAATGCATCTAAATTGTCATTAAGCTTGCACAAATCAAAAAGAACCTGGAGCATGAAGTCGCTTTGAAGCTATGATGAAGAAGCAAGCAATATCAAATGAAATGAAGACTCCTCAAGCCCAAATCGAACTGCAGACTCAGCCGCCCCTGTTCTGAAGATAATAATTAATATAAAATAAATCTCAATCTGCCACCCCTCCAAGATGCATCAAATATTATTGTTGGCCTCCAAGGAAGTGTGTGCTTCAAGTAGCAAGTGAATTCGCTCAAGCATGAGTGAGTAATGACCAAAAACATGCCTCCATGATGCTAGTCGCCATGACTGTAATAAATATCAGACTGCTGGTGTAAACAGAATGTCAATATAATTTGACCTCCTCAATGATGAATTCGATGGAGAGCAAGATCAAAAACCAACCAATGCAACTATATCACGTTGGGACTGTAGCGACTACTGTAGCGCGGGTACTGTAGCGACTACTGTAGCTCGGCACTGTAGCAAATCACTGTACGTGGCACTGTAGCACGGGTACTGTAGCGATACTGTAGCAGCCAGCAAATAAAAATATTCCACAATGAATCTTCAATGCCTTATAATCTGCAAATGGATATGCATCAAACCCTTGAATTCTTTGTATTTCTTCTCCAATCTAGCACAAATAGGAAGGCTGAGATACCTTCCTCCAATAATGCAACCCTTCAAGAGATATTCCACTCCCTCAGTTATGCTATCAATGGGAGTTTTCGTTCCCAAAGACAAATTGATTATCTGCAAACCACTTGGCTCCACAAATACTCAAGAAGAAATCTTCAAACATCAACATCAAATCTGCTTGCCTCAATAGTGAGACCTCAAGGTCTATTTATGCTTTTTCCTCTAGAGGTCGGCCTCAAAAAATAATATTATCTTTTTGACTTCTAGAAGATTCCAATATATTTTAATTTTTTGCACTTTATAAAATATTAAAATATTATATTATTAATAAAGTGCATCTCAACATCAAATTATAAAAATAAGGTTTCCATAAATAGAAACAATATAGATATATGATGGAAAACCTTACTCCAACCAAAAACTGAGCCAAGTAATCATCGAATGACTGCCAGATGACTCTCTCACCATGCCTCATTAGCCTACGAGAGCCGTTAATAGGCTAATCCTGCTAATATGTCATTGCCAACTAGAAGGGGACATTACAGCATGTGATGACTAGTTGTGAGGCATAGGTTTCACTAGTTTACGAAACAATTAGAGGTTTACAATGTTGCATGGGGGAGGCTCTTTTCTTCGACTTTATGTGTTCAAAGGAGGGCAAACCAACAACCAGGTTAAAAAAATTCTTTGATGACTCGTAAGGTTGATTCAGAATTACCTTCTAGTTCAAGGCTGGATACTACCAGTATTAGGAGGGGGAAGATGAACTTTTATACTGTCGATAACTGTTGTACAATTAATACAATATTTGCAATTTTAAATTTTGGGCCTTTCAGGGTCATTAGACATTTAATCATTGGTTACAAATTGATAATCAAAATAAAATTATGGGTTCTCTAAATCCATTACTTATGCATCTCATGCACATTATTTTAGTTTATTTTGTGTGTTTATATAAAAAAATTATTTGCCAAGTTGGAGTCCAAATCAAAGTTTTGGGCTACTAAGTTTTAGCCAAGTCTGAGTTTTTGAACCATGCCGGAGACATCCCCAAACTGGAGGACGTCTAAATAGTCTCAGAGATGTGTGCCTGGGATACACTAGTGCAAACTCTAAAGAACAAATTAGTCAAGTCCTAGATATCAACAGAATACAAAACAGCCATGCAATAATGCATTCCAAACTGTTGATGAAGCTCTAGTGTATAATTAAAACAGTTCTAAAGGGTATTAAAATACTCTAATGTATGAGTTTATGAAATTTGTAGTTCATGAAAAGTCGTAGAATTTACCGACATCAAGGTAACAATTATGGAATATGAGCTAAATTAAGCTTCACGGCATGTGAGTTAATTGTTTAGGTTCATTGCTCAGATATCTTAATTTCCAAATTGAATACCGTCACTAATTTATATCTAGAAAGAATAAACATCAATAACTTACATCCCCTAATAAAACACCATACTTTGAGAGGTTTAAAATTAATCACAGCTAAAGGTCCGGGCTTGGGGTGCAACACTAAAACAACGCCCCTGTAACAGTGAGGTCCCCAGTTCAAATCCCGTGACAAGCCTTGTTACAATTATTACCAATTTCAAAGGGGTCCTACTTTAGTCGCTATCGATCATAGTTTGATTTATAACATAAGGAATTCATTCATTCCTAACCTCTAACAGAAGAAAGAATGACAATTGCACTGATTTGCAAGTTATTCAATTTTGAGCATAAATGCAATGAACTTAACCCAGAATTAAACAAGCAGTATTCTCAAACTAAGTTAATTAAAGTAATAACTCGATTGGCTACGAATTATGTGAATCAGGTAGGTTTTCAGTAAGTGTATTGTAGTAAGTAAAAGTTACCTGGGCGGATTCCGAACGATCAAATCTTTGGAAGTAGCCATAATTTGCAAGTGTAAAAGTTTCCTTGAGAACTGATTTACAAAGAAAGCAAGGGATATTTACTTCCTGCTCCTCTGGTTATTTGAAAAGGCGTGAAGAGTCCATTTGCCATCTTGTTTCCATGATTTTTTTTTTGATGTAATGAAAATTCTTTGAAAGAGATTAGGACTCCGAGACAACCGATCAAGAATGTTGGGAAAGAGCTATCCTAGGGTTTGCACGTGTCGGCAAGCATTGGCCACCGCTGCCATACCCTATTTATAGCCTTTCATGGTCATCCCCCTTCTCATTCAAGGCCCTTGGCCACAACAAGCATATAATTTTTTATTTTTTCATTTCATTTTATTTTTATTTTTTGTTTTGTCACGTGAACATTAGAAGTCTTTTCTTTTTTATTTTATAATTTGGTTGTTATAGTAGGGAAGATGGGCTCATTTTATGTATCTTTTTATTAAATAAAATTAAAAAAAAATTAAAATATTTTTAAACAGTTATTTTTCTTGTATCAATAAAGATAATTTGGGATTCAATCAATGATCATTGTATTTTTGTTTACTATTTACTTATAATTTGGTTTGTGGACATTAGAAGTCTTTTCTTTTCTATTTTATAATTTGGTTGTTATAGTAGGGAAGATGGGCTCACTTTATGTACCTTTTTATTGTATCAATAAAGATAATTTGGGATTCAATCAATGATCATTGTATTTTTGTTTACTATTTAGTTATAATTTGGTTTGTAGACATTAGAAGTCTTTTCTTTTTTATTTTATAATTTGGTTGCTATAGTAGGGAAGATGGGCTCACTTTATGTACCTTTTTATTAAATAAAATAATTTAAAAAATATTTATATTGTATCAATAAAGATAATTTGGGATCCAATCAATGATCATTGTATTTTTGTTTACTATTTAGTTATTATTTATTTAATATGTTAGAAAAGAGACACGTACAAAGCCACCTATCAATAATTCAAATTGACAGATAATGTACAAGTTATCCACTAAAAAAATTTAAACTCTTTTTTGTAATATTAAGTTCACATATGAAAAAGATACACTTTAATTGTTTTGGATACACATGACACTTTAAAATATAGGCATATTAATTGTCTCAACTACACATGAAGCAACAACCAATAATAAAATAGTGTTTTCTAATATAAAGTCCTTTATAAAGGAAATGCATTGCCAAGTGTCCCATCAAACAAACAGATATGCCACATATCTCCTCATCGACTTAATTTTATCAAGAGATACTTGCCCAACTACCAGTCACTTCTTCTATGAGTACTTGCAACCAACACACTCGAAGGTGTAAGGCTCACCAATCAAGCCGTCAAACCAAGATGACAAAATTTTAAGATTTTAGACCAAACAAGCATTCAACCAAATCAATCAATTGCCAAACTTATTATCAAATTCAAAATTTTAAACATTTATCAAATCCATTCATTCATCTCAAATGAATTGATCCACATAATTCAAATTTAACCAATCAAATGAAAGTGCACAGATCAACAACATCCCCTTTCACATTTTCCTAAAAATACATCCATTTTCCTAGTCTAATTTTTCTACAACCCTACCAAAAAATTCTTATACGATTCAAATTGCACATTGTTATCTACTCAATCAACTATAAGTTTACTCCACATTATAAATGCTTATTTTCTTTATATATTGTAAATGCTTATCTAATTTATATGCTTTATAAATTTATGACTTCAATCCAAACAAGAATTCAATCAAAATCAATTTAAGTTTTATGTTGATTGTACGAAAACAAGTTTTATGTTGAGCATTTTAGATATAGGCCTTCCATTTACATTGTCAAATGGCAAACATAAATATATAAAATCTATTTAAATTCTTGACCCTACATCACAAAACATGATAGAGAAAATATTATACAACACAAATTGTAACTATTATAACTAATATATTGATAAGATGCATCTATTTATAGGTTCAAAGGAGAAAGGTACATACAATCTTCTATGACCAAAATTGTTTATGCTATAAACATTACATCACTAAACATGATAGAAAAATATAGTACAAAGAAAATTGTAACTACTATAGCTAATATAATAATAAGATGCTTCTATATATAGGTTTAAAGGAGAAAGATACATATCATCTTCTATGATCAAACCTATTCAAACTCTAAACCTTACATCATAAAACATGATAGAGAAAATATTATACAAGACAAACTATAACTAGTATAAGTTCAAGTTACCTTCTCTCAAACAAAAACTATGAAAATCCAATTACAAATTAATTTTCTATTCAACCATCACTGTCATCTACCAAATTATAGTTACAAACTAGTATTTCAATGGTAATCAAAATGGTATAACAATTGTTTGATTGTTTGTGAAAGATATTGTAAATTTATTGTCATTCCTACCTATGTTCAAACCATTTAAATTGAATATTACTCTTTGTTGTTCAGCAAAAAAAATTGGAGCTTCGTCTCACGTGGTGCTACATGTGGACCCCACAAGATAGGGTGCCCCACTATGGGGCTAAAGCAATCTTTGTATTTTGCTTTTGAAAAGACATTTCTTCACTTCAACTTCCTATGTATGGTTGTAAATGGAAGGTGAGGTTGACATACATTGCTTCATCTTTATTTTTTTACTTTTATATTTTTGTTATTTGTCTACTGTAGACTTGGTTTATTTTGGTTCTTTGTGATTATTATAATCTTCAAAGACACCATATATGTTTGTAGAATGCTCAATTTAATGCTTTAAAAAATTATCTCTAAATTTATACTAAAAAGATTCATAAATTCTAAATTTCAAAATTAATGTTGAAGGGTGTTTGTTCCAACAATTTGATTTGATGAATGGTGCTCAATATGGGCCACTTTTATGTTATAACAATCAATATGTGGCTTTTATATCTCTCTAGATGAAAAACAAAGCTCAAATGCAAACCCAAAATGGCACAAAGAGATTAATGAAAAAATTGCCTCCACATAAGAGAGAAGTACACTTCCCAATAGAGGAAGAAACTTGAGATGTTAATGAGGCCACTCTGTAATTAGTTGAAGGAATGTTCAAGCGAATGTAACTTCTAGAACCAAGAATACTACAGTGCAATGAAAGTGGACCAAAGAAGACATGGATTTAGTTCTTGAAGATGTTGAGGATAATGAGAGCTCAACAAGGAGTACAACAAAGAAATGGGGAATCCCTACCACCACACTCACCAACTAGTGAGGTGGTATTATGTCAACTTCAAAGAAAGGTCTTCCTACAACTCTAAATGCAGAAGATGAGGCATTAATTGTCAAATGGTGTAAAGAGATGACTACAATGGACTTGAGATTATCAATCTCAAGGAAGAAGTTGCACAAATCTACCAAACACAACCCAACTCATTTAAGGATGGGCTTCCTAGTAAGTCATGGCAGGTTGGTTTTTAAAGGTGTCATCCTAAACTCACATTAAGGATAGTGGAAGGCCTTGATAGAGAAAAAACACTAAACTGCAGGGCTGCAATGTTGTTCACATTCTACACAACACTATTGAAATATTATGATGCCAATCTATATGGTCCTAAAAGAATATGGAATTGTGATCAAACTAGAATTCAAGTAGGAAAAAATGGGGTGATGCAAGCATCTGCCAAAAGAGGTAGCTAAAGTGTTTCCTACATCATACCAAAGAGTAGGGAGTGAATTACCATTTTGTGTTGTTTAAATGCTACCATTCAAAGCATACTAGATTTTTATTTGTTCAAGGGTAAAAAGAAACTGAAAAATTATATTGTTGGTTGTGAACCAAGTGCTTACATGGCTTCCCAACCCCATGTATGGATGACTCAAGAATTATCTATGAATTGGTTGCATCGCTTTGCCAAATTTGTTCCAAGTGGTGTCTCACCAACCAATTAACACGTGTGTTTTTTTATGCCCGTGAAAGCCATATTATTATAATGATAATCTAAGAGGCGAGGTCATTAGGTATTGACTTGTTAACATTGTCATCCCACACTTCACCCAAACTACAACCATTGAATGTGAGTGCTTTTTATCCATTCAAATCATATTTCAAATATAAAAGAGGAACATCGCTAGCCAAGTTTACCAATATTGAAATAAAATAATATAGTTGGTAGTACTTGGTAGCAAGGTATTGATTGTTGCAAACATCATAATAGGATTCAAGAGGACAAGTATATGGCCACTTAATCCTAATGCACTTATGGAGGACAAGCATCCTAGTGACACATTTTAGTTTACTATACATGATGATGCTTCTATAGTGCATAACATTCTAAGTCTTTCAATAGTTGAAATTTCAAAAGTCGAAGTAGCGAACAACTTGCTTACAATGGAGAATTAAATCCTACAACACCTGAACCAGTGTGTACAAGAATGAAATTATGCACTTCAAAGTACTTATTTGGAGACTAAAGTTTTTGTTCAAATGGAAGAGACTCAGCATGAGTAGCAAGAATATGAACTTAGTCTTCCATATTATCTAATCCAACCATCATGGTTATTGGAGGGTGCTTTGAATTTGGGAACTAACTTACATTCCCAACAAGAAGAAGACAAATTGTCCTTCCCATCTCCCCCACTCAAATTGAGTGAGTCTAAAATGGTACATTACTATGTTGATTATGGAGGTTGAGATGATGGAGATAATGTTATAGAGTTGGGAAAAAGTCAAGATAATGGTCCAACTATCCATGAAACTCAACATACCACTAATGTAGAATTGAATCGGTCATTGGGTTCACAAACCAACTCAAACATCAATAAATTATTCAAACTACTTGTTCACATTATCAAGGAGAGATCAATGAATGTAGAGGTAAATGTAATTAATTTGAGTTGACAATCTCAACTCCTAACAATAGATGATTGCATTAACCTTTTGATGGAACATGAGAAAAGGAAGAAATAAATTGAAGAGTTGAAAGTGAGAAAGAGAGAACAAACAGAGGAGAGAAAAGCAACACAAGTTGTGAGAGAAATGGAGGAAGCAAAGTTAGATATATACTTTCAACGACAAGCAATATAACAACATAAAATATTAGAAAAGCATGAAAAGAAACAAAGAATGGTGCAAGAGAGGATCCTAAGGGACCAACAAAGAAGGGAAAATAAGTTGAGTTGGTATGATGGGATTTAGACAAATGAAGGCATTTAAGCAAACTACTAAACTCTTTACTTGAACAACATGCATTGTTTATGGATATGATGAACATCCATGTCCCTCACTATTCTGGTAAAGTGAATTCTATAGGCCTAACTGTATTTCATGTAACTTGCAACTCAATTCCATGTATAACCCCATCTCATGTAACTAGCACTCCAATTTCAAGTATGAGCCCATCTCATGTAAGTAGCACTCAAATTCCACCAACAAGGGAGGTCAACATGGGGCATAGCTTTGTTAATATATCAAATTAATATAATTTCATATTTATGTCTTCCATTTGTTGAATGAAATGTTTTTTGTAATTTGATAATGATGCAAGGTAACTATGAATCCCAAATTCTCAAAATAAAACTTGTTTGTGTACATTCAATTTGTATGTCACTTGAAACTGTGTGTAGGGGAGAGGGGTTGATAGTGGGGTACCCTATATTGTGGGGTCTATATGGAGTGCCACATGAGATTAATACCAAATTAAATTATGTGTCATGGGTGTAGTGAGGTGGCGAACTCAAAAAACTTATTTTCAATGGTGTTTGAGTCATCTACCATGTAGAGGAGGACAAGAAGAGGAGACCCCATAATTTTTTATGAAATTCAATGTTGATCAAAGGTATACCACATGGAACCCTAGTGGTAGAGACCAATATGCTTTGTATGTGTACACCATGATGCACGATTATATATAATGGATGTACACATATAATTTTTATAGGGTAACATTTATCTTGCATCACCTCACACTCCATTACCATCCTACCCCATTGACTTTGTAACTTTCCACATTTTAATGTTTGAGATGGTGCCAAGTCTTGAAACAATAGAAGCTTCAATTTTTTCTACTACATTATTAATTTTCCATCCCTACTTCACTACTAACCCTCTTCTTCTCAAAAGATCATTTTGTTTGGCACCAAAAGTAGCCTATTGTTATTTCCCCCATGGTTTGAGTAAAAAGGGTTATCTATTTTTTATGCAATCATTGTACACAAACAAGTTGGATACGGTAACCTAGGGAGGAATGTATTACAAATTTATTTGTCATTTTCCCAAAGCTCGACATAAAAATTATTTGCATACAATAAACATAGAACTTGAAATTGATTTGGTTGAATTCTTGTTTGGTCCAAAGTCTTAAATTTATATTTTCTTGTTTGGTTCATAATTCAAATTGAATTATGTGGATAGAATCATGTGAGATGAACATATGGCTTTTATGGATGCTAATAAATTAGAATTTGATAATATAATTTTTACAGTTGATTGATTTTTTTCTCTTGTTTTGATGGCCTAATTAGTGAGACTTATACCTTTCAATGTGGTACTTGCATGTATTCATGGAGGAAGTGACTAGTAGTTGGGAACATATCAGTTGATAAAATTAATATGATGAGGATATATATGGGATGTATCTATTTGTTTGGCATGACACTTGGCAATGTATTTCCTTTATAAAGGAAATTAGATCTTAGAAAAACACTACTTTATTAGGGGTCATTGCATCATGTGTAGGTTGGAAAATTAATACATCTAAGTTTTAAAGTTTCATTATATCTAAAACAATTAAATTATATATTTTCGATATGTGGATTGAATTTTACAATATGGAGTTCAAATATTTTGAATAGGTAATGTATACATCAATGTAAGGTTGTAATGGAATATCTCTTCTTACCAAGTTCCTTAGTAAAATGTAGAAGTTTTAGTAGGACATAATCATGATATTAGAGACCTTGGGTAGTGATTTGGGTCAAGTTAATTGTTACAAAAGTTGGATTCATCACGCTATTACTGGAAAAGACATTTTCTATAACCTAAAGAAGTTGGTTCATAGAAAGAATCAATTCTTGTTCATCTAATGATAGGTTAGGAGGTATAACATGCCTTGAAAAGTGAACTTTAAAATATGTATGTCTTTACATATGGATTAGTGTATTCTAATTTTTCAATAGAGAACTTTGATGATTTGTCATTTTTATTATAGTTTATTCTATGGCCAAACCTATCTAAAATCTAAACCCTACATATCCATAGGTTCAAAGGAGAAAGATACATGTCATCTTCTATGGTCAAACCAGTCTAATATATAAACCCTACATATCCATAGATTCAAAGGAGAAAAATACATATAATATTTTATGGCCAAAACTATCTGTTATCAATCAGATTGCACCCAAACGCTTGAATAGTTAAATTCAACAATCTGTTGAAACATGGAATGATTCTCAGGCCTGTGGGTTGCCTAATTTTGAGAATCAATCTCTAGAGAGGGTTGGTTCCCTGATGAAGACCTCCTAAAAACTAACTTAGCTGGAAAAGAGATAGAAAGCTTGCTTGAATTGAAATCCTAAAGCTACGAGAGGTGATTGCACCAAAATTTTGTGATTCTATTCGTTATCCTAAATCTATAAACTGCTGCAATAAAGTTCTATATTTCACAATTCAACTAAGATCATGAAATTCACCAATATTTCACATGAAGGTTTGAAATTTCAATGTTTGTAAGAGGAAAACTAGATTTTCACAGATACAAATGACTGAAATCTTTGTTAAACACAGCATGCAGCTTGAATTATAACATGAAATTTTCTTGTTTTTTAAAGCATTAATGAGACAAAACAAAGGATTTGAGATTAAATCACAGTGTTTAAATCAAATCATTTATATGACAATAAAACTCAAGAAATATTGAGAAGGAAAAACTATACTGAAAGCTCTACTACAATTCTTGAATGAAAAAGTGTTGAGTTACAATGCCTCACTGCTACATGTGTAAGTAGGAAAAAAGAACTAGACTTGAAAAAGATAAACTTTTTCAATATATACAATATGAATGCACTTCAAAGTGCATGAATAAGCAACTGAAAGTGATCTGAAAGTGAAAAAATGACAATTCCAAAGTGAAATCCGAGCACAAGTAAAAAATCCCTGCAAATGTGGTTCAAACTCATGCAAAAATGAGTGAACTCAGTCTCGAACCTGTAGTCATAAATCATGTAACTGGTCTGCAACTTAAACTGAACTGAAATCCCTAAAAAGGTGGGCTAAAGCATGCAAAAATCCTCCTTGCTTTAATCAATTCACCCATGCACATTGGAACTCTATGTCTTGTATAAATTGATCACGCATGATTTGGGGGTAACTTGACATTAATGTTTGCATTTTTAAAATAGTTAAATTAATTAAATGATTTATACTCCATCATTTAATTAACTAACTTTACATTGTATTAATGCAACACATTATATTAAAATTTAATAAGGACTGACCCTTATCCCAATTCTTAATATCTACCCATCTTTACATAATCTACTTTACTTATGTTTTCTTTTGCATGGTTTGGAAGAAGGTAATTATATGATTAAATATAAAAAATAATCAAAATCATCAACGCCTGATTATATTGTCCATCTATTATTGAAGATCATGCAAAAGAAAATATAAATGAAGTAATAGTCTTAACTCCATCCAAAACTCGTGGCCCTTCAATATTCATTAGGTTGACTCACAATCCAAAACCATAGAAATGATTAAAATGAAATGATTATTTGAGAACAAAGTCAAAAATAAACTCATCAGCTTAGAGCTTCTAGTAAAAGCATCGAACCCTAAAATCATTTCATTTTTTTTGCATTTGAGTTTAAGGAAACTTCATGAAGACTAGCCGCCATGCTAGGGTTTGTTGGTGTTGAAGATCTGAGACTTGAAACCCACGATTTCATGCTGCCTCTATCGATTTTCCATGAAGACTCTCAAAAAAAATGCATGGTAAGTCTCTTTTGCACAAAAAGTATGGACTTTCTGTGAATTTCAGAGCTATATATTGATGTTTTTATGCTCGCTTTATTCTGCCAATGCTCTTTCTATTCATTCTTTTGTCTGGGCGTGGCTACTGTTCATTTTCCTGAAAATAAATGATTGTTGATGAAGTTTTCATTTCGATTTCTGCAAGAGACTGGGGTTGTTGGAATATTTGCCTCAACCCATACTGACATGTAACTCCTGGAAGGCAAAGTCGTTGTGACATTATTCATGTCTGGGCGACTAACTGTTCTAAATCCGCTTGAAATTTTCATGTCGCCGAGACAGAGGTGATGTCTTGCTGAATGAAGTCTATCGTTGTGACCTAGATGTATTCGTTGTGATCTATCATCGAAGTGGAGACCTCTAGCCGACAGTATGTTCCTATCAGGTGTCCAGCGAATGTCGGGGAGACTCCTAGCAACCAGGTCATCGGTGTAACTCACAAGGTTTCGGTAAGGTGTCCCTGCGATCGATGAAGGTCTCGCCGACAGCTTGGGGTCTTCGCGGTGACATTAAGACTTCGGTATGAAGTCTTGGCGACGGGTGCTTGGTCTCATCGATAGTGATGGTTTCGGTATGACATATGCGCCTAGTGAGAGGTCTTGGTGAAGTCAAATGTCTTGCCAACTCGGCAAGACATGGGCGCTCAGTATGTGGTCTCAACGAAAGACATAAGTATTGCTGACTGGTGATTGGAGCGATCAATGTGACTTAGGACCTTGGTATGAAGTCCTAGTGAAAGCGATGAGTCTCGCCAACTGGTTGTTGCTTCGGTGAAACTTGAGGAGACTCGGTGAAACCTTTTGGCGAATGGGAAGTCTTGTCGATGGCAAAGTGGAAGTCGCTGTGACTTGTGAGCATCGGTATGAGTCTATCCGATGGAGGAATCTCTTGCCGATAAAAACGCAATGAATGTCAATGGTTACGGTATGTCTCATGGTGTTTGTTATAACGTCCTGCCGAATGTTGGGATCTATGACGATATCGATATGAAATCTTTGTGGCATCGGGGAGACACTGTTAGTGTCTCACCGATATGCCTAACAAAGATTGAACACCTTTGACCATCCTATGTGGAGCATCGTGGACCAATCAGAAGAAGCATTTTTTGAATGGATGGTAGTTAGATTTTTTTGCAACTATTGCGACGCTGGAGCTGAACAGCATGCAGGGAAAAATAAATGCTCAAGTAGAAACTTTCTATGATGGGGCAATGGTGGATAAAGATGAACATAAGGTAAAAATTAGAATGTGATAAGATAAAAGCAGATCGATTCTGAGTTCTGAAATAATCGAATTGTTGAGAGTTTTTCTGTAACTGGATGAACAGTGAATGAAACTACTGTGAACTAATACTAGAGAGTTGTATCTCTGATTGTATGTAATTGATGGTACTGTAATACAAAGAGATTCAACTTGGTGTGGTGGGTTTTTTCCCAAAAGGGTTTCCCACATAAATCTGTTGTTCATTGTCTTTGAGTATCTTCTCTATTTCTGTAAATCTTTCATGTGTGTCTTAATTGAATTGTAATTTGAAAAATTAAAAGTATTGTTTGCTTACTTCCCTGTGGTTTTGACGTTAGGAAAGTTGCTTTTGCACCATTTCTTTCCTTACAAGTGGTATCAGAGCCTGGCCAGTTGTGTTATCCTTGTGAGTGGGTTGGGTTTTTTGTGTCAATCCTTTTCCAATGGGAGTTTGGTAGAGGTCTGATAATTTAGTTACAGATTAAGATGGCGAGCACATCCGGAAAGATGGAAATAGAGAAGTTCAATGGTAGCAATTTTGAGTTATGGAAACTCAAAATAGAAGATTTGTTAGTGGACCGAGATCTTTGGACTGCTGTTTCTGAAACGAAACCTCAGGCCATGAAGCAGGAAGATTGGGACCTGGCAAATAGAAAATCAAAAGGGTTGATAAGGCTCTGTTTAGCTGACTCTGTTCTTCTGAATGTGCATGAAGAAAAGACTGCAACCTCTTTGTGGACAAGACTAGGTGTTATTTATCAGGGCAAGTCCTTGGTGAACAAGTTGTTCTTGAGGAAGAAGTTGTACAACTTGAGGATGCAGGATGGAGTTGTTGTTGCTGATCACTTGAATGCTTTCAACATGTTGGTTGCTCAGTTAGCATCTATTGGTGTGAAGATAGAAGAAGAAGATCGTTGCATGCTACTATTATGTTCTTTGCCTGATTCGTGGGATCATCTGGTGATGGCTATTGGGAGTACAACATCCACATTCAAGATGCAAGATGTTGTTGCTTTTCTGCTATCAGAAGAAATGAGAAGAAAATCTTCTGAGATGGCAAAGGAGGCTCTGGCTGTCAGAGGTAGATCAAAGGAGAAAGGCAAGAAGAAGGACAAGAAATCCAGATCGAAATCAGAAGGGAGATCAAAGTCTCCTGGCAAGAAGTCCAAGGTGAAATGCTGGAATTGTGGACAACCTGGTCATGTCCGAAAGGACTAGAAGGAGGAGAAAAAGAAGAAGAAGAACTCTTCTGGCAATGATTCTTCTCAAAGTGATGCAGATGCCTTCATTGCAGCTTTGGCTACACGGACATCAGATGATGTCTGGCTGATTGATTCTGGAGCATCTTTCCACATGACATCTCATAGAGACTAGTTCACGAAGTATGAAGAATACAATGGTGGAAAGGTGTACTTAGCAAGTGATTCATCTTTAGAAATTGTTGGTCGTGGAAGAGTCATAATTCAATCCCCTGATGGAAGAGTGAAGGGAATCAATAATGTGATGCATATACCAGGTATGGCTCGAAATCTACTTTCTATAAGTAAGCTGAATGATATTGGAGTGCAGGTCACGTTCTCTGGAAATGGTTGCAAGATGACTAGAGGCTCTATGGTGCTGGCTAAGGGTGCTCAAATTGGTACCTTATACAAGCTGGATGCACAAGTTATTCAATGCAATAGTGTCTCTACGAAGTCACAGAAAGCTACTCATGAGGGAAACGTTCCTGATGGAGTAAATGCCATGGAGTTTAAACTTCCAGCAGAAAAGACTATGCTCTGGCATCATAGGCTTGGCCACATTGGTGAAAAAGGTTTAAAAACCTTGAAAAATAAAAACCTGGTAGAAGGGCTTGAAGATTGTAACCTTGAGTTCAAATTTTGTGAACATTGCATATATGGTAAACAACACCGTGTTTCATTTTATTCCAGTCCTCACAAATCTTCTGGTTTGCTTGATTATATTCACTCTGATGTGTTTGGTCTAGTGAATGTTCCTTCTCTATCTAAATCAAGATACTATGTGTCATTTATTGATGATTATTCAAGAAGAACATTTGTATATTTTCTAAAAAGTAAATCAGAAGTGTTCAGTCGTTTAAGGAATTTAAAAACCTTGTTGAAAATTAGACTGGTAGGAAAATAAAATGCTTAAGGACTGACAATGGCGGTGAGTTTTGTTCAAATGAATTTGAAAGGTGTTGTACAGATCATGGGATTAAAAGACATAAGACTACACCTTACACTCCACAGCAAAATGGAGTTGCTGAAAGGTTCAACAGGACAGTAATGGAAAGAGCACGAAGTATGCTGAGCAGTGCTGGCTTGGAGGAGAAGTTCTAGGCTGAAGCAGTCTCTACAGCATGTTACTTGGTAAATCACTCTCCTAACTTTGCTCTTGTTGAGAAGACGCCTTTAGAAGCATGGTCTGGAAAGAAGCCCTCTCTAAGACATATTTGTGTCTTTGGCTGTGAGGCATATGCATATGTGCCATTTGAAAAAAGATCCAAGTTGGAAAAAAAAGTTGTAAAGTGTATTTTTATAGGCTATAGTGTTGGCATAAAAGGATACAAGCTTTGGAACCCTGAGACTGAGAAAGTTTTGTACAGCAGAAGCGTTATCTTTTGTGAGCTGAAACCTTCTACATTGGATCTACAGTCAGAGAAGAAATCAGAAAATGAAAAGGATGTAGCAGGAATTCCTCCGACACCAAATAAAGAGGAATTGAAAAATCAAAATGTACCTGATACTGAGGAAAGCTCAAGTAGCTCTGAAAGTTCTAAAGAAGATGAAGAACCACCTCAGCCTCAGTCTGTGAGGAGGTCAACTCGTGAAAGAAAGCAACCTGATAGGTATGGGTTTTCTTTAATAGAATCTACTTGTGCCTATGCTTTAATTTCTAGCACTGATGAACTTAGGACTGTGAAAGAGGCATTTAAAATGTCTGATTCAAACTCTTGGTTGGAAGCCATGAATGAAGAAATGGCATCATTAGAAAAGAATGATACCTGGAGTTTGGTGCCATTGCCTAAAGGCAGAAAAGCTTTGGGCTGCAAATGGGTATTTAAAAAGAAAATTGGTCTGGATGGCAGTATAGAAAAATATAAAGCGAGGTTGGTTGCAAAAGGTTATTCCCAAGTAGAGGGAATTGATTATGGAGAAATCTTTTCTCCTATAGCTAAGGTGACATCTATTAGATTTCTTTTGTCACTTGCAGCAGCGTATGACTTAGAAATTGAACAGATGGATGTGAAAACAGTGTTTCTTCATGGTGATCTTGAAGAAGAAATTTATATGTCCCAACCGGAGCATTTTGTGGAAAAAGGTAAAGAAAGACTAGTTTGCAAGTTAAAGAAATCTTTGTATGGGTTAAAACAATCTCCTAGAATGTGGTACCAAAAATTTGACACTTTTGTTTTTTCTTTGGGATTTGTAAGATCAAAATGTGATCATTGTGTATATTACAAAGTTGAAAGTGATCAAGTCCTTATTATTGCTCTCTATGTTGATGATATGTTTTTCATAGGCAATAGTAAGCTAATGATTTCTGATCTTAAGTCTCAGTTGTCTGCAAAGTTCGAAATGAAAGATCTTGGTGCAGCAGGGTATATTCTGGGAATGGAAATAACCAGGGATAGGGAAAATAGAAAACTTTGGTTGAGTCAGAGTAAGTATATCATGACTGTTCTAGAGAGATTTTGCATGACTGATTGCAAGCAGCTAGTTGTTCCAGTTACACAAGGAACGAAGCTATCTGTTGAAGATTGTCCAAAATCTCCTACTAAGATGGAGGACATGACTAGTGTGCCATATGCTAGTGTGGTTGGCAGCCTTATGTATGCAATGGTTTGTACAAGGCCAGACATTGCCCAAGCAGTGGGAGTTCTTAGTCACTTTATGGCTAATCCTGGAAGGACAAATTGGGATGTTGTGAAGAGATGTTTAGATATCTGAAGGGTACTTCAGACTATGCTTTGTGTTACCATGGGAACTTGGTTGAATCACAGAGAACTCTCAGTATTCGAGGTTATGTGGACTCTAATTGGGCAGGGGACATTGACAGCAGAAGATCCACCAGTGGATATGTTTTCACGATGAATGGTGGTGCAGTGAGTTGGATGAGCAAGCGACAGACTGTAATCGCTTTGTCCACTACAGAGGCAAAATACATGGTAGCTACACATGCCTGTAAAGAAGCAATCTGGTTAAAACGTTTGTGTTCTAACATTGGTTTTGATGCAGGGAAGATTACTATCTACTGTGACAGTCAAAGTGCTATATGTTTGGCGAAAAATCCTACTTTCCACGCCAGGACAAAACATATACATGTACAGTATCACTTTGTACGAGATATGGTAGAGGATGGGAAGGTCTCTTTGGAGAAAGTGGATACTTTGGAGAATTTTGTAGATGCATTGACGAAGCCTGTGAGCATAGACAAATATAGGTGGTGTGCCAGTTCAATGGGCCTCTTAGCCCATGAATTTCAGTAGTTTTATTATGTTATGGAGTTTTCAGTAAGGTCTTTGTCAAATGGGAGATTGTTAGAATATTTGCCTCAACCCATACTGACATGTAACTCCTGGAAGGCAAAGTCGTGACATTATTCATGTCTGGGCAACTAACTGTTCTAAATCCGCTTGAAATGTTCATGTCACCAAGACAGAGGTGATGTCTTGCCGAATGAAGTCTATTGCTGTGACCTAGATGTATTCGCTATGATCTTTCATCGAAGTGGAGACCTCTGGCCGACAGTATGTTCCTATCGGGCTTCGAGGAGACTTTGTTATCGGTATGTAGTCTTGCCGATATGGAATGTCTCGTCGAGTTGCTATCGGGTGTCCAACAGATGTTGGGGAGACTCCTAGCGACCAAGTCATCGGTGTAACTCACAAGGTTTCGGTAAGATGTCCCAGCGATCGATGAAGGTCTCGCTGACAGCTTGGGGTCTTCGCGGTGACATTAAGACTTCGGTATGAAGTCTTGGCGATGGATGCTTGGTCTCGCCGATAGGGATGGTTTCAGTATGACATATGCGCCCAGTGAGAGGTCTTAGCGAAGTCAAATATCTTGTTGACTCGACAAGACATGGGCGCTCGGTATGTGGTCTCGACGAAAGACATAAGTCTTGTCGACTAGTGATTGGAGTGATCGGTGTGACTTAGGACCTCGGTATGAAGTCCTAGCGAAAGCAATGAGTCTCGTCGACTGGTTGTTGCTTCGGTGAAACTTGAGGAGACTCGTCGAAACCTTTTGGCAAATGGGAAGTCTTGTCGATGGAAAAGTGGAAGTCGCTGTGACTTGTGAGCATCGGTATGAGTCTAGCCGATGGAGGAATCTCTTGTCGATAGAAACACAATGAATGTCGATGGTTACGATATGTCTCATGGCGTTCGTTATAACATCCCGCCGACTGTTGGGATCTATGACGATATCGATATGAAATCTTTGTGGCATCGGGGAGACACTGTTAGTGTCTCACCGATATGCCTAACAAAGATTGAACGCCTTTGACCATCCTATGTGGAGCATCATGGACTAATCAGAGGAAGCATTTTTTGAATGGATGGCAGTTAGATTTTTTTGCAACTGTTGCGACGCTGGAGCTAAACAACATGCAGGGAAAAATCAACGCTCAAGTAGAAACTTTCTATGATGGGGCAATGGCAGATAAGGATGAACATAAGGTAAAAATCAGAATGTGATAAGATAAAAGCAGATCGATTCTAAGTTCTGAAATAATCGAATTGTTGAGAGTTTTTCTGTAACTAGATGAACAGTGAATGAAACTACTATGAACTAATACCAAAGAGTTGTATCTATGATTGTATGTAATTGTTGTTACTGTAATACAAAGAGATTCAGCTTGGTGTGGTGGGTTTTTTCCGAAAGGGTTTCCCACGTAAATCTGTTGTTCATTGTCTTTGAGTATCTTCTCTATTTTTGTAAATCTTTCATGTGTGTCTTAATTGAATTGCAATTTGAAAAATTAAAAGTACTGTCTGCTTACTTCCCTGTGGTTTTGACGTTAGGAAAGTTGCTTCTGCACCGTTGCTTTCCTTACAGGGGTTTCTAAACTCATGACTTCCCTCTTCTGCTTAAAATACTTGAAGCCCTCCTCATGGCACTTTCTGGACATTTCATTTCCTATTTTTTGAAGCCATTTACAGGCTCCATAGTCGCGGCTGTTACATATTTTATGATGTTCATTCATGAATCTATCAAAACTCGCGAGCTTGGAAGTGTTTCTCTATTTTCACTTGGGTTTTATTAAAAACAAAGCAATTTTCCTTCATTGACTAGTGATCAAAGGCTATTCAGGCCGTCATGCCATGAGAGCTAGGTTGATTTTAGTTTCTAATATGCTTGGATTTGTGCCTGTATAATCTTATTTCTCATCTAAGATGATAATTATTGGCTGTAAAAATGCTCATGGCATCGCCGTGATATTGATTACCTTTGTTTTGATCTGTAAAGCTCTTAATAACCTGGGTGTTTTTGTTGCTCTAAGATTCACCACTGTTTTATTCAAACCACTGCTCATGATTCTGCCTTATGCTAGTTTTTGTAGAATACTTGAACTTTATGATAAAAGATTTCTTATGCTTGGATATGAAAGGTTAAGAATTGAAACTATGCCACCGTTGATGAGTTAATCTTCTCATGATTTCTTATTTGTATACCCTGCACCGTTAATACCATCTTGGCTGACATAAAACGTCATTGTTTTTGAAGACTTAATTGTAACTCCGGCTGATGAACCTTGGGCTCTAACGAAGCTTCACTAATAACAAATAACTATTCAATTCTGTTCTTGGAGGACATGAAAGGATTTTTGCTGTTGTCTCTGTCTTGAAAATCCTTGAGAATGATGAAGAAGGAATATCTCTTTCCTTTTATGCTGAAGACTATGCAAGCTTCTTCAACGTTTATTAAATGAATGCATACCATGACTGTCCTTTTGATGTTTATGGCCACTGTATCTCCATAGCTGTTTGGTTGTGAATACTGATGTTGTATCAATACAAAGCATGGTTGTCCCTCTTTACATTTGCTTGAACTATTCATGAGATGAACTGTTGTATCATTGTATAAATCCGTTTGATTCCTTATAGCAGAAATGATGATGACACAATCGAAGACATGATGTAAAAACAGTGGTAGCATAAGAACATATATGCAAACATGGCTTTCTTGAATATGAAATTTCCACTTTTATTAACTTTGTAGCAGCAATATGTTTTACCATGCTATTATATTGCTTGATGACAGTCATAGATGATGACTATTTATTTCTTTGATTGAATAACTCTCATATATGATGTGAATGAGAGGTGTCCTTTTGATATGTCGAGCTCTACCCTTGTGGGAGCCCGTTTTTCCCCACATATCTGATGAAAATAATCTCGAACATGATGAACCTGTTCCTGCACATTGAAACAAACAAGTTAGGAAA
The DNA here is from genome assembly GCA_007258455.2 of Sequoia sempervirens. Lineage (NCBI taxonomy): Eukaryota > Viridiplantae > Streptophyta > Pinopsida > Cupressales > Cupressaceae > Sequoia > Sequoia sempervirens. Next base: position 52,727 of record VDFB02262336.1, on the reverse strand, counting down.
AATAAAAGAAGTTGAAAGCTTTCCTCTTGAGCTTTATGCCTTTGAAATCTAAAATCATCTGATGGATGCCTAATCAAATGTATACTATATTTCTGTTGGTAGCGTAGGCACATGATAGGATTTGATTCGCATTGCTTAGAGACCATCTCTAAAACCATATTTCATCATTCTTGCAGATGCATCGAAGATTGGAGGCTGGAACTGGAGCTGAAAACACAACTGAAGACCTCGACTTGTCAATGATTCGTCATTCCAGGCAATGACGAATCACTTTCTACCCTATGCCTTCTTTATTCTCATTTGTATAGTGTACTTTCTTTTTCTTGTATCTATCATTTGATTGTGTAAATCAAATTTAGTTACTCTCACGGCTTGTGCGAGATTCAACATTTCCAATATGAATAAAAACAACATTCTTTTATGCAAATTTATGAGTTCCTTTGTTTGATATTTGCATAATAACACTTGAAATTCATAAGTAATCAAAGTTCTGGAACATAATGAATACTTAAGCAGAAAATTGTTGTACCTTCATTGATGGATGTAATTAAGCTCTACCTGTTTTGAGCTGGTGGTGAAAAATAGGTAACACTATCTAAACTCTAAACCCTACATATCCATAGGTTCAAATGAGAAATATATATATGTCATCTTCTATGGTCAAACCTATCTAATATAAACCCTACATATCCATAGGTTCAAAGGAGGAAGATACATATAATCTTCTATGGTCGAACCTATTTAAACTCTAAACCCTACATTTCAATAGGTTCAAAGAAGAAAGATACATATCAAGTTCTATGGTCGAACTTACCTAAACTCTAAACCTTACATATCCATAGGTTCAAAGGAGAAAGATATATATCATCTTCTATAGACAAACCTATATACACTTTGAACCCTAAATATCCATAGGTTCAAATTAGAAAGATACATATCATATTATATGGTCAAACCTACCCTACATATATCCATACATTCAAAGGAGAGAGATACATGTTATCTTCTTATCTAATCTCTCAACACTACATATCCATAGGTTTAAAGGAGAAATCTATACATATCGTCTTTTATGGCCAAAACTATCTAAAGTTTAAACCTAAAATATCCATAGATTTAAAGGAGAAAAATGCATGTCTTCTTCTATGGTCAAACCTATCTAATCTCTAAACCCTAGGTTCAAAGGAAAAAGATACATATCAACAAGTAGTTTTAATAATTTATGTCATTTTGTGGGTGGTTGGGTGGATGACTTTCCACACTAATTGGTGTGGAAATTCTGGGGTAGAAGCAAAGGTGACAAATGACTATTTAATGACCACTTCACACCATCAGCACTAAAACATTGTTGTTGCTCTTCACAAAAGGAGTTGTGAGAGCAACCTTGGATATCGATGAATTGTTAGTGGCCACCTCAGTGTTGGTGTTTATGTGGGTGGTAACGGTGGATGAAAGGGTAATCATGACTCACAAGATATAATTTGATTCAATGATATTTCCAAATAAATGATGATAGTGTAAGGTGTTATATAAAACTCGCATTCAAAAGATTAGGTTGTCTTATCACACTCGCATGGGGATTATGCATTGTGGCTTTCATGTGCAAACTGGGGATTTCACATTAATAATAGGATGGAATTAAGCATGGCACACATAATTATGCTTAGTGTAATAATAGTGAGGAATGACCTCAACACCTTACACAATATACAAACACCTCCAAGGGGCATGACAATTAATAAATCATTGCTTATAGTGCGTAAATGTTGATATTGTGAGCATATGCAACTATGGTGAGTGATGGGTGAGCGATCAAAGTTTGTGGTGAGAATATTTATTGAGACTCTAATGAGCATAGGTGTTGATACTCTAATTCAACTGGAAAGCATGGTGAGGTAGATGGCGTTTTGTGGGGCAATCCCTGACCAACGACTCAAAAGAATTCTCAAAAAATTTGATTCCCTCACCTTAGATGTGGTGAAGATTATTCTTGGAAAGGGATTCTTGGAAGATAGTGAAACATATAAAGTGGATACCAGCATAACATCGTGGTTCTTGATGGTCTTGTTGGATATCAAAATTTTGAAAGGTGAAGTTGAAGCTCTTCAATAAGGAAACTCTTCAAACAAGACTCATTGATTGGTTTAGATGAAATCCTCTATGTTGAAACTCCTAGATTTGGTGTCATGCAGTCACATGATATGGCCTTACTTCATGTGTTGGTGGAATTGGTTAAGTATTACCCCTTCCTACTCGACCTTAAGGGCATGATGCTTGTGGAGCACAAACAGATGGTTGTGGTTGGGGTAGATTACTTACAGAAGGTTCTAAAGCTTCTTCATTCTCATGGTGGCAGTTGGGTCCTAGATTTCAAGGCATTCACCCAAGATCACGAGTTCCTTGGTATGGGTCAGTCTAGCTAGGTCTGTAGACATGTTTCTATTAAAATGTTTATGTTTCTATGAATAAGTTATATGGATATATTAATGGAGTCGGTGATGGGTAGCCTTTTTTGTTATAGATATCATATGTGTCTAGGTCTAGCATGATATGTAGCGGTTGAAGTGTACTCCCTTTTTCTATGAAACAAATTTTGGTGTCTATGTAAGGTTTGGGGAAGGTGTTGTAAATGAATGTGAGTAGAGAGTCTCTACATTTTAGCCACCTGCAAGGAGATGCTATTGTATATTTGTTGCTATATCAATATAATCCTTTACTTATGTATAAAAAAAAATGGTCATTTTAATCTTGGAATTTGATGTCTCCCATGCCCATATAGTTGTAATCCTAGACAATAGGTGATTGTAACTACAATCCAATTCCATTTAAAATTTTAACAATTCATTTTTTAATTTTAGTAGCATAAATGATTATAAAATTGGACTATTATAATCTTCACATTCACAAGAACAGGTGATTGTAACTTAGCCAAATGTTTTTGATAGTAAACTTCCTTAAATGTAGATGTAAGAAAAGATAATTTGTTAATACAAATTACTAGTTCAAAGAACTGAAAACCAATTTGCTAATGTAAATGAACAGTTGAAGGAACTAAAAACCTCTTTATAATAATTTTCACAACCAATAGAAATTTTGATTACCCATTTTCATATAATATGTTAACTTAAATTACCAATTGAGAGAACCCAAAATTTAAGTTTAACATAAATTGGAGAGGTCATAATGATGCTTGGATAAAATATTGTAACTTTCTAAAGTAATAAATGTGTTGAAAAACATAAGAAATTTGAAGCAACGGTGCCTACAAGTAACTTCATAATTGAAAGAATGAACTATTAGAACAAGCACCCTTCAAAATCAATTTTGAAGGATAATTAAATTTTTCATATTATTATTATAAATTTAGAGGAACAAAAAATTATAATAATCACAAAGAACTAAAGTAAACCAAGAGTATGATAGTTCAAAAACAAATATAGATGAAGCAATGTATGATGACTTGCCTAAAAAATATACAAAAGCCAAAAAAAATAGAGATGAAGCAATGTACAATGACATCCCCTTCCATTTATAGCCATATAGGGGACTGAAGTGAAGAAATGTTTAAAGCATTGAACTAGACATTCTAAAAATAGATAGGGTACCTATAACATGGCTAGATAATATGAACAAGTGCATTTAAAATTAACTAAGAAAACAAGTACTTGATCATACTAAACCACATTCAATGAAATTCTTCACAATTACTAGATAAGATGCAATTGAAACATGAAATACCAAAGCAATCAATTGAAAACCTAATTAGCAAATGTAAACCTCAATCTCATTGGGGGATTAGTGTTGGAACTGATGTGGACTACTTACCTTCAAGCCTAATCCATGCTTGATGATGCAAAAGCTTCAAAGGTTGATGAGAATGGTGATTCACAAATGTAATTGGCTTAAGGATGAGTGTCAAAATGAGTAGAGTTTGGTTATTGGAATATTTGTGAATCAGAATTCATGTAGAATGAAAACTATTTATAGATTTTTGGAATGAATCAATGTTTGAAATTAAATTATCTAATCAAAGGATGAAATTGGATGAGAGAAGATGGCATGGATCAAGGATCAAATCAAGGGTTGATAATACATAATGACATGGATCAGGGATTTTAATCACTAGTCCAAATTTCTTAAGACAATAACAAATCCCTTAATTTTAGGAAGCATGTGGGAGATATTTCCATGTGGAGGGAAATATTTGAATTTGAAAAAGGGAATATTCCATGAGAATATTCTTTGAATGATTGGAGGAAATTAGCTAATTAAACAATTTAGACATTATTTAATTATGCAAGTGGAGGAAACTAAAAACTTTAATTAAACAATTAAGAATTATTTAATCAAAGTGGATTTATGACATTCAATAAAGTAATTTGATATTATTTAATCAAAAGAGAAGAAAATTAGTGTGAATGATGATAAATTAATCGAATAAAATTAATTATTCGATTAATAAGGGAAAATAGTGAATTTGGTTAAACAATTGACATTATTTAATTAAATAGATCAATTCATATGAATTAGGAGAGAAACAGTGTTAATAATCAAAATCTTGGTGTATGATATACTTAGGACAGTTTTAGGTGCCTACATTTTGCCCCTCTTTGAAGCGAGGTACTTGTTGTGTTGCTTCAAAGAACTGATACCACTTAGATCAATTTTTTTTTTAAATACTTTTTTTATGCCCCACTATCCCCAACAATTGATAGAATGCTGACATTCTGCCCCCTTGAGAGATCGAGTAGGAAAATTATTTTTCAGGTTGAGCTTGCAACAAACCTACATGAATAGTTCAGCTATAAAAGGACAAGAAGTAAGTCCTAAGACCTTGATGAAGTGACCATGGTAGGCTATGAAGCAATAAAATGGAGATATAGGGCTAAAACCCTAGGTTTGGCAATGCATATATGTGAAATTAGGTCACTTTCAAGCTCATTTGCACTCTTTGCTTTTGAGAATTCAGAGAGACCTTGTGATTCCATGCAAAGTTCCTCTAGAGCACCTGATACTATGGCACATAGAGTACTCCCCCCACACCATATAGATTGAGTCTGCGAGTTCTAGCGGCCAGCTAATGTAGGACCACTGGTATGTACCCCAAAAAACTTCTCTTGCATGCTCTTCTAGGTGGCAAAATGTAGGGTAGATTAGGTCAAACATAGACATCATTGTTTGGGTGACACTTTTGAAACCCAATGTGACGCTTCTATAAAATATGGCAATGCATTTTTATTAGGCATTGATACTCGACATTGTGTTGGAATTTAAAAATTCATCAATGCTTTTGCTTTTCACTGATGCATTTGCATAAAATATAGTGACACTTTTGCATGATTTCAAAGATGCGTGTTTGCACAGTGACGCTAAAATAGTGACAATTTTAAATCATGGAAACACCTTTACATTATAGTGACACTATTGCAAAATAGTGACACATTTTCCAATCCAATAGTGTGATGCCTTTTCCATAGAGGCTCGCTTTTGCATTCTAGGGAATTTGATAGATTTTTTTTCCAATTTTTTAGCAAATTGACGTTGTGTGCATTATGCATGTAGGAGATCTTCCATCCTCTGCTTCCACAAGAGAGGAGACTGTAGGCTCTAGAGTGGCTTACTAGATTAGGCGAGTTTGATGTCATGTTCCTGGAGTGGTCAGATTGTATCACATCACCTTCATGCCAAAGAACTAGACACATGTAGCTCTGATGACCACATTGGTAGAGTGCTAACATTCAAAGACCTCTTCATTCCACCTTCCGATAGGTGAGGTGACAATGACCTTGAAGGATGTTTGGAGGATCTTGAGGGTATTGATCCATGGTGATAGGATCATTTATGATGTAGACCTCGAGCTCAATGCCATGTTTGACGTGCTAGGAATGGATGATCTTCACCTGGAGGGGGATCAGATTGACTTGTGATGGTTCGTTGGTTGATCCAATGATCTCATCTTTGTTATTGCGAGGCTTATCATGGGAGTCCTAGTTCCAAATAGGGGGTCACAACTACTTAGCCTAGGATGGGGTGTGGTGCTATAGAGGATTATGGAGGACATCTACATTTACACTTGGGGTCCTTGCATTCTAGCTACCTTGTATCATGATATGCGCTAGGTCATGTATAGAGAGGGCACCGACATATCCGTAGGGGTGACTTTACTTCAAATATGGGCATGGGAGCATATTGCGGTGCTCAAACCAGTTGTAGCATTCCAAGCCATAGAGGAGGAGGACCCAATATCATATCGGTATGATGGGATGACCACTCTCCATCACACAGGGGCAACAAACAACCTATTGGCAATGAGTCATCAACGATATGACTTAGTTCATATGAAGGTCATGGTTACATGCATAGGTTTGGGATGATGACACCATTCACTTGGTATACTATCGATAGACCTAATGGCTTATGGGTCGATCCATTCACATCATTGAGAGGTATTTCCAGACTAGGTTGCGCTCGCTAGTTTGAGGAGCAACGAGATGCTCCATGAGATGGCTACAAAACTATCTACACTCAAACATATAGATAGATCGTTGAGTGGGGGCCACAAATAGTTCCCCAAACTACTATAGATGACTTCAAATAGTTGGTTCATGTACCCTATATTTATGCAGGTGGACTTGACGATCCTAGTACTACCCTAAGATATGATGCTTGGTTTGCTCAGCACAGGCCTGCTAGACTTATAGATCTAGTAGGAGTAGATGTAGGGGCAGGGGTGCCAAAGGCAGAGGAGGCAAAGGTGGCATTCAAATTCTAGGATAAGTGGGGAAGGTACAAGCTCATGTGCCACAAGGGCCACCATCAGGTCCACCACCACATTGCTACAACAACACATAGCAGCAGTAGTGTCAAGGATTCTTGATTCCTAGTTGCAGGTAGTTAGGCAGGAAAAAGACCAGAGGTCTACTGAGCAACACCAGGTTCATGCAAAGAGAGACACATTTATGCAGGAGAGAGATACCATTTGACAAGAGCGAGATCAAGAGAGGACCTAGAGCTAGTAGATAGAGTTGTAGCTGGCATGAGAGATTGCATGTAGGTAGTAGCTCAAGGCTACCTCACAGACACAGGGTCTGATGGTGTCAACATCTCTTTATGGACATGCCATGGCTAAGGCATCCTATTACAGGAAAGTATACTATATGTAGGTTCCTCCCCACAGGCGACAACCTGACTTATCCTAGAGGAGTGCTTTGGCTCTAAGCAGATCAACAGGGGCTCCCTCAATCAAACAATCATGAGGAGCGGGTCCGTCAGGTGGACACTCAGGAGACCAACAAAGATAGATGCTTCCGCCATGCCAACCCACACCTGGATGGGATGATCGAGGGAGCTCGGGATAGACCCCTTTGTATATAGACATTTTTTTTATATCCATATAGTTGATGTAGACATGATTCATGATGTATATCATTCATTGTCTATTTTTGGAAACGTCATGTATATTTTGATGTATATCACACACTTTGATATGTTTCATGACATTCATTTTTTTGACATATATATGAAATGGTCGATGATGTGACATTTATACTATGATGTCTTATTTCATTCTTATGATATTATGTGACGTATGTATGCTTATAGATGCATTATGGATGTGTTATGTATGAATACATATATTATGAGTCGTTATATGTTATGATTATATGATGGATGATGATTATTTCCTTTATTATGCTCATGATATGATGTGGATACATGTGTACATGTATGTACGATGATTCATGTATGCGGGATGGATGTAATGCAATGCTATGGATGATTTCTTTTTATCTCTTCATGATATGTGATGATATGGAGGATATATGTTATGAGATGCATGTTGACGGTTTGTGGATGCAAGATGGATGAATTTATTTATTTTTGTTGTATGTCACAATACCATGATGGAAATGTCAACATTGATAGAAGTAGAAGAATGATATGGATATTGATTAGCCTTTATTATTGAGATTGATTAAATATTCTAAAAAACCTATGAATATTCGACATTTTATTGGATATGTGATTATATAGTATAGATAATATTGCTTTTTCTCTTCAGATTAGGCTTAATTTCATCATAGCAATCTTTATTTTTGATATAGAAAATAGACACGATGCACCAAGGTATTGAAAACCAAGATGATGTATCTAATGCATGGAATTTGACTCTACAAATAGATATGAGTATCCTTGTTCATACTTGACATACAAAAACATTGTTTGATTGTGTGAAAGAATGAAGCCATCAAAGTAAGGAGACTAATATACAAAAGGTATGAAGAACTTGATATGTCCTAGCCATTGTGTTACTTGAGACTACTCTCGCCCATGAAATGCAAGTATTTTCCAAGGTCGTATTACAAGAATATCCAACAAGCACAAAAAATGAAAGTAATGATCAGTGCCCCATTCCTTTCCCTCTAAATAATTTTGCAGATATCATTGAGAGATTATCGAAATGGACCAATAAGATAAATCATAAGAAAGATCAAATGAATCAAATAGTCAATGTTATTCATATCTCTTGCCAAAGGATGGTGTTTTAAGGTGATTTCCAATGATGATTTCCATTTTAGGATAGATGTATCCATAGGACATGTTATTGGATGTTGATTAATTCTAACTATTTGATAAGCCATTGATATAAATGTTAATCAATGTGTTCAACCATGATCAAGACTTGAGATTCTGCATTTAGAGTTTTTTGTTTCATTGATTGTTGTACCTGTTTCCATTTGTGTTACCAAAGGTTGAAGGTGATGATCAATTTATTATGGGTGAAATTTTATTGCGGGTGAAAGCGAGATGGGATGGATAATTTTGTTTTTGGAATATTTCAATGTTTTTGAAATGTTTTGAGGTTTTTTTTGGTATTTTGATGTTATTTGAATATTTTTAAATTTTATGAAGATATTTGAGGTTGTTTTGGGTTTTCCAAAATTTTCTAAAATGTTTTTGGATTTTGAGATGTTATGAATGTTTTTGGATTTTTTTTGAGATTTTTGAAATAATACCTAGATCACGATGTCAATATCATGTTGTGAGATATAGGACATGGGTCAAGAGTGATTCAAAAGCAAGATGCAAGTACGTACCCCAAGTGTCTATTATATTTTATATTTCATGAGCGGATGCATGGATCAAGATGATGGATGGATATGGATTAGCATGCAAAGGATGCCAAGGATTATCTTGTAATAGGATAACATGTTTGAATAGAGGATGATCATTTGGATAATGCTTGATTGCTCTAGATATAGTATTGCATGGGATAGGATAAGATCAATGATAATGACCAATGTCAATATTTTTCCATAAGAAATATTGAAGTGTATGTCAAACCTTTGTCAAGGTCAAGATAATTTGGAAGATGGATAAAATGGATTGGACAAATGAGGGATCGTGGATTTATTATGAAAGGTATGAGATGCTTCCACTTGGTATGGTGCATGTAGATGCTTTATTCTACTCATGATGCTCATTTTTTAGGTTTTCATCATGGTACTTTCCCAAAGCGCCACCAAAGTGATTTTCACTAAAGGATGATTTTTTTCTTGATTGTTTTCTTTATTTTTTGATTTTTTTTAATTTTTTTTTTAATTTTTGATGATTTTTGAAGGTTTATTATGGACCACCTGGTGATGTTGATGTAGATACTATTGCTATCAAGATATGCCAATGATGTCTTGCTTGGAGTATTGTTTTGCCAATGTAACCCATAAATGTTCTTGTCTACTTTGTCTATATCAAAGTTAACCTTGCCTAGATGCACACATTAGATAAAGTGCCCTTACAGTCCTTATGATAAAGTGTTGTTTCCAAGACATGGTCAATGCAAGATTTGGATATCATGGATGTCAAAGTGGATGAAGGATTTTGATGAGGAATATGAGATTTAGATGGATAAGTTGATAGCTTGGAATACTTGATTCTCCAAACTTGGGATGATGAGAAATGATGGGTGGATATGGCGATTTGATTAGGACTAACTTATTGATATACTTTGTATGTAGCTCTTGAAGCTTTCTTTTGCATCAGCGAACATTTTTTATAGATGAAATTCCTTTTTTTATTTTACCCCATAGTTTCTTTGACTAATAGAGTTTGATAGGAATGATTTTATTTATTTTTCTTTGGCATCCATTTGTATTTTTCTTATCTATTTTGATTTTCCAACTCTTTGGATTCAACAATTTTCTCTTTTCTTTGATATAGCTTTTTCTCTTGTGGTTGGTTCTTCACTGTAGGAGTCTTCCTCATGATCCATGCTTTGAAGGTCACATTAAATCTCTATGAATTCTGCCATTGATTCATCATTTGCAATGTTTCCAAGAATATGAGAATCTTGTTTTGGATGAAGACCATCTACATGTCCATAAGAAGGAAACATATCATGGGTAATGTTTGGTATATGAGCATGGTCATCATCTTTGAAGTCTTGGATGGATTGGAAGATGTTCACTAAGTCATTGTAGTATTTTGGTGATATGAATTCTTGATCTTGACTGATTTTTGAGTTATCTTTGGTATGCTTTGGATTAAGTTCTTTACATAGATCAATTTCAAAGAAAATATTGTTTTCAAAAGACTCTTGGATGTGTTCACCATGTGGACACATGGGTGATAGCTCTTGGCTTAGATCTTCTTCATTAGGTATGAGTATCAGTTTACATGCATCTTGGTCCTCAAGTGGATTTGAATCAAGTGTTGTGTTAAGAATATCTTCTATATTTGCAACCATGAGGTTGAATGATGTTAATATATTTTGGAATGGACCATTGCTAGAAATTGGTGGAAGATGTTGATAATGTTTTGGAAAATATTCTTGATGTATGTCAACATTCTCACTAGGTGAAGTAGAGACATTATTAATGTGATCATTTGAATAAATGCGTACCACCATGAGGTCAAATGATGTTAAAATTTATTGAAATGGATCATTACTAGACATCAATGGATTATCTTGATCGTGCTTTGAAAAGGATTCTTGATGTATGTCGACATTGTGTGTGGTAGAGGCATCGTCAATGTGATTTTTTGTAGATGAATCTTGAAAGTTATTCTCAATAGTTATTGCTCCTTGATTAATGAGGTTTTGTACAAGGTTCTTGAGTTTTATTCAATTTGACATGTCATGACCTTTTGTTCTATGGTACTCACAATAAACCTTGTCATCGTACCATGAGAATTTTATTTGAGGTTCATAATCACCTAATGTCTCTAGAAGAGTGATAAGTTTAGCATGAACTAACTTGTTTAACACCAAATCAATTAGCTCCCCTAAAGGAGTGTATTTACATTTGGTGATGGTGTTGGCTTGTAAGGTTTGTGGTGATTGTTGATGTTGATGTTGATATGGGTGCTAAGATGGAGTTTTTTTATAATGTGAGGAAATGTATTGAGTATTTTGAAGGTGTTGTGGATGTGGATATTGAGATGTTTGTTGAACATTGTTTTGAGGTGTGAATGAATCCATCCCATAGTTCACCATGTGTGGATTTGACATGTTCACATATGATATGTTTGTGTTTGGGTTGTTCATATTTGACATGTATTGACTTGGTGAAATAATGTTGTGTTGATGAAGACTCATGCTTTGATTACTTAGTTGATAGTTTGGTAAGTTTTGACATTGATTGGCATCTATCATGTGGCAAGGTGTTCCAAAGTTTTGATTAGGTATACCCATTGTTGTTATATCATTGAAGCTAGTAGGATAGGATGACCCTATGTATGAATTGTATGAAAGTGATTTTGGATAATTGATTGGCATTGTCATGTTTTATTAATTTTGAGATCATATTTTTAAGACCTCTAAATGATCTAGGATAAACGTTTGAATGATGAAGGAATGTTAATCCTAGGATATGTTAAATGACCTTGTTGAATGTTTTAGTTGTACCAAATAATAACACTTTGATAGGTTTTAGGATCAACGTTGAATGATTTTGTGAGCGGGTGAAGGATATGAAACTCTCAATTTTGACAAGATTCTAGACTCAAATTTTTTTTGACGTTGATGATGATGAAGTTGCAAACCTTGGGAGTAGACTCATGACTCCAAGGTGAGTTTTTCCAAAATGATGTTTGCTAATTCCACTAGACACTTGAAAATAGATTGTTTCCAAGTATGAAGCTAAACTAGTTGATGAGGTGAAAAATGTAAGTCCTAATGATTTGTGCCAAAATTTCAAGTTGTTATTTGGAGTGAGTTGTTTTGATGGTTTGATGTTGATAGTTTGATGTTTGATCCTAATTGAGAATCTAAAAGGTGTTTCTGACAAGATCAGGATGATAAAGAACATGAACCTTTGTTTGTTGTTTTGAGTGCTATCAATGAGCCAAGATTGTTTTTGCATTAATTTGAACCAATTTAGTGTTTGGGAATCAAAAGAAAAAATTAGATAATTTGTTGAAGGTTGTTGTTTTGAAGTTTTGGAAAATGCATCACTCTATTGTTTCTACAAAGGTTTTGGTATTTGCAAAGGCCCCAATGTTCAATAGAAGCTTCAGATAATTTGAACAAATGTGTTGCTCTATAAATGTTTGTTTTCTCTAACAAAGCGTCGAGATGTGTAAAGGCATTGATATGCAAATAAAAGCACTATTTTAATAAAAACATAAGTGTTTGGTTTGCACAAAGGTGTCACACTGTCTGGACAAAGGCGTTTGTCTATTAGAGGATCTTTAAAATGTGAATTGACCTACTTGTTTGATGTTTTTATTTAGCAAAAGAACAATATACAAAATGTAGAACTAACTCGATTAGGTGATTAGATGCTTTAAGAGTGTCACAAGGTCTTCACATGAAAACACGCCATGAAGTGAAACCTATTTAGTGGTAGAGTGAGTGTGTAATATTTAAGTAGTCCCACCTCCCATTTAAGAGGTAAATAATAAGAAATATTAGGTAGTGAAACAATTATTTTAAAACCTTTTCTATATGAAGGCAGATAGTAGATGTTTAGTGACATAGGGTTATCGATAAATTTCATTGGAATACCTTCTTTCTCTTATTGAGAGGCTGTTGCTAGCAACCTAAAAAGACTCTATCTCAACCTAAGAGAGTACATGGTGAGTATCTTCAGCATATGATCTGCATGCCTTGCACCACTTTATAAGATTACATTCAAATGGAATTTAATGCCTCTACAACAAGGGTTTTTAGTGGGTGGGACATTTGTGAACACCGTCGGCTACATATACATCTCCTCGGGGTTAAAAAAATCATAGTCCCTTAGTAAAAGTCTAGTATGCCACATGTGCAAATCAAACTAAAACTTTCACTCTCATCCAATTTCTATAGCGCATCAAAAAATGTCATTTGAAATCGATCCCTTGGGTTCTCCATAAGGATGTATCCCAAGGCAAGCCTCCTACCAACACAAGGAAGGATTTGTGTTGCTATGTTCTCATCACCCAAGATCGCATGAAGCGCAAGGGGAGAGGATAGATAGGCAACTCGTTCAACTAAAATGAAAATCAAAGCATAAGTTAAAGATGTTTCTCTTCACTTAAGTTTGCACAAGTTGCGAGGGGAGAGGATTTGCATCTAAAACCTATCAAACATGGATTACAAAAGCAAACACTTGTATATTTTAGGTGGACCAAAATGTATGTGTTTGGTTCATTTTAAGCCCAAAGTAAAGGTATAAATTTTCTTGTTCGTTTTAAGCCCAAAATAAAGATGTAGAATGTGTTGGTTGTTTTAAGCCCAAAATAAATATGTAGATTGATTGTGCAATTTTAGAGCACCAAATATAAATGTTTGATTTGTAAGGTTTATTTTAGTGCACCAAAATAAAGATGTAAGTTTTACGATTTATTTCAATACACCGAAGATAAATGTGAGTCTATCTAATGCATAAAATTAAAATACCCTAAGATTATTACTTCAAATATGTGTTAATAAACACTTTTCAAACTAATCCATGCTTCATTATTTTCCAAGTTCTCTACAAATGTTAGCCTCAAAAGATAGAAAAATAGTAGACAATAGATAGTTAGGGTTATCCAAAGATCAAAAACCAAATCAAATTGATCACTAAGAAGTTAAGTCTATGTTTTACCTTATAGAAGCATCGTACTATTGTGCAAAGGTGTTAGAATGTCAGATAAAAGTGTCACACTACAAGCCTGCAAAATTGAAGTAGTTTCTTGCAAATACGAAGGCTATATTGCAAAGGCATCACTATTTGTAAAAACATTGCTTTGCAAAGGTGTCGCTATTTACAAAAGAGGTGCTTTGCAAAGGTGTCGCTATTTACAAAAGTGTTGCTTTGCAAAGGTGTCGCTATTTACAAAAGCGTTGCTTTGCAAAGGTGTCGCTATTTACAAAAGCATTGCTTTGCAAAGGCATCACTATTTGCAAAAGCATCATGATGTACAAAAGCATTGCTCTACAAAGGTGTCACTATTTACAAAAGCGTCACAATGTGCAAAAGTGTTGCTCTATAAAGGCGTCACTATTTGCAAAAGTGTTGCTTTGGAAAGGCATCACTATTTGTAAAAGTGTTGCTATGCTTCTGAAACCTACAATGGCCAACTAAATCAAACCAAATTGATTAGTTCAGAGACATGGGTCCCACTGGTTGTGCCAAAATATAACTGTTGTCAAACAAATTGCACCCAAATGCTTGAATGATTAAATTCAACAATCTATTGAAACATGGGAACTATCTTTAGGCTGTGGGTATTCCTATGGTGAAGATAGACCTCCAGATTCTAGACTGGTTCTTATATGATAATCAATTAGGTACTTGAATGATTTGTTTTGAGAAAATGGTAAGAAGGATTGAACTGGATGCATGAACTAATATTAAAACTTTGGTGATGCACCTAATTGATAAAAAACATGCAACTTTGACTCACAATAATTCTCAAAAAATCTATCCACACAAATCAATTTAATAGTTTGATCACAAAAATGATTATGAGGAAGGCTTGAATAAACTTCTTTGAAGAAGAACCGAGTTCTCATAGCATGAAAATAAAAGATTATTTCAGTACACAACCTAAGACCTGTGACTTTCACTATTTTTTAATGCATGCAAGTATAAATGAGACAATGATTTTAAAGGTTCTGATATTAAAACATAGTAACATCTCATCCAATCATTCATAAAAACAACACAGTGATAAGGTAGATACTTGACTTCATTGAAATTAAAGGAATCTTTGCAAAAAATGACATAAATTGAACCTGTAAAATTGCTATTGTATATTAATCTGAAACTGAAAGTTGAGTTACAAAATATTTCTCTTTGCAGAATGCAAATTCTGAAAAATAAGAACTAGAGGAAAAAGACTAAATTTTTCCAATATATACAAAATAGGCATGCACAAAGCAGCCAAAAATGGAACTGAAAGAGAACTGAAGTGAAAAACTGCATCTCCAATGTGAAATCTGAGCAAAAGAGAAAATCCTGATAAAAATAGCCCAAAAATGAATGAAATTGCACTCTGTTCCTAGAAAAATTCACCTCTCCATGCGCTTGACCAAAACACCTCACAAACTGATGTGGAACTAAAAGAGAAACCTCAATACTTGCATGATTTGAATAACTGAAACTGAAGCTCCACTTTGTGCATGAGCAAATTTTTTTTTAGTACTTTTAATATTTCCCTCCTCCATGCACAATATAAAATAAGCATCTTTCACGCATCTCCAACTTGAGGCTATAGTCAAACTCCAACTTCATGCCTTGTTGATCATGCATGATTAAGGATTAACTTCGTGTTTATGTTTGCATTCAAAAGAGTCTAATTAATTAAATGATTTATAAATTATCATTTAATTAATTGACTTTATAAAAATAATATCATGCAAACATATTATTAGAGATTAAAAAATACTAATCCTCAATTCTATACCTAAAATCATGCAATAAAATGAATAAGTCCTTCAAACTCATGACATGTTTAGAAGATTCCTTAATAAGCCTCACTAAGCAAACATATTGCTCCTATCCTAGTGATCTCAAATTTTGTTCATTGGCCCCATACAAATCACAAGGTCATTTGACTTCCAAAGTTGACTACATTATCATTAGAATGAAATGATTTAATTTAAAACAATGGTCAAAATCTCACTATCATTCGAATTAGGGCATGGTAGAACCTTCGAACCCTAAACAATTCTTATTTTTCTCATTGAGAAACTTCGAGAGAAACCTCTACACCATGGCCGCCATGCTAGGGTTTTGATTGGAGCTCCTCTGCAGAAGATTGTCATGTTGTTTTCTTCATTTCTACTGAGAGATCTTGTGTAACAGTGCCTGGTAAGTCACCTTTTTCCACCATTCTGGACACTTTGCTCAGTTTTGAGGGCTTTCAGGCTTTCATAACCGCAGCTAATATCATATTTTCATTATATGTAACATCTCTTTTTGTTGTGTTTCATTTTTTGTTGGTGCTCTTATTGCTTGGCCGCCATGATACACTGGTTATGGAGCTTGACCTGCTAATTTTTTGAAGCCTGAAGGTGGAAGAGCCTAGGTAGGCTCATGATCTTGCCATTTTGATCCTCCTTTCATTGTATTTTGAATGTATTTTCTGATATATTTTCCTTTTATCCATGTGAAATGATGGAGAATGGTAATTTAGGATGCAACCTCCATATGATTTTTGTGTAGAAAATATCAAAACCCTTGATAATAATCACACCATCTTACAAAATCAGCTCCACTTCCTACAGTCAAAACATCTACGACCACTTCACTTTACTCATTTTGCATTTTGGAAATAAGCTTGTGGCCGCCATGGACTTTAGAGTTTTCTCTGTGTTTTCTAATGACACTATGGTTGACTTTCATTCATTTACTCTGCTAAAAATCTCATTCATTTTGGGTTGATGTTTGAGAGTTCTAGAGCCCTAGGTCGTGGCTTATGTTCTGGCTTTCTCCCCTTCTTCTCAAGTCATGGGTGACAGAGCTTCTGTTTCTGTATTCTAAGTTTCATTATTGTTCATATGTGGCCTTTTATCATTGTATTTTTTTTTTGCTTTGTGTTTTATCCTTGTCAGTACTCTTGGAGAAGGATAGAAATGTTGGCAATAGTAAAGCTGCAACTGGAGTGTTTTCTTATGTGAATGGCTTGGCTGCTCCATTCAATATTGTCCATTTTACTTATTCTCAGGGGTCTGCATACTAAACATTTCCTTGAATTTGAAACTCAACCACACTGTCATCTTTGTCCTTTCTATTGAACAAAATTTTCCTTTAGAAATCCACCATTTGTATGTTGTCCCACCTCCTTTCAAATAAAGGGCCTTTATTATTTGTATAAGACCATTGACTCTTGCATTGTACCTTTACTATCTAGTGTCTAAAATTTGATATGCACAATCAAAAGTAATTAAATGATAGTAATCTTCATTTTGTTTGTTCACTGGCCCTTAACTTCTTTAGAAAAGAAGTGAAGACACAGTGAGAAAAGTATAAACAGTAGTTGTGAAAACATAAGCAATTCATGTTAATTGTTACAAGATCTCATGTTGTAAAAATGGAATTGGATCTGCCCTCTTTACATTTGCTCAAACCATTCATGAGATGAACTGTTGTCTTACCCAATGATAGGCTATACTTGTGTTTGAATATGTTGCCTCTCATAACAGTTGATGAATTAATTGTATCTTGATCATTGTATTTTTGGTACTACTACATTACATGCCTTATAGATTTTGTAGAAGCATATCTGAAAATCTCCTTGGTATGGACAACCAATGCAAACATAATATAATGGATGGATATTAAACTTTCCTTTCAAACTGTTAGGACTACCAACACTATTATTAATATGCCATGCACTTGTTTCCTTGTAATTCCATTAACTCTTGCAAAATACACATTTCCTTTGCACATGTGATTGTTTCTTATGATGATGCTCCATTTCAGTCTTTTGTGGACTGTGTATGGTTGTACAGCTCTATGATTTCTTTCCTTGATTATGAGTTTGATGATCAAACTATCATGCATTCATTGAGGCATGATTTAAGAGAATATCATAATGCTGCCATCGCTCTATTTTTACATGTTGCTTGATCAATTATTTATGAGTTGGGCTCAACCCTTGTGGGAGCCACATTTCACATCACTCATAAGCATATTTTTCAATTGGAATGATGATTATACATGTACCTACACACTTAAAAAAACATGTTAGCAAAATAAATGAAGCTGAAAGCTTCCAATGAATTTTGTTTTCTTTGGTGATATCAATTTGATTACTTAATCATCTAATATATTCTTGAAAGGATGTAGATTATATTCTTGTTGGCAATGTAGGCATAGGATAGGATATGAATATTTGTCATTGCTTAGAGACCATCTCTAATACCACTTTTCATCATACTTGTAGATTCTTTTGGAGAGTAGAGCTGGATCACTTCGAAAGCACAACACAACTGAAGACTTCAACATAAAGACAAATCGTCATTCCAGGCAATGACGAATCACCTTCTATCTTATGCTCATGTTACTTTCACTTGTATAGTTTACATTCTTTTCTTGAATCCATCATTTGATTACATAAATCAAATTAAGCTACTCCCACGACTTGTGTGGGACCTTGATTTTTACAATATGAGTAAAACAACATTCTTTTATGCAAATTTATGAGTTATTCTATTACAAACATTTGCATAATAAATTTTTTGAATTCAATGAATACTTTTAGGAGAAATTTTGCACCTTTCTATGATGAATGCAATTCAGCTCTACCTGTTTTGAGCTGAAGCTAAAAATAGGTAACAATTTGGCGACCTCTATAGAGTGTTTGCCTGCTAGACACTATAGACGAGTTGCCCTGTATATCCATTGGGCATGGAGGTTGTCTCTGATCTTTAAATTCTTGAAAATGTTTGTAACTCAGCTACAAACCAGAAAAAATAAAAGAAACTACTGAAACTCTGTTTAAGACAGAGTTAGGAAACCACTGTGCAACAACTGCACTTTATTGAAAGCATTACAAAATTGAATGAAAACCTGCCATGGGGAACTTATTGAAAGCAAAACTGAAACTCTAACCTACCCTATAGTAACTAACAGTGTTAGTGCTCAGACATAACCATTCACTGGTTGTGAGAAATAACTGCCCTTTCTTAATAACAAAGGATGCTTCAAATCTTTAAGATTAATCAAAAAGAAGTATGTACATTTGATTAACTGTTGCAGTGAAACTTGGAACACCATAAAAATCACACCTCCCTTATTTGATTGACCACCAAAGATGCTATTTTGAGTCATATAGATTAGATTAACTTGCTGCTCTGCAGTTGCAATCACATACTTTGGTAGGATTATGACTTATAATTCTATAGACTCCTCTTTGGATAAATATTTGACCGGGAACCCTTTTGAGAGGATAAAGCTTGGCCTCTTGGTTTCTTGACTGATATCTGTTATTACATCCTCTATCACAATTTTAATCTGATCTAAAGGAGATGTTGATCTATCATCAAGTAATGAAGGAATGACTACTTCTTTCACCTGAAAAGGCTGATCATATACTGTTGGTTCACATGGCATCAAACTATCATCAATGTTAGAGCAAAAATCTTCTATGATATTTAGGAAAATATTCTCATCTGATTCATAATCATGAATTGGATTCATATGAGTCTCATCACCCTACTACTCAAAGGTAGGCAAAAATGTTAGTAAGCATGTGTTGTCTTCATTCTCATCAACAAATTCAGGTAATTCCTCAAACAAATTAGCTAAATTTTGAGATTCAACCTCTATTTCCTTGTTTAAAACATATTCAACCTGATGTTGATTGTCATCTAATTTTAAAACAAAGGACTCAAGATCATTCCAAAATAGGGATTCTTCATAATCTTCACTACTTTGTGGCATGAAAGGGCTTACCTCAGGTTCAAGGTCATCCTTTGGAAACACAAGTTTTGATCTGCTTGCTTGTTCAATTTTGGTAACCTCTTGTTGTCTCATATGAATTGAGGCTTCAATCTCATCTTGAACTAACAATACATCATGTTCTACAATATCTTCTGAGTGTTTCAAATTAATTGGTAAGTCAGGTTCATGTGTGCTCTTTTCAGCTTGCTCAATAAAACAAGGTAATTGATCAAACAAATAAACCAATTGTTCTTCCTCATATGGTGCCTTCTCAAATGAAGCTTGGGCATCCTGTAAGTGAAGATTTTTGACTGGTAATTCATGTAATTTTTTTTCATCCATGTTATAAACAACATTAGATTTTTTTTCAAATGAGTCAAAATTCAAGGGGCTCAGTAGTAAGTTTGAACCACTATCCTCTTTGCATGTAATATGGTAATTTTGATCTGGGGACACAGTACAAGCAACAACAACTTCCTGCTCCTTCTATTCATTCTTTTGTTGCTCTAATCGGTAAAATTCCAAAGCTAAATGCAATGGTTTTATGTTTCTGACCTTCTCCATGAGGAGTAAAGTGTCCTTATTAATGGGCTGCTCTGTAACTACACTAGGTTGTACTAGATTAATTTCCTCTACTTGCGAAGGATGAATGGTTGTAAAATTTTGGATTTCATACCTTGGAAGTTCTTCCTCTTGAAACTGATCTGAAATGCAAGAAGTTGTTTGGATATCATGCTTTCAAGCAAGCAAAGACTTGATATGCTCCTCTTTTACAACTAACTCCCTTCTAAGCTTTTCTTCAAACTGTCTCCTTTGTGTCTCCAATTCCTGCTCATAAAGGTAGGCCTAATAATCTAATTCTTGTTGTTGTGTATCAAGATCCTGTTGCCTCCTAAACTCTTATATCTACTTTGCGATGTCTAACAGTATGCCTTTGGTGTTAATCACGCTATTCTTCATATCATCAACCTCTTGGAGTTGAATTTGAGCATATGTAGGCTGATATGGAGGTTGAGCAGGGGTGGGTGGGTGGTAAGCATAATAAGCATGTTGGTTATTCGTTGTTGCATGGATGTTTGGGATAAAACCAATAGCATAACTGGCCTGATATGACTGATAAGGATGTGGATAGGCAGAACTTTCATGAAACAAAAGTGGGTATACATGTTGACTGTGAAAACTTGACATATTTACTCATATAATTAGCTAGAAATCAGAAATAAAGCTTGTGTTTGAAACATACCAATACTAGGTCTTGTTGAAATCAATAAAATGCTCAGAGTCACCAGGTATAAATTTGTACCTCTGAAAGGTAAAAATGTTGCTATATATACCAGAACAACAAGTTGTATCTTTGAATTCTTTCTCTGAAGATCACTTCAAAGTCCCACCGGGCATACGAAAAACTTGTTGTCAAACATATTGCACCCAAATGCTTGAATGATTAAATCCAGCAATATGTTGAAACATGGGAACTATCTTTAGGCTGTGGGTATTCCTATGGCGAAGATAGACCTCCAGATTATAGGTTGGTTCCTATATGATAATAAATTAGGTACTTGAATGATTTATTTTGAGAAAAGGGTAAGAAGGATTGAACTGAATGCATGAACTAATATTAAAACAAATCATTCAAGTACCTAATTGATTATCATATAGGAACCAACCTAGAATTTGGAGGTCTATCTTTGCCATAGGAATACCCACAGCCTGAAGATAGTTCCCATGTTTCAATAGATTGTTGAATTTAATCATTCAAGCACTCGAGTGGAATCTGTTTGACAACAATAACATGGTTAGGTAATATGATCAAGTGCAATTGAAATTAACTAAGAAAACTGTAGTGTAGAAAAATGTACACCTTTACATTTTCACACTATTTTTGGGTCCCTTAATTAACTAGACTTAATTAAGCCTCTAATTGGACCAATTTCACATCTACAAGCCTAATTAATTATAATTTTTGAAAGGGAAATCATGATTTAATTAATGCAATTATCATTTTTAATACCCTGAATTGAATATCTATCAAAAGAGTAAAATTGCGATAGTTGTCAAAGTTGTAAAGTTGTCAACATTTTCGTCAAGCCACGAAAAATCACTTTCAAAATTTAATTCTAAATTTTTGACTATGAAACTCAAAGGAATTGGGAGTGCAGACATAGGACCAAAGGACTGTGAAAGAATTTTTTCAACCCCTATAGCAAGACCCATTTTCCCTTGGGTGAATGATTCCCAGGAGGACACTCAACACAACCTTTTTGTGACAGTTTCATAAAATCACATCCTTCTCAGATCTATTGAAAGTTTTTGGGTTCTATCAGATTAAGGCTTAATTTAGAGGTCTCATGTGTTGCATTGTATCATTGCATTCATTTGGTATTCTTAATTCATCTCCCAAAAGTGCATTTTAGGCTGATTTAACTCACCCTCAATTATAAGGAAAACAACAAGATCTCCATTAAGGTTGACTCACCTAAGGGATGAAAGTCAATCTTATCCTGGGGGACCTCTTTTTCCTAATGAACTAAGGAAGATAGGTGCATCATACCCCCCTTGTCATCATTTTATATTGATGAACCCATTTTCCTTCATTTCATTTTGGTAAACCCAATGTTATACATCAAAAATTCTAAATTTGGAGTCCATTCAAACCCTATATCTAGGATTTTCATTAGTTTGCATCTCATTAAGGTTTTAGGTTTACATTTTGCATCCTTTAAAATCTAATTTTTTAAAAAAATTACATGCATATTACATTAATTTTGCATAGTACTTAAATATTAGTGTATGTTTAATCGTTCACATTCACAAATAGGATCAAAATTGCATTTCAAAAAGTGTCATATTGTTCATCATTTGTCATTCATTGCACTTGCATTTAGAAATCAAAATCTAGAAAAAATAGTCATTGAAACCATAATTTATAGTTTGAAATAGGAAACCCTAGCATTGAACCTTAGACTAACATTTAAACTTTTGCAACCCCTGTGCTAAGACCCATTCACCCTAGGGTGAATTTTTCCCTATACAGGTGTTGTTTCAAACTTTTGGGTAGTGATTTGCGTTTGTTTTCTTTATTTTGATTTGTTATTTAATCTGGGTTTTAGTTTTAGAAATCAGAAAATCTGTCATTATTTGCATTAGGTTGAATTGGTAAAATTGAGTGCATTGTTTGGAAATCAAAATTGGAATTAAAAACATATCATTTTTAGTATCTTGCATTCCAAAAATCAGAAAATATTTATAAATCAAATTTGAAAATTTGCATAAACATTCATTATGGACATTTGTATGGGTAATATATGGAAAACCTTAAGATCTTTGGTAGATGTATCAAGTTGTGTGTTTTGTGAAGACCCTAATGCAATTGAGACTATTAATGAACCTGCACCTCCCAATGAATGTCCCCGTGAAGTGGATATCTTAGTTCAAGATGAAGATAGCATGCAACAATTCATACAAGACTCCTTACACAACCTTGAGAATAATGCATCATTTTATCCATGAATGCAAACACCACCTATAATCCCATCAATTGATATGTTCAATATCTTAAATTTTGAAATGGAAGCACAAAGCAAGCCTCAACCATCAATCATTAATTAACTTGATCACAAGGACAATAATGATACTCTCAATACATCCATTAACTTACAAGAGAGTTATGGTCAAGGCTTTAAGATCTTAAGAACACAAGGATGTGGCATGACAAATGAGCATTAAATTCACAAAATATTATATCAAATGCCATCTGAGGATACCAAGGGATTAGGATATCAAGATCTCCCCCCCCCTTACACATCTCCCAAGGGAAAAGGTATTCTCTTTCACAAGATCATTTCAAGAGACCAATTAATACCTCACAAGGATGATATGATCACCATAAATCCTCCCCCCCCACCTCCACCTCAATAAATTTCCTAAAAAAGTAAGAAATATAGCCATATAAGATCAAGGAGTTACCATTCTTACACACTACAACAAATACTGAACAAAAAATGGAACAACTCCTTTGTCTAGGATTAACTTACTTGCCAGCTATCAAAGAATACAAAAATGGAAATAGTACAAACATGAATTACTGTGCATTTCATAGAACTCTTGGACATCTTATTGATGAGTTTCGTGTTTTACAATGATTGATCCATAAAAATGATGTTATTGATGTAATTAAATAAAATGCATGCACCTTGCTCCTTGCCATGTGATATTTATAGGATCGTAGCATACTCACTATTACAAGTTTTACATTTATTACAAATCATTTCTATATTACAAGGAACCCATTCTCATCACTCATCCTGGCTCATCCTTTTCCTACACTTAGTGGGGCCAAGGGGTTAGATAGCCTTGTCCTGGTTTGATACTTGATGTTGTCCCTTTGGATAGTTATCCACCTTTCGCATATGATGAACAAGATTGGGATGCAGGTGAACTACTATAGTTTGACTCGCATGTGTCATACTAGTCTCCTTTTTGTGTTCTTAATGATTGCATGTGTGTAATCTAATCCCCCATACAGTGCTACTTGGTGTGTCTTTATATTTTTATGAGCCTAATTTGGATGACCCTTGTCAATCCGTTAGTGCAAGGATACAAAGGAAGCGAATTTGTTGTGACATTCTTCTATTTTTCATACACCCTTATCTTTTGTCTTGTGTTTTCCTTTTGGGGATGACACAAGGCATCAAGAAATTCAAGTCTCTTCCATGTTGACCCAAAATCTCTCCTTTTTTTTCTTCTCTTTGTGTCATTCTTCCTTTTTGCTCGTTGTTCCATGAGTCATTTGGGGAATAATGACGGTTTTGAGCTCAATCATATCACTACAGCAACAACAAACACTGACCCCAAATCCATGGATCCCTTATGTGTTATCTTGGGATTGCATATGGGGGGAAACCATCCTTTCATGACGTAGCTCTACTCATAAACATATGTTTTGCATAGGGCTTTCCAAATAAAGCTCTCATGTATTGGCATTTATTGTGTTCTACTTTAAAGTAATTCCTCACAACATGGTGTTTAGAAATTTCTCTAAAGTGGGGGCATACGTGTCCCTGCTCATTGTTTGCTTCAAAGTGTGGTCTTCATACTTCACATGACGTGTCTTCTTGGTGGTGTCATTGGGTTTGATGTCCTTCAAGATTGCGACATTTCTGAGCATATGACATTCCTCTTAGTGGTGATGTTCCAAATTGCATTCCCTAAGTTGTGAATCTTTTATCCTCAACTAGTCCTCTCTTGGAGACATTAAGCACGATGTTCCCTAAGGTGAGACCTTTCATGAAATAAGAAAAACCCCTTTGAATATCCTATTACATGTATCAAGGCAACCAAGCATAACACAACTTGCTTGCTAGTGGAGCCTTTATGTTTATCAAGGCCACTAAGCATAACACAACTTGCTTGCCAGTGGAGCCTTTTTCATGAGTGCCTAGCATAACACAACTTGCTAGCCTTGTGACCATTTCAATGGTGCCTTATCAAAGTTATCAGGAGGTAAAAATTTGGTATGGTTAGTATAATGGGAACCTATAGACCTAGCACAATTTTCCAATTAACCACTTTTTGGGCTCACCTAGTAGACAATGGATTTTCACTAGTATATGTGAGTATATTTTGTTTGCATAATTGATGGATGGTTTCCACTTTTGAATATTTTTTGGACAAACAACTAAGGCTTGATCCATACCAATTGGACAAACACTTGAGGCTTGATCCACCCCTCTTTCTTTTTCATTAATTTTGGTATTGTATGCTTGTGTATCTTGTATTGTTGTTGCATATTTAACATAGGCATGTGTCTCTTTGTTGGTTTGTTGGTTTGATGTGAGATCTTATATCTTGGGGGCTTGATCATCCTCCTTAAACTTTGTTGTCTTATCTTTCCAACAATTATACAATTAGACTTCAGTTTGAGCCCAGGGCTCATTCACTCACTAAAGTGAGGGCTAAATGTAGTGTCGGAAAATGAACACCTTTACATATTCACACTATGTTTGGGTCCCTCGATTAATTGTACTTAATTAAGCCTCTAATTGGCCCAATTTTGCATCTACAAGCCTAATTAATTGCAATTTCCAAAAGGGGAATCATGATTTAATTAATACAATTATCATTTTTAACACCCCAAAATGAATAGGTCCTAGCAATTTAGGTCAAAAACCATTCACTCTTGGGTGAATGGGTCCCCTTTAGTTGCTAAATTCAAATTTTTAATATGTTTTTGGTGGCATTTTTATGATCCCAAATTCAAATTCAAATGTCAGCTTGTAATGTTTAATTTTTGGGAAATTAGAAAATTGTCTATAAAAGCAAGGTCTTTTTATCAATTCAAATCCTAGAACAAGAAAGAGATTATCTATAATGCCTCGCCATGTGAACCCCAAAGGACAACAAAACTAAAAAATACATATTTTTTGTTTTTTGAAAGTAAAACAGTACATAAGATAAACATGAACATACATTACATGAAAGCAATTATACAATTACAATATCAACTACGTCCTCTAGGGTACATGTGATGACATTACAGATCATAAACCCATTCCATAATGATATTAAGATTACATTAACCATCCGTTCATGAAATTACATAAATGAGAAGTATCCATATATGACACATAACATGATCAAGAGAATATAAACATATATACATTACATTGATCAAATCGGATTATACAAGTACATTAATAACGAGAAATTATGTTGCTTTCAAGATTACATATGCACATCTGTGCTTCCTGATACATAGTGGGAATGATATACCGAATACAAGAGTATTACATAAATGAATCAGGGTATAACTAAATTGTGGCGAAGCTCTGTATCATCTGCCACACACACGAACTCCGCACTTTGCGAATGTTGTTTGGGAACCCAATGGGGTGCAAAGCACA
This sequence comes from Sequoia sempervirens, assembly GCA_007258455.2. NCBI lineage: Eukaryota > Viridiplantae > Streptophyta > Pinopsida > Cupressales > Cupressaceae > Sequoia > Sequoia sempervirens. Next base: position 25,966 of record VDFB02262336.1, on the reverse strand, counting down.
TTCCACCCAACCACGTGGACTCGAAGGCCCACCCCCTGTGCTAAGAGTTGACAAGAAGGACCCACGACAAAGAACAATCAAGCGAAAAGGTATTAAGACTCAACTAATAAGGATATCAATAACATATTTAACATCAACATCAAATGATGACTTACGAGACAACTGCTTCCAGAGGTACACAAAGGAAATAACAAGGGATACTACGAGAGAGAGTGTCATCACACGGACCTATCATGGGTTATTTTGGTCGCCTCTCAATAGGTGTCGGTCCCCATATATGGTTATCCTAGCTGCCTCTCTCTAGGTGTTGGCCCCATAGGGTGACATGTGCGGGACCACTAGCCTCTCATGAGGATGAGGTAGCGATCTTGCTGATCATGGCCTTCTCAGCCCACCCTTAGTTTGTGAAAGCACTAACAGTGTGGGTGAGGTATCTTACCTATCTTTAGTTAATGTGTTCCTACCCAAGCCCACTAGTTTATTTTATTAGGTTTTCACTTATTTAACCAACTCTTCCATGGGTTATCCAGGTTGCCGCTTTGTGCGCCAACCCCCATGAAGAGCCACCCTCCCTAATATCCCCAAAACAAATCTCACAACACGAAGGGTGTACCAAAACACAAAACACTAAAAATCATGAGTTCAAGTACAAATGTGAGGCATGGACCATCTCGCCAAACAACCATAACAAGAGGCAAAATAACGAAACAAGGTAACACCCACAAGAGTCAAAACCAAAAATGCAATCAATGACTCATAAAGGTCAATCATGAAAATCCACATAAAATAGGTTTCCCATTGCCTCTGGAAGTCTATAGAATAATTACCCATAATTCCTAGTGGAAAGTAACTTAAAGCTATGGGTTCCCACATGACTAATCCCAAAATCTCTTCAAATCAGAAATAATGCAAGGGAACAATGCAATCAATCATGGGAACAAAAAGGAAATCAATATTTTAATTCTCTAACACATTCCATATAATAACTTTTAAAGATCACATTCAATCACCACAAGAACGTTAAGCAATGCAAAGCAATCATAAAATATTTTCAAATAATACATTTCCATTTAACAATTACTCTAACTAAATAAAACATGTAGGGTTGCAAAAGATTATTTACTTAATAAACAATAATCCAATTTTCAAAGTACCATTCTTCAGTTATAAAAATAAACAATTAAATCAAATTCCATAATAAATCAAATTAATAAATTCCACTTACCATAAATCCATTGACTAAGTTGAACTCTACCATACTAACTAGTCATAACACAATATGCAGTTAAATATTTTATTCTGATTATTTAAAACAATTTCCTAATTTAATTACATTTACTATCCCATATATAAATTTATCATTTTTAAATGTCTCTTCTCTAAACAATGATTCAAACTGTGTGTGTGTGAAATGTGTAAAGTTAGTATCAACACAAACCTTAATGAAATGATTTATATTGAAAGATTCAAAGCAAAGTAAACTATTCTAAGTTGCAATAAAGATAAATCTTCCAAGAACATCTCATTGTCCTCTATTCTTAAATGATTCTTTTTAACCTTTTTGGCCCTCAAATTTCTATGTGCACAAAGGCTATTAGAATGACACTTAAGAAACAAGATTAACATTCAACATGCAAGCAAACTATATGCCTACATGAAACTATGTGCAAACAATGATGATGAATGCCATGATGAATGGAGGATGATGTTGATGATAAATGAACAAGTGGAGGTGGATGCTATGGTATTGAACTATGATGATCTATATATGATTCTACATATGCTCAAATGCAAACTAACAATGACTAAGATGATACTCCATATGCTCAAATGCAAACTTAAAATGAACTAATCTAAAATGCAACTATGATGCAATGGAGTACATAAAATGAAACTATGATGCAATATGTTAATCTAAGATGTAAATGCAAAGCAAAACATGATATAAAAACTAGCTATAAGACTCCCAAAATGCCCCAAGCTCCATTGATAAACCTACATGATAACTTTACTTCAAATGTGGATGCAAAACACAAGGCCCAAGGGTTGTATTTATAGCCTTTTCCAAGCATATAGTGAGGTGGCAATAATCAACGGTCCATAATCGAATAAGAAAAATGGATGGTGAAGATGAAGAGAATTAGGATGTTGTCCCCTTGACCAAAGACAACATGCCATGTGTGTGGAAGAATCTCTTGACCAATGGGAAACATGCCATTTGGATGGAAGATTCAAGTGTGGGAAGAGAAGACCATGTGCTTCCAAAATTGGTGGAAGTGTGGGAAGAATAAATCATGTGCTCCAAAATTGGTGGAAGTGTGGGAAGAAAAGACCATGCCATGTGTGTGGAAGAATCTCTTAACCAATGGGAAACATGCCATTTGCATGGAAGATTCAAGTGTGGGAGGAATAAATCATGTGCTCCAAAATTGGTGGAAGTGTGGGAAGAAAAGACCATGTGATTTTTGAAATTGGTGGAAGTGTAGGAAGAAAAGACCATGTGCTTTTTGAAATGAGTTGAGGATAATTTTAATTAAAAATTAGAGTTATTTATTTTCATGTGACCTTGATGATGTGGCACACAAAAAGTTGTAGAAATGTGCTCTAATTCCTAATTGGATTTAATGAAGTTTAATTAAATAAAACAAGTTTAGGGAACCTTGTTTATTTAATTAATTTAGAAGAAAGTGTTTTAGATTTTGGTGAATTAGAGAAGGGTGAACAATATAAATAAATTGAGCATTATATGTAGTTGAAATATTAATCAAATAGCTAGTATTTAATTAATTAAAGGTGATGACCGTTTTTAGGTGTATACACAAACAAATAAACATATTCCCATAGCCAATTTTACAAAACAAGTTAAATCATTATTCCCATTATATCCAACCCTCCATTATAAAAATTCCTTTACATCATTTAAGAACCATGAAATCATAAAATATAATAACTTTAAACGCATTGGGCACAATTAGATTTCATAACTAACTAAGTACATAATTTTACTCAGATAAGTTACTTATCATTTACACCCGTAATTAAATATATATCTCTACACACACATCCTTACCCAACAAATTACCCTTAATTATAATTTTTCCGAACATTTGCACCTAATTACACAACATAATACCAACATATTTCTCTTTAATTAGAAAGAACATGATATATACATTGTCACAAATAAAATAATCAACGACTATTTAAATATAAATTCTAAACAAATTGATTCCTTTTAATTAAACCAAACGTGAACTACAAATAAATATAAACAACATTTTTTTTTTTTTTTTTTAATTTCCTAATATATATAAATGTTTGCATATATAACTAATTTGTTTATAAATACTTATTAGTGTTTTTAAACATATGTATAAAAATAGTTTCGTTAAAGTAATTAACTTCACTTTCCCCAATATAATAAACAATTATCTATAGAAAGCACAATACCCTTTTCATAAGACAATGCGCTTAAAGGAAAATTATAGAATAAGATAGTACATAATTAAACAAGTGACGCCAGCGTCGAGTTCCTGCCGAGAGGTAAAAGGCATGTAGCTAGGAGTTAGGAAAAGTTTAGAGATAGCAAGTAGGAATATAAATGTATTTAAATTTTGTAGGATGCATGGGGAACGTGTTCCATAGGGACATGTGAAATGGCTCATATTAGAATATGTAAGTGCTAATAGGAACAGTAGTGTTAGGTGGAAGATTGATAGGGGTAGCTCATTTGAGTATAAACTTTTGTAAGATTAATGAATTTTTTTTTTTAATGTAGTGTGAAGATTAGTATTATATAACGCTATTGATTTTATTATAAATAAGATTTAAATGTTGTGTATGTAATATGATAAGATATTTTCGTGTAAAGAACAATGTAAATATATTATAGTAAGTTGTTAGATGAGTGACTAGGAAGCTATTGATTTTATTATAAATAAGATTTTAATATTGTTTATGTAATATGAATAAAAATTTGTGTTTATATAATAAACAATAAGTAATTTGCAAAATTATAATAAAGAATTTGACTACCTAAGATTAAATTTGTGTATATATAACATAAAATGTAATAGTATAACTTATGAAAATGTGATAAGTGTAAAAAATTTTACAATAAATTCTTAGATGAAACTGTACAAATGTGTTGATTTTATTATAAATTAGATTTGAATGTTGTTAATGAATTACAAATGAATATTTTTTTGTGTATATATTGTTAAAAAAAATTAATTAGAAAAGACATCAAGAATTTTATTAGGTAAGATAAAATGCACGTAGAATAAAATAATCAACATTTTTGTAGCACTTTGCATATAAACATTAAATTATTATAATAATCTATAGTAAAATATTCTTATAATGTTTGTAACAATGCTTGATGCATAAAGTGTACATGGAGGCATGTAGACATTTAGCGATGTGCACAGAATGCACAGAAAAGTGAAAAGCATCGTCGACACCAGAGGAAGCTTGAAAGCGTGATGAAGCTGAAATTGCATTTGCAGTATTAAATGAAAAAAAACAAGATAAACAAACTAGTTAGTATGAATGCATATATGAAAGGAAAGCATTAAAATATGGATCCATGTAAAAACATATGAATGCATGAATGTGTACATTTGGTCCATTTAACTTGGTATGTTAAGAAGAATCTATATATGCCTGCGTCCATAAAGCTAGAAATGTTAGAAACAAGTTACAACTTAAACAAGAAGTAGAAAAGCATTATTGATTGAAAGAAACTAGCAATACATTAGTGTTTGTGGAACAAGTGTATAAAGTATATCTAATGATGCATTTGGATGCATGGATACATGTTAATATTTGTGAAATATGAATATACATTGCTTTTAGGAATCTGTAATACAATGAGACTCAATTTGCATTTATAGTATGAAATAAAAGAAGACAGGGAAAATTTACTATTTATTAGCTATGCATATATCGAGGGAATACATAAATGTATGGATGAAAGTAAACATAAATGCATTGATCTATGTGTACATGTGTCCATGCAAGGTGGTAAGTAAACAAGAATGTATATATGCCTATGTGCAGAAAGCTAGAAAAATGTCTGAAACAATTAGCATTTGAGAGATATTAAAAGAACATTTATGATCGGAACAAAAGAACCATACATTATTGTTTTTAGACCAAGTGTATTAAGGATATCGAACAATGCACTTGAATGCATGGATATATGTAAATATTTACAAAAATTGACTATACATTTTAGCCTCCAAGAAAACTGTGATATGTGCTCTTAGTTATCTGCAATAAACATGATATAGTATAAAACGTTTTCAAAGGAAGTCCTGAATACAACTGTATGTTGTCATAGTTATTTTGAAAGCCCTCAGTGTTTAATTGCATAACCTTGATATTTTTTTCAATTTTTGCTTTGGTATGGTGTGAATTTTGTTCTAATGGATGAAGGTATATTTGAGCTATAGATAGATAAAGATGTGTAAGGGTGGTAAAGAAGTATGAGTTATGTAAGTGTAACAAAGAGAAGGAATTGAGAGAATGATGTTATGCAAGTAAGGTATATAAATGCCTTATGGAAATTATTAGATATGGGAAGGAACGATATGTGAAATTGGATGTGAGAATGAATGGCATGTAAATTATATGAATTTATCATCTTCAAGTTATACGCTTAAAATTAAATGCAAGATATAAAAAATTGAATGAGTGAGTTGGATTGGGAAAAAAAAAGGAATGTAAGACATTGGTGTGATGCAAGAGAAGCGTATAAATGTATTTTGAAATGTATTTGATTTGAGAAGAAATGATGTGCACGAGTGGAAATGGAAATGAGTGGATTTGATAGGGTATGAAGTGAACTTTTGTTCCAAGCGAGGGTGGAAGAATTTGTATTTTGTTATTGGTTATGCTTTTTAAAATCATCATAGGGCTGAATGTCTCAATACAAATATAAAAGAAAGACTAGTGTCTCATTTCTCACTCTCCTTTGGACTAAACAAAGTTCCAAGATCCTTGAGCTTCCTTGAAATGTCACAAGAGATGAATAGATAAAAAAATATATTGATATTTAAGGATGCAAGAGTGAAAAGAGAAATAGCAATGAACATTAGCACCTTTACATGGGTGCATGTTCACAGAATGCAAAGAGTGTAAAGCATACATGACATGTGAACAAGAAATTTGAATGGAGAACAGTGAAATCAAGTAAAAATACAAATCTGTGAAAGCATAGCGATGCTCAAGTAGCATTTGAAGTAGGAAGCGAAAGGAAAACAGGGAAAACAAATTATATACCAGCAAAGCATACATCAAAGGAATGCATAAATATATGGATCCATGTGAACATTTGTACAAAAAGAACAATCTATAAATGCATGTGCAACCTGTTGAAATTGCTGTAGAAACTTTAAAGCAAATGCATTTTCCCTTCTACTTACTTTCATTGTACATCTTAAATGGAACTTGGGTTTTGGAATTGTTGCAATGCATTTGGATACTTTGATTGTAAAGTAATAGTTTAGATCATTTTAAGTGTTATTGATTCAAATCTTTCCTTGAAAATACGAAGGATTCATCTGAGTCTTGTAGGCAATGTAAAGCTGTTCTATAGAGAGAGCTTTGGAACCAATGAGCTGTTATCAAGGATAGAGGAATATTGTTAAATATTGTGGTTATTGTCCTCATAGGCATACATGGAAAATATGGAAACATATAGAAAGCAAGTTAACTCTTCAATAATCCCATGAAACATAGTCTTTGTATGCATCCATGCATACAGGTTTGCATGTATATATGTGTGCATGCAATTATGTATATATGAATGCATGTATCTATGTTGACATGTATGTATGTGTATATATAACAGATTACTGTTGCATCTACTTTAAATGCCTTTTTTGTGGATGGCGCCAGCTAGCCATCCAGTCATAGTGTGATTAAACAGTTAAGAATAAGTGCTAAATAATTGAAGAAAAATGAGCACATTCAGTTAGCAAATCAATTTTTGTCAGCTCTTTACATGTTAACTGAGAGTTTTGAAGCTTCTGTTGTTCAGTGGCAGTCTTTGAAGCCTAAATGTCACAGTATATGTAGCATTTTACCAAATAGTTGTATAACCACAAAGAAAGAAAGAAGTACCTAGCAATTCAAAGAAAGAAGTGATTGTAATTAGCTTTGTGTGCATTTGAACTATCAATCAAAGGCAAGTAAGAAACAAGCCCTAGAAAACCATGTTGGTGTTAATGTGTTGAATACCATGTATTTGTGCATGGGTGTATATGAATACTATGAGTTATGATTTCTAGCATTGTGGAGCGCTTACTATTACTTGTACAAGCAAGTGATATGCAAGTAGAATTCATAGTTCATAGCATCCAGATACATTGAAGGACATATACAAATCAAGGTTGTTAGCATCCTGATAAGAAAGATGATGAGATACATCCAATTAATGTATGTTACAACATCTTATAAACAATAATTCCTATGAAAAGCAGATGAAACCTTTGCATTTCAACACAAAAATTCGAATAAACAATACTAAAAGTAGTTTAAAATATGAATTTATAATCAAAGTATACAATTGCCTTAAAGCACTATGAAACTCTACTTGGATTTGTTGCATCGGACAGAGTAAAAAGTGAAAAGCAATATTTGTTAAATCTGATTACACATTATAGGCTTGAAGAAACTGTTATACGCGCTTTTAGGGATCTGCAACAAACAAGGTTTACAAAAGGCATTATGAAAATAACTCTTGAATAGAACTATATGTTATGAGTGTTATTTTTGAAGCCCTCAGTGTTTATTTGCATAACCTTGATATTTTCTTCATCTTTTTCTTTGTTTGGTATGGTGTGAATTTTGTTGTGATGGATGAAGGTATATTTGAGGTGTAGATAGATAAAGATATGTGAATGTTAAAAAGAACAATGAGTTATGCGAGTGGAACAAAGGGAGTGAATTGAGAAAAGGGTGAGATGCAAATAAGCTGTATGAATAAGTTATGAAAAGTATTTGACATGGGAGGCAAGGATATGGGATGGTGGATATGAGAATGAATGCGAATGTAAATGGTATGAATTTATTGTTTGGAAGTTATATGCTTACAATTAAATGGAAGAAATTAAAATTTCAATGAGAGTGCTGGATTTAGTGAAATGAGGAACGCAACACATTGGTATGAGGCAACATAAGCAAATAATTGGATTTTGGAATGTATTTGATTTGAGAAGAAAGGACGTGCAAGGGTGGAAATGGAAATAAATGGAATCAATAGGGTATGAAGTTATTATTTCTTGTAACAAGGGGTGGAAGAATGTCTAGTTTGTTATTGGTTATGCTTTTAAAAATCATCATAGGACTGAGTTCGTCAATATAAACACATGAAAGAGACCCATGTTGCATTTCTCACTCTCCTTCATACTAAATAAAGTAGTGAGATCCTTGAGCTTCCTCGAAATGCAACAACAGAAGAGTGGATATAAAAATATAATGTTCTTATGCATACACTATGGAAAAAATAAATATGGAAGAACATAAAAATAGAGAACCTGTGAATGCTGATGGAGTGGAGAACATTAAATACATGGAGAGATAAATATGTAAAGCTAACCACATGTATATGCATGGATGCATCAACAGACATGTATACACTGAAAACAGAATAACATGGAGAGATGGACATATGAACACATGTATACATGGATGTATGCATATTTGGATATAGGTACAAATGCATATGTTACATGGAAGGATGTATTCATATACATATGCAAATATGGATGAAGTCATATATCCATATATGCTTGTATGGACAACATGCATAAATGTATGTCAACATATAACTTTTAATTTTGTTATATTGGAAAACTAGCACTATTCTGATAAATCAAGAATGGAAAATTAGCATTTAGCTGTTTCTATCTATCTGAATAGCTTTATAAATTATTGTTGTTATTGAAAATCAGTGATATGCGATTGCATAGATTGATTAAATAAACTTAAGCAAAGGCATAGTTTATATAACTAGTGAGTAGAAATACGTGCTACTTGAATGCAAATTAAATGCATTGAAATATCAGGAAAATGCGAAGCACACATGCATATATACATGTATCCATGCAAAATATCGAAAGATACATATATAGGTGGATGTGTGTATGCAATTCATAGGTGCATATATGCATAAATCAATGTATACATGCACCCATAGACACAGTCATACATATATAGAGAGATGCATGTAGAGATGGCAAGATATGCATAAATCGTTATATGCATGGCTGCATCTATGGATACATAGATACATATGCATTTACTTAGGGAGTTTGATTCTGAATCCATATGCATAATTTTGATTTAAACTAGTGGCTGAAGGTACATAGTTTGCTAAAACAAAATAAATACATTGAATGGCATCTGACCAAAGGGGAAACTGCTTGGATTGCTAAACAGTCTTTGAATATATAAAAATCAAAACAGAGAAGTATAAGTATCCATGGGAACATTCCACATTTTGACGTTTCAATCAATGTCAATTAACAAAGTAGCAGTGAGACCTACAGAAACTTCAAGGACTATGCTGATAGAAAACTATATTTTGAACAATGGCTAGACAAATTGTTGACATTGCTCTAGAAACTTTGAAGCAAATGCATTTTTGCTTCTGTTTACTTTCACTGTACATCTCAAATGGAAGTCGGGTTTTGCATTGTTACAATGTATTTGTATACTTTGATTATAAAATCATAGTTTAGATAATTTTAAGTGTTATCCATTCGAATCTCTTCTTGAAATACAAAGGATTCATCTGAGTCTTGCAGGCAATGCACAGTTGTCCTATAAAGAGAGCTTTAGAACCAATGAGCTGTCATATATACATGGGTGCATGAATCCATAGATGCATATATACATGTATCCATGCAAGTTATTGATAGATGAATATATACATGGATGTGTGTATGCAATGCATAGGCGCATATATACATAAATGAAGGTATACATGTACCCATATATACAGCGATACATATATAGACAAATGCATAAAGAGATAACAAGAAATATGCACAAATTGATATATGCATAATTGCGCCTATGGATACATAGATACATTATGAAATGAGGAAAAAGACACATTTATATATGCATTTATTTTGAGAGTTTGATTCTAAATCCATATGCATACTTTGATTAAAAGTAGTGGCTGAAAGTACACAGTTCATTGATACAAAATTAATGCATTGAATTGCATCTGACTAGAGGGGAGGCTGTTTGGATTGCTATTTAGTATTTATTGCCTCAAGTAACTGGTTTCTGGTTCTGGATACTGTAATTATTGTCCTCATAGGCATACATGCAAAGTATGGAACCATATAGAAAGCAGCTGAACTCCTTAATAATCCCATGAAACATAGTCTTTGTATGCATCCATGTATACAGGTTTGCATGTGTATATGTGTACATGTAATTATGTATATATGTTAGACAGTATGCATTTGTGCATAGGTGCATAAGGATGGTATGTATCTCTAGAATTTAGATTGCATAGGTAACATGTAGTTCACAGTCATCTAGTTAGAGTAATACGATGACTCTGTGCATATTGGTATTTAATTCTGGAAGTTGATGTTTCCAAAGTTGTTTTTTTTTAATCTGGAAAGCAGTAAAGACATAGATATATGCGTGGATGCATCTAAAGGTAGAAGAATACATAGAAACATAGTTACATGGATAGATAGATAGATGCATAGCAGGATACATAAATGCTTAAATATACATGTATGGAAATATCCATGGATTGCATATGAAGTTGCATAGATACTTATATCCATGGCTACATGTGCACATAGATACATGTATTGCAGTACACATGGATGCATGTAGAAGTGTTACTGCAAGCAAGATGCATGGTTGCATGCGAGGCTTGTAAAGTTTATATTTTTTTTATTACTGCAAAGCGGTCTCATAAAGAGAGGTTTGGAACAAAAATTATGTCAACATGTGTGGTAATGAGAGTTTCCTCCTTGAACCTTGTTATATATTGAAAGAGTAACTAGCAATGCAAACAGCGGTCCCTATAGCCAGATGCCATTGAATGCATTGAGCTTGCACTAGTGCACTATGTACCTTCATCCAATAGTTTGAATGAAAGTATGCATATGGATTTAGAATCAAAAGCTCTCATGTTAATGTGTGCGATAATGAGAGCTTCTCAACAAAGAGTCGACAGTTTGTTGGATGTCGTCGTTGCTGTTTTTGTATGTTGGGGTTATAAAAAACTATGTCAAAAATGTTGTCGAGTCCAACTAAAAAACGTATTCTAAATTTGCATATGCATTTGCCCGGAATGCTTTTAACCGGCAGCATGAACCAATCACATTTCGCCATTTAACATATTGCTTTTTTTTGGTATAGTTTGAATTTTGAGAGCTATTTTATATATTGGAAAATTAGCATTTATCTATTTTTCTATTCGTCCGAGTAGCTTTATAAATCATTTTCGTTTTAAAAATTCGGGAAAATGCGAACGCATAAATTGATTAGATAAATTTAAGCAAAGGCATAGTTTAAAAGGTGGCGGCTAGAGGTACGTAATCCATGAATGCAGATTAAATGCATTAAAATATCAGGAAAATGTAAGCGCAATGCATGAATGCAAAGTAAATGCATTAAATGACATCTGGCTAGAGGTGAATGTGCTGGTGTTGCTTGGTGAACATGGATGAACAGGGTACTTTGGCCATTTAATATAGAGTTAAGCTACTTGGTATGCATTTTTATTACTTTGTGTGTGTTGTTTTTGTGTTCTGCAAGCTTGTGCTTTGAAAACCTAGAATTTGCAATTGCTTTGAGCTTTTATGCTATGATGAAAGCATACAGGATAAAGGAATTTTGTGACCTGTTATGGTTAATGTGCTCATAGGCACATATGCAAAATATGGAAACCAATAGAGCGGAAGTGAATTGTTCAAAAAAACTTGTCAAAGCAATGTAGTCAAAGAAATTGATTAAATAAATTTAAGCAAAGGCATAGTTTAAAAGGTAACGGCTAGAGGTACGTAGTCCATGAATGCATATTAAATGCATTAAAATATCAGGAAACTGCGAGCACATAAATTGATCAATTAAAATTAAGCAAAGGCATAGTTTATCAAACTGGTGGGTAGACGTACGTGATACATGTATTTAAATTAAATGCATTGAATGGCATCTGGCTCAAGGTGAAGGCAGTGAAATCGCTTGGAGGCCATGTGTGTCCAGGGTACTTTGGCCAGGGTACAATGTTGTAGGCATTACATGAACAATAGAACTATTCAACAGTAAACACTAGCCTTGTAATAATAATTGGAAAAGCTGTAAATGCCATAGATGGAAATAATATGAATAAAATTCTAGTTTCTGGTATTCTTGAAATGCAATGAAAAAACTGCTATAAAGGCATAAGACAAGGTTGTGTAACATATTGCCATTCCTGTATCTAGTTTCTTTGAACATGAATGCTTTATACACTTGATTGCAATAGTAACATGTCTACGAAAATTGGACAATAGAGATCATAAATCAGTAGTGTTTAGTGTCAGTATATATGTATCCTAATACACATAAGCTTATCTGGCATTCACGAAAAAGAGTTACTATGTACAATGAAACAGTTAATTAGTGTTAATTAGTGTTACTATATGCATTATCCTTATAACATAATAAATTGGTACAAGGCTAGAGTGGGAGATCCATAAACACATGGACGCATGTATACGCAGTTGCATACAGGGATACGTAGAAGCTTAAATGAATACATGGACACATGAGCATGTGCGTATGTGCATATGGACATATAAGCATATATACATGTGAATACGCATATATGCAGTGAAAGCAACAAATGGATTTGTGTATACAGGAGTGTACACATTAGAATACATGATGGAAAAGCGACTATAAAGTACAATGCATAGAAGCAGGGGCGAGACTTGGTTGCAGTAACAGCAAAAAATGGAAAAAAGCCAAAGGAAAATAACCATTTACTGTCTCAAGTAACTTGTTAATGGGTCTAGAGTGTGCAAAAATATAACTACTTCTAACTGGTCACCATGAATTCTTGAAAGCGTAAGAACCATAAAGCAAATTTTGGAAAAGCTAGGAAGTACAGAATGCAAAAGGGAACATTTAAACTATATAGTTTGAATGGCATTATACATGGAGAGATAATAATTATTGAACATATATGTCAGATGTACATAGAGAACCATTGTCTTCATAGGTGCAAAAACAAAATCAAAGTTTCAGACGTCCATATTCTAGAATACTTTAACATAGTAACCTGTAGAAGTGTCTAAATGTATAATAGTAATAAAGTATTTTTAAACCAAAGATGTCTATAACATGTGAGAACCAGTGAAATGTCTTAGAGCATGGAAAGGTGAAAAAGTAAAAGTCTGAACAATATAAATCTCTGCTCCTCTATTCCTAGTTTCCTATAAAGCCAACAAAATCCTATGTATTAGAAACATAGTTTGTATGAATAATGATTTGAGGTATTGGTTCAAAAGAAGAAAAAAAAGTTCACATATGTACGACTTTATTACCTTCTGGTGATGTTTCTTGTCTATTTGTCAATGCAAATGGCTTCAACAATGGCATTGTTTTGGTCAAGGCTAAAATGTCCTTCAACAGTGAAGTCCCATAGGATGAATATCACTGCTGACTTGTCCTTAATGTAGTCTTCATAGTTGAGCTTTTGCAGTGTGGGCAACAGATGGTGCATGGTGGCTTGGTCAATTGTCAACTGAATTGTTTGATTGTCATAAGTTGTTATGGTGGTTTTAAGCTGTAAACAGAATGTATAATTAACTTGCTAGTTGCACTGTTTGCAGTGAGCAATTTTTTCTTGGAGTGTGCCATAAGTAGTAAATTTGAATTTGCACTTTGGGCAACATGCATGAAATGGTTTGGAAAATTCATTTGCTGCTTTTAGAGTGCCTGAAACCTATAGAATATGGCTCAAAATTGTTAGAGAAGACAAAAATATAGGTTTGGATGAACTAGATTTTTTAAAAAAGAATATTGTTACCTTGAAAGTTGAATGTACTAGGCCGTTGAGTTTTTCCAAGCTTCTTTTTTCATTCAAGGTACAGATGAATGTTGATTTACATGTGTGAAATGTGTTCCTTTGATCTGTTTTTCTTACAACATTCTTGAAAAGCATTGAATGTGTTTTATTTGTATGCAATTGGTCTTCGAGTGCAAAGTACTGCTGCTCATATGTTGACCATAATAGCAATTGCAATTAAATGAGACGATTAGATTTTGTTCCGGAAATTGTTATAGAGACGATTGTAGAAAATTTGAAGCTTGAAACTGAAAGAAGAGGTAAAAAGTTCTCTAGACTGAAATACCTGTGCCATGTCTATGTCAGTGTGGCCATCTTTGATGTCAATTGAAAATTGGGTACCCATTTTTCTGGCACCAACTACCAGTGCAGCTATTGTGCCAGCTGGGTACTCATTTACAGTTGTTAGCAATTGGCTGATAGTTGCACTTGGGATGAATTTGTACTCTTGACAGAGGCGCGGGATGTTTTCAGTGCTGCTTATGGCTGTTAAAATCAAAATGCAATCACAGTCACCTTTGTCATAATCTGTCCTAGGTGCAACTTGGAAATCTAATATTGAAATAGCTGACCCTAGGACTATTTTAGGCTCATGTTGATAGACGAGGTCTCCACTAACATTCAACATGATTGTCATTTCTGCTTTGTGATCTGTCAGATCAGCACGTAGCATTTCCCGTGTTTTGTTGTCCTTATCCAATGTTGCTTTGTAGACAACAAGGACATCACCCTGGAAGGTGTCTCCAGCTCTTCTTGCATTTAGCTGTTCAATTGAAACAATTCTAGGTTTCTTGACTCTTGTCCTACAAGGAACAAGGATAGGGTCAGTAAAATGCTAATTTTATATTAGCAGCTTGGGCAGCTGGCAGTACACTGCAGAACGAAGTACTATACCGTTGTGCTGATTCTTCTTGTGTAATTTGCACCTGTTTGGCTTGTCTTTTTGATACATCTTTTGGTGTTCTGCAAAGAATTGGAACAATGTTATTTGAATATTTGTGATTTGGGCGAATGAGTATGAAGGAATAATACTATGGGCACTTTACCGTTGTACTGAGACTTCTTGTGTGGTTTGTATTTGCTTTGCCTGCCTTTTAGTTTCATCCATAGATCTCCTACAAATAATGGATATAGTATTGGAAAAGACATTGCAGTGCATAAAGGTGATATAAGGCTATAAGTTCTATAAAGTTGAATTTGTCTATTGTGCAACATGCAATTTTAGGAAAATTGGATTGTGATCAATCCAATATGCTTCTGATATATAGGTAGAGCATATATTTGTAGCTGTGTTGGACCAAATGTGATCAATGACTGAATTGCCTATGCTGTGTTGTTGGTTCAACATAAATTGTATGTTGTTGTGTTGCATATTGAAGTTGCAATGTGAGATCGATTTGGGATCACAAAACAACTCAGATGTGAGGTCGACTCGGGATCACATCTGGACAAACATAAACAAAAGGCCTTTGAACATGAGGTCGATTCGGGATCATATCCAAAGTGAGAGATAAGAATCTCAAGCAAGGTTGCCCCAAAGAAGCAATTGATAAATTGATAAAGGCTGAATCAAGGATTGAAGTTTGATAGGTACTCGTGTCCGAAATCAATCGAAATGAGATAGAGGAGAAATAATAAATTGAAAAATTTGATCAAATCAAACAAAAGATAAGGTTCTTGATGTAAGATGAAAAATATAAGAATCACAGAACCCAGGTAGATCAGCAAGAAAATTATGCCCTAAGGTTGAATTAGAAGAAAAGAAGTGGGGTGAAATCGAATGGAAGATAGAAGTTTGGAAGAAATGGAAAGAAATGGAGAGAAGGAAGAGAATCTTCTTCAATAAAGAGGATGCATCAAAATCAATCAACTGTTTAAGACAGGGAGTTTCGATTGAGATCACGAAAGAAGATAAGGAAATGAAGAACGTGATCACAGTTGATGAAAAATCCACAAGAAAGATGAAGGAAACCCTCTCAAACCCATAATACAGCCTAAAAGTGCAAATTAACATGAAGTCTAAATAATGCAAGCTACATGAAAATGCAAAGGTGTACTTGCAATAGGGTAACATAGGTTTTTGTGTGTTCATCATTCATTAGAGAATGTAAGAGAACTTATTTTCATCATTGGGCCATTATTACCAGACATCGGACAATCACACATCATCACTATCAACTATGAAGATATGAATGTGATTTATATCAGCTTGGAATGTGGAAAGATTCTAACATGAGCATCAAAGACATGAAGGTCAAGATGACTACAATGTTAGCTTACCCAATTTAATGTAGCAAAACCATGCTCGCATCAAGACATAAACGCCAAGATTACCATGAGAATGGTTGTGCAAAAACTTTCAAGGATGATGCCATAAATATCTTAAGTGTGTCAAGTAGACAACAAGAGATACTGAAGAGGTTCAAGACAACACCCATAAGTAGAAAGCAAATAAAAACATGCCCCATGCCCCAAGTCCTCTAGCTATGCATCACGGAGAGACTTATTAGACAAGGACACTCAATGAAAATCAATATCAGTCAACACACAAAGAAAAGATCATGGCATATCTCAAGCATTAAGTGTTGCAATTAAAATTTTTTAAGTGTGTAAACTAATACTGAGT
Organism: Sequoia sempervirens; assembly: GCA_007258455.2. NCBI lineage: Eukaryota > Viridiplantae > Streptophyta > Pinopsida > Cupressales > Cupressaceae > Sequoia > Sequoia sempervirens. The sequence goes on along the minus strand of VDFB02262336.1, from coordinate 9,239 downwards.
TCCAAGGATAAGGATCGAATGCTTGCAAGTAGGTAAGATCACATGACTGAACTAGATAAGTGTTGAAAAACACATGATGTCAGGGGTTGTGTTGAAAAACACAGTTGGGTTAGTGTTGAAAAACACCGTTTGCGAGGTGTCCTAAAGACAAGCATATCCAAGAGACCAAAGCTAACACAGTGATGCCCCTAGAAAAAGACAAAGACCAATTCCAAACCAAGGCAATAAGGACAAGGCATGATGGAGAAAGGCGTCGAGGATGCATGTTAAGCAAATAGGGATGTGCTGCCCGCTAAGTAGCTTCAAGCCTGTGTTTTCACCACTTGGAATTAACTTTTTAGGACTTTATATTTTTTATATTTTTGTATTTTTGTTACCAAGGTGCTCTCGCTTTCCGTGTTCTCACCACAGCATTTTTTTTTTATTTTTTGTATTTTTCTATTTTATATTTTTTTTTTTTGTATTTTTTCAGCATCATATTTGAATTTTTTTTTTGGATTTTTTGACAATATATCAAATTTTTTTTTTGTAATTTTTTCAGTATCATATATCAATTTTTTTTGGAACTTTTTTCAGGGTCATAATTATATACAAAGGATGCCCCCAGACAGAACGGGCATCAAGGATAGAACTTCTTCAGGTGCAAAACATTGATAGGCTCAGGGAGCTGCTCCCCCTCTTCAGTAGATAGTAGATAGGCACCTGTGCCAAAAGCTGCTGTGATGATGTAGGGCCCAAGCCAATTAGGTTCGAATTTGCCCTTCTGTTCTCGGTTCTGTTGGTTCTTAGGATTCTCTCGCAGGACAAGATCTCCTACTTGGAATTCTCTCGGGCGAACCTTTTTGTTGAAGGCTTTGGACATCCTCTTTTGATAGACCCTCATATAGTCAAATGATGCTTTACGCTTCTCATCAAGAAGTTCTAATTCTTGCAATCTCATGGCGCGATAGTCTTCATCTGTAACTAGACCTTTGAGAGAGACCCGAAGTGATGGAATCTCAACCTATAAAGGTAACACTGCTTCAGCGCCGTATGTAAGGGCAAAAGGAGTAGCCCTAGTTGGAGTACCTACTGTTTCTATAGAATATCTACTGTAATGGATTTATCCTCAGAGGGTGCCGGGCCTCTACCATTCTTATGAACTGCTCAGGCAAAAATCTTGAGAATGGTTTCATTTGAAGCTCACCAATTCATTTCTTGTGGGAAGTAAATGGAGGACCACGTTGCTTTTATTCAATCTTTGGCAGAGTTCTTGCATATCCTTTTTGTTTTGAACCGACTCATTGTCGGGCGCGATGATCTCAGATGGCACTCCATCGACAGATGATATGGTTTAAAATAAATAAAGACACTGTCTTGCCCGAGGCAATAGAAAGTGGAACAGCCTCTACCCATTTTGTGAAGTAGTCAGTAGCAGTGATAATGAACTTATGCCCACCTGATGAGTTGGGATGAATCTGCCCAACAAGATCAAAGGCCCATCGCTGAAATGGCCAGTGAGATATAGAAGGAATTAGCTCCTTACCTGGAGCATGTATCAGGTGTCCACGTTTTTGACATTTTTCACAAGACTTAGCAAATGCCATCGTGACTTATCTCAAAGATCATAATAATAGTACCGCTTCTAAGTAACCTTTCTAGCCATGGAAAGACCATTAGAATGTCTCACATATGCCCTCAGGATGTCAATCCGCTTGATCGCATTCCTCCTTTCTAAGCACCTAAGAAGTGTTCCATCTAGACCTCCTATACAAATCACCAGAGATGAGGGAATGGCGAGAGGCATTGCGGATAAGGTTTCTTCTTTCAGATCGGTTAAATGTATCGAGGATGATGCCATCACGAAGATATGAGTAAATAGCACCATAGCGGGAGGATTCATGATTGACAAGGGTACAAATGATATGGCTTTCAGGTGAGTCAAATATGGGATATCGTAGCTCTTCCACCAGGAATTCATATCTGGACTCATGTTCCTCTAACTGAAGAAGTGAAGCAAGGGTGGCCATAGCATCAGCTGCTTTGTTCTCAGCCCTAGGGATTTGCCGAAAGGTGACAAAAGTAAAATACCGTCTCAATGAATCAACCATTTTTTTGTAAGGTACCAACTTGTCATCTTTTGTTTGGTATTGTTCATTGACTTGGTTGATGATCAGCTGAGAATCCCCATAGATATGTAGTTCTGTGATATTCCACTCTATAGCCATTTTAGTCCATTTGTCAAAGCCTCATACTTAGCTATGTTGTTTGTGCATGGAAAGAGTAACTTGTAAGATTTAGGAATAGTATACCCATGAGGAGAAACAAACAACACACCAGCTCCAGAACCATTTTGCATGCATGAACCATCAAAGAATAGTTTCCAGGATCTTTCAGTCATGTACATAAGATGCTCATCTGGAAAGTTGACTTGAATGGGCATATTATCTTGAATAGGAAAATTAGCCAATTGATCTGCAATAGCTTGGCCTTTGATTGCTTTGCGCTCAATATACTCTATGTTAAATTCAGAAAGAATCATCATCCATTTAGCAAGTCTGCCTGTGAGAGCAGCTTTACCGAGCAAGTATTTGAGAGGATCAATTTTTGATATGAGGTGTATGGTGTGCGTGAGCATATAGTGTCGCAATTTTTGAGAAGAAAACACTACTGCAAGGCAAGCTTTTTCAATACTAGTATAATTAACCTCATAAGAAACAAGAGTGCGACTAATATAATATATGGCCCTTTCTTTCCTTTGTTCATCTAATTGAGCCAACAATGCCCCCAGTGAAGATTCAGTAGCTGAGACATATAAAATGAGAGGTTTTCCTGGAATGGGAGGCATTAAAATGGGAGGATTTGCCAAGTATTCTTTAATTTGATCCATTCTCTTTTGGCAATCCTCATTCCAGACACATTGAACACCTTTATGCAAATTTTTGTTGAAAGGTTGTGCTCACCGGCCAATTGTGAAATAAACCTCCTTATGGATTGAAGGCTCTCAAGACTCCTCATTTGCCAACATTTTGGGAGGTGGCATGTTTATAATGGCTTGAACCTTTCGTGGTCCACTTCTATTCCTTTAGCTGAAATGATGAATCCCAATACTTTCCTTCCGGCAACACCAAATGCACACTTTTTGGGTTTAATCTTAGTTGAAATTGTTCCATGCTTATCTAGAATCACTTCTAAATCGCCCAAATGTGTTCTCTTCTCTTAGACTTAGCCAGTATGTCATCCACATAATCTTCCATATTCTTATGCATCATGTCATGGAAGATGGTTGTCACTTTAGGCAGCTCCTCGCGATTTTTCAATCCAAAGGGCATGACATTCCAACACAAGTACCCTGTGCACATGTGAATGCAGCTTTTCTTGATCCCTCAGGAGCTATCTTGATTCGACATACCCGTAAAACCATCCATCAGTTATCAGATCTCATATCCCAATCACATGTCCACTATCATGCCCAGCCAGAAGTGGAAATCATCCTTTGGGCATGCTCATAAGATCTCTAAAGTCCTGTACAGATTCAATGGTTTTATCAGTTTAGAAAGAGGTACAATGTTGGAAATCCAACAAGATAGTCTATGGCTCTAATGAATCCCGCACAAGGAGCTTTTCTAATCTCAAATTTTCACTAAAAGAGCTATATGAGGGTGCATTTTTCAACTTCGCTTGACTGGTTTCACACCTAGAGCTATGGATAAATGATGCATAATGAGATTAGTGTCCAACCCTGGCATGTCTGAGTATGTCCATGCAAAGTTAATTTCCTTCTTTTGGAGGAACTCGGTATAGGCTTTCTTTTCTTCAGGTGATAAAGATTTAGCCAAGTGTACAATTTTTGAACTTCCTCTGTGCCCAAATTAACAGCTTCTGTAGGTTCAACCAATACTGATGATCTATCCTGGAAATAGCTTGGGAGACCATCAAGTACCTCATCCGTAGGTGCCTCTGGGAGGTTTTCACCTTTGGATACGTCTTTTATTTTTACTTTTTTTGGTTCTGATACCGCCACATAGTGGTTTTCGCTTCATCGTAACTTCTTTATTCTTTTTTTCTTTTCTTTTATCTGCGTGGATTCAAGGTACTTGATGTCGCTCGCCATACCGTAGCCTGGCTCAACGGTGGAAGAGACTACAGGTTCAATGGCATTTAGATAGCAGGTGATCTCATAGTCATTGTGAAATGTCAAGAGTTGAGGCTCTTGGTACCGTTGAGACCAATCAATAAGGTTGGGGTGAACAAGGGGTAGGTTAATGACCGATTCAAGATTAAGGATATAGGTGGTGTCATCTCTGGTGACTGTAGAATTGGAATCTTCAAGTTTCCCTCTAAAGTGTCTAAATCAGAATTTATCCTAGCAAGCGAAGAATCGTCTACTAATGCGACATGTGGGTTCCAATCTTCTAATCTAACACATGACTCCTTAGTTACATCAGGTTGAGAACTATAAGCGTGGACAACATCCATATCCAAGTCAACTGTTGCATCTGAGAGTGAATCCCATTCAAACTCATGAGAGTCTATTTATGAATTATTGTTGGAGCCTCGTGATGTAGAAGCCTCAAGATTTGGAAGAGGCTCCTCTCCTCTAGCAATTTGCTCAATCACAAAATTATCTAAATTATCACCATCCATTGCAGCTGGGATAGAGACATTATCCATAGTCAATCTTGCATTCATACAGTCACTATCTATTGCAAATGAGATAGGAGGACTATCAATTATTAAATCTCTTAAATCTTCCCAAAGGAGATTTGTTGAAGGTATCCAATCATCTGTTATGTCTTGTTGATTGGTCAAATCTGGTACATATTCTGTGTCATCTTTACTGTCCCGCCTATCAGAAATGGGGACAGTGCATTTATTGTTGTTCATAAAGCCTAGGCCAACCGGTTTCTTAGACTTACATGCAAAAAGATCATGATTGAGTGGTTCGGCTCTAGCATCTAACCTGTGACTAAGAGGGCCATATCCTGGATAACCCATCTTCTCGACAAAAGTATATCCTCTCCCATAGTACTTAGGAGAGGGGAGAAATTTTCACCAGGCCGTATTTCTCCTCTTGTATATCCACCAACAGCCTACTTCTCTTTTCATTCGTATTGGTAATGAGGATTCAACAAACTTGTCAAATATTGTCATCAGCCAAGATGATGGTTTCATCTCCTATGAAGGCTTTCCATATGTCCTAGGGGAAACAGGCATCTTTGCAAAAGAGTCAAGTTGATACCCCCCCATGCCAAGGTCTACTGACTTAAATTTGTTTTGACAGTCTACTAAAGTTGTTTCATAATCCTCTGCTGCTCGGTTAAGAGGGACATGAACATTAGTTGAGATTGAGTTAATTGATAAGGTGTTATCCCCTGGTATGCAAATTTTTGTTCCATTGTAGGGGAACTTAACACACTGGTGGTAGGTAGATGGCACTGCCTGCATATCATGAATCCATGGTCTACCCAGTAAAATGTTGTATGCAAGGGGTCTAGTATCAACAATTTGAAACAAGATATCTTTTTCAACTGGGCCAATCCTGACAGGAAGGACAGCCAATCCCTTAGAACTTCGTTCTGCCTCATCATAGGCCTTATGGTGATCTTCTTTCTAGTATGTCTATCACTTGTCCTGAATAGCCCAAAAGTTTTGCAATAAATTCAAAGTATTGTATATTTTAACCCAAGACTTCTTATCAATCAACACCACATCACTCTGCTCTTATGAATCATGAATTCAATGTGAAGGGCAAGATTGTGTGGATGGCCTAGGGATTTGTCATCATCTTCAGAGAAAGAAAGGTAATGTGGGCTAGTAATGTGATTCACCATGCCTTGGAATTGGTCTATATCAATGTTGTTGGGGACATTTGATGTGCGCAAAGCGTCCTCAAGGATCTGCTTATGCCTAGGGGACAACTCTAGAAGCTCTAAGATTGAGATATGTGATGGAGTTTTCTGTAACTGATCTACAAGATTGTAGTTTGGTTTGAGAGCAGTGGCGGACTTTATAGTGACATTCTTGGATGCCACTTGCTTGGATTTATTGGATGGACTTGAACTAGGCCCTCTGAGAATAATAGGGGCTTGACTCCTGGTAACAGCATTAAGGGCTTGGGAAGATAACTTAGAATGAGGACCTCTCAGCACCACAATAGGTTGGTTGTCAAAAATAGGGTGAGAGTCATAACCATGCGGGTCTTTACTCCTTATCATATTAACACTTGGCTCCACAACTTCAAGCATGTTTATCACATTTTCTGCCGCTGTATAGGTGTAGTTGATTGCAGCTTTGCCATTCTCAAGTGATTTAGAGGTTTCGTCGTAGAATTAGGCAAAGGTTCCTTAAAAGCCTTACATCAGCATTGCATTTAGGCCATCAACTCGAAGCTTCAATTTTCTATAAAATCTTGACTATGTTTTACCTCAACGCTTTCAACAGTATGGCCAGGGCCATTATGAAATTTACATAATGCCTTGTCATCCCACCAATGTGGCTTAGGATCTGGAATGTGAAATTTTGCGGGATCCTGAGGATGTGCCAAGTTGTTAGCAATGAGAGTTTTGAGAATATCCTCATATGTGTCACCCAATTTGGTAAATTGCCGCTTCTGGTTTTTGGGCCTTTCCTGATATCTTGGTTTACTTTCTTGTTGTGGAGGTGCATTAAGCTTCATTGCTTGCACAGCCTTAGTCAAATTAAGAACACTTTGATATCTTGATTGGGAAGAATCCACAACTCCATCATTGACAATTTGTTTGTTTTTGTTCCAATTGTTGTTCTTCCCTTTATCCCTATTGTTGTGTTGACCATTGTTGGTATTATTGTTATGTCTGGTCAAAATGCCTTGTTCTTTTAGAACATCCACAATGCGACATGCAGTTTCAATCATGGTATCAAAGGAAGTGAAGACTATCTTTTTGATCTCATGTCTCATTTCAGGCACCAAATTACTAACAAGTATGTCAATCTTTTCATCCTCATGGATCATCCTAGGATACCGAGAGCATTGTCTCCTCCACCTTTGCAAGAAGGTAACAAAGGGTTCCCCGCATTTTGTTTCAAGTTGCATAGGTTCCAACATAGTAACAGTCTTGACAACATTATATGCAAGTGTTGAACGACCCGCAACAAGTTCTCAAAAGCCCTCACGGTGAGGAGTGATATTGGTAAACCATTCCGCTGTTGTCCTTTAAGACCTTAGAACAACTCTCATCAAATAGGAGTCATCCCGATGGAATTCAAAGCTCATAGTATAGAACCGACGCACATGGTCATGTGGATCACCACTGCCATCATATTTATCATATTGTGGGAATTCCACCCTCTTTGGAAAATCTTTCATACTCACACTCTTGTCGAATGGATTAGGAAAAATTGAGTCTAGTGAGAATGAGCTCTTAGGTTGCATCATTTTTTCCATCATTTGCTTCATTTGGCGGATTTCTTCCTCTTGAGAGGGATTTTGCTTTTGTATTTTGTTGTCCACATCAAAATTATAAGGGACTCTGGCACCCTTGTTGATTAGACTTTCCAAGAATTTATCTTTATTTTGTTCCAAATACCTCTCCACATACTGTTGGAAGATAGGCTCTTGTTGTATTCGCATGAAGTCTTGAGTATCAAAGTCATAATGTGAGCTACCACTTCCATGTTGGGAACTGGGATGTACATGTTGGGAGTGTGGTCTTGAATTTCTGGGAGGAGTTTTCCTCCTATAGTGAGCATACTGAGAGGCCCTTCTTCCTCTAGGACTAGGAGATCTAGAAGGAGTGCTTGACCGCCTTCTACTTCTTGGTGTTCTGGAAGGGGTGGAGGGAGGAGAATTATGTCCACTGTTAGCACCCCTTGTATTGTATTGTTTGTTTAATTGGTGGGCTAGCTGCCTATCTTGCTCCTCTTGAGCGAGTTTCCTTTGTACTTCCAATAAAGCTTGGCTCTCTTCCTCAAGTTGTCTAAACTTTTCTTGCTTTACAGCTTGTTCATCTAGAAAGGCTTTCTTTTCGCGTTCAATTTTTCTAAGCCTATCACTTGTGAACCTTGAGGTATGTTGAAGTGGTGAGCTTGGTCTAGACTGTTTGAACAAGTCATTGGTATACGTTGTATTGACATGAGCATCGCGAGGTTCATTGTCTTGGCCTTCGTGTTGTGACCATTGTTCTTGGTGAGCTCGTCTCTTATACCTTTCATCCCATTGATGGGCATCCAAATATCTTGTATTAATGAGGGGTGAACCAGGTTGATCATCATGAGAAGAATTTCCAAATATCATGTTGTTTCTGTGTTGTTCATAGATATCATCAAGATTTTGATCCATGGCTTCTCCCTCACGAAAGTGACAAGATAACTCATATCCATACCGAAAGTGGAAGCAGGCCGAGGGGGTATCGTCACTAAAATGGCTCTTGGGTCAAAATAGGTTTCGACCGACTCTAGGTGATCGGGTCAAATATCGTCTTCCTTTCTTTTGACGGAAGCCCCAATCGTAGTTGGTTAAAGACTATCTCGAGGTCGCTTTCTCGCCCACGGATATCTTGTTGTGACTGACATGAAAGGGAGAGTTCAAGTAAATATATACCTTAAGAAACGCCAATACCGTAATTATATAGTAAAAGTTTTCTCTTGTCCGAGAGAGATGGTGAAATAGAACTGTTGCAAATAGGTGCAAACCAACACTGCCACAGAGGTGCTCAATTCTTGGGTGAACACCCTAGCACATATGGATCAGGAGGATGACTTACACAAAGTGTAATGAGTTTGAATTATATGAAAATGGGTGGACAAGGAGACTACTAGCACTCTCCAAGTGTGTTATCAAAGAGTCTAAAAAATTATCTATTTGACAGGAACAATTCCTAATTTGCCAATCTTAAGCAAAATAACTTATGAGATCAAGGATCACTAATTCAAAAGGTCGACACATAAACCCTAAATACAGAACAGGTCTCTAAAACTGGGACAAGTCACTTAATCGAAGAACTCAGTATTTCAGTTTGTTGTTTGTTTGCAAAGATTAAGCAAGTATATCCACATATTTTGATCAAGCACATAGGTTTCAATCAGACAAGTTGTGATACAAAAAGTAGTCAATAACAGATCTATCAAGGACAAAGCAACTTGATAGTATCGGGGGAGTCTTGTTTGAAAATGTTTGGACAATGTTTAAGACTCAAAAACAAACACATAGCTATTCCTACCAAAGAAAATGGTGAGAAGTCGCAAAAACCTTTTGCCCATCGCTAAGGCAAGATATCGCA
>VDFB02262335.1:293508-542103 GCA_007258455.2 Sequoia sempervirens | reverse complement strand
AAATTTCAAATTTTCACCAAATAGATTTTGTTTTAAAAAAAATAAACCTAGTAGTTTAGAAACTACATTCAATTTCCCACAGAATCTATTCTTACATGTTTTTGAAATAATATAGATAACTTATTCAAATTTTTACGTCAAGTTGCCTAAATCTAATTGTTCTAAATTTTCATTGCCACTTAAGGGCCTATTTGGCATACCATGATCCTGCACATACCCTATTCCTACCTCAACATTGTCCAATTGGCTAGGTGGTATGACCACTACAAAAAGGAAAGGGCCCCCAACAGTCCTAACTGAGGAGGAAGAGTCATTGATCGTCGAATGGTGCAAGGAGATGGATGTTGTTGGCCAAGGTTTGGAGATCGTCAATCTAAAAACGGAAGTGGCCCAAATATGCGAAACAAGGAATAATCCCTTCAAGAATGGGCTTCCTGGCAAGTCATGGTGGACAGGATTCAAAAGAAGGCATCCTAATCTCTGCTTGAGAACATCCCAAGGTCAAGATAGAGACCGTGCTATAAATCTGAGGCAATCAGTTGTAAGTGCTTTCTACGACACTTTGGAGAAGGCATATGCAGGAGGGAACTATGAATCGCAGAGGATTTGGAACTGTGATGAGACAGGGCTGCAAGCTAGCCGAAACGGTAACATGAAGGTGCTTTCCACGAAAGGCATGAGAAGTGTTGCTTACATTATCCCAAAGAGCCGGGAGTGGATCACTATTCTAGCATGTGTAAACGCTGCAGGTCAAAAACTTCCAGGTTTTTATTTGTTCAAGAGCAAAAAATATGTGCAAAAATACATAGCCAACTGTGAGCCAGGAGCATTGATGGTTGTTCAACCTCATGCATGGATGACGAAAGATATTTTTATCAAATGGCTCAAGTTCTTTGCTATATGCAAGTACCTGGGGGTTGCTCACCCACCCATAGACACCTCTTCATATTTGATGGGCATGGCAGCCATGTAGCATTCTCTACCATTACCAAAGCAAGGGAGTTTGGTATTGACTTGCTCACCCTACCCACCCACACATCACACAAGTTGCAACCTCTTGATGTGAGTGTTTTCTCGTCTTTCAAGTGTAACTTCAAAAAGGAAAGAACAAATTGGACCATTAGACATCCAAATTTGGAGATAAGAAGGGCAGAATTGGCTACACTTGGCAGCCTAGCTTTTCAAAAGTCATTGACTTTTTCAAACATTACAGCTAGCTTCAAGAGGATAGGTATTTGGCCATTTGATCGAAATGCTTTGGATAATGACATGAGGGTTAGCGAGACATTCCACTTTGCTGCCCCCGAGGAAGCATCAGCTGCTGCAAACATTCTAAGCCTTTCCAACAATGGTTTGGCAGTCAATGAGGGTGAGTCTAATGTTGGAACTGCAGAAGTTGGAGATCAACAAAATGGGATGAATGGTTAGAACGTTCTGCATTTTTTGTATGAAGTTATATTTTAGTATGTTGTTACACTATGTACCATTGTTTGATATGTTGTGTATTTCGAATCAGCTCAATTAGATGTATGGTTAGTTTGTTCTTCAATTACAATCGATCTTACATGTATGCATTTGTTGTTACACTATGCACCATTTTTAGATATGCACATATATATATGCAAATCTGCATATGCATATATGCAATTGTTGTATGAAGTTAAATTTCAATATGTTGTTTGAGAAATGGTATTAACATAAGTAGGAGTTAGAATAAGGTTAGTATGTTTTGCATTTGTTGTATGATGTCATATTTCAGTATGTTGTTACACTATGTACCATTGTTTGATATGTTGCTCATTTTCGATCACCTCAATTAGATGTATGGTTAGTTTGTTCTTCAATTACAATCGATCTTACATGTATGCATTTGTTGTTACACTATGTTTTGCATTTGTTGTATGAAGTTATATACGCATATATGCATATGTTGTATGAAGTTAAATTTCAGTATGTTGTTTTGAGAAATGGTATTAACATAAGTAGGGGTCAGCATATACAATATGCAATATGCATATGCATATATGCATATGTTGTATGAAGATAAAATTCAGTATGTTGTTTGAGAAATGGTATTATCATAAGAGTCAACATATGCATATGTTGTATGAAGATAAAATTCAGTATGTTGTTTGAGAAATGGGATTATCATAAGTAAGAGTCAACATATGCATATGGTTGTGGATACTGTCAGCAATTGCCTTCTCTATTTGCATTTAAATTACATGGATTGGATTCGTTTGTTCTTCAAATACTCTCAAACTTACATGTATGAATTTGTTGTTTCAGATTCCAATGAACCACTTGAACCAGCAGTATTGGGAGACCAAAGTACTATTGGAGACATATCTCTTTCCCTGCCAACTCCACCTGAGCAGCCCTCCTAGCTCTTTGATGGTGCTACCAATCTTGCTATGGATATGCATGTGGACAAAGAATAGAGTCTTTCAATGCCATCTCCACTACACTGCATGGGTCCCAATACGTTAGTACATTTCTATGCTGATTGTGGAGATAGTGACAATGAGCAGTTAGGAGATAGAACAGATGCTACAGATAGTGAGATACCAAAAACAAATAATGCCGATTTGATTGAGCCTTTGGGAGGCCAACAAACTTCACGCATCTCACAATTCTTGAAGCTACCGGTTCATGTGGTGAAAGACAAGTCTAATAAGGTAGCTGAATGTGGGATCAAGTTGCAAATAGGATCCCAACTCCTAACTGATGATGACTTCATGGCAATGATAAGTGAACAAGATGAAAAGAAGAAGGAACTAGAAGAACTGAAATTGAGGAAGAAGCAACAGCTTGCAGAGTGCAAAATAGAAAGGATTGCAGAATTGGAGGCGAAAAGTCTTATGAGAATTGAAAAGGAAAAGCAACAAGTAGCAGCAAAGGCTGAAAAGGAGCTGCAAAAGAAGGAGAAGGACAAAAAAAGGGAGGACCAACGAAGAGAAAAGGAAGCCGAAAAAAGGGAAAAAGAGTTGGAGAAGGCACAAGCAAATGGTGCAAAGGAGAGGCGACTCAGCAGCCCTCTAAATCCCTTGCCTGACTGCCATAGGATCTTCACAGATTTCGTATCTATTCAATGCCCCCAATATTGTCCATCACCTACCCAAGCTACCAGCCAAACATTTCAGAGTTGGAGTCCTTCTTATTCGCTCTCCTATACACACTCACCTAGCCCCACAAGAAGCCAACCATATGAGAGTTGGAGTCCTCGCTTACAAGCCTATCAAACCTCACCCACCCCAAGCATAATCCAACCAATTCAATCATGGAGTCCTTCTCCGTCACAGGCCACATCCAACTCACAAGACAACTTGCCATCAAATTTTAGTTTTCCTACATTTTTCAATTGATTTGAATGTTTGGTTGCTAGTTTTTTGTTGTGAACTTCTTGATGGATTCAAAACAATGTTTGAACTTTTTTTGTTTTGAATGTTTCTAACTTGAAAGATCGGTATGGATACCATAGAGACAACATATTCCATCATGTTACTATCTATCTCTGCAATATGAAACATATGTATATATTTATCTCTACGAGAGGAGACTTATGTATCTATCTATAGTAATCTATACATATATGTATCATAACAGTGTATCAATATGTTGTTTTAAGTTAATTTGAAAATTCAGTATGTTGTATCATTCTGTGCAACATACATATGTATGGTAATGTTGTATTTGAATGGGTTGGAAATATTTTGACCATAACAGAGCTTAAAGGGAGAGTGGCCGATGACATCATAAATTATCGTTATGGAAATTAACAAGGTGTCCACTCATTTAAATGTAAATGGACAAGGCAATTGCTGACAGTATGCACATACATATGCATATGCGGACTCCTACTTATGTTAATACCATTTCTCAAATAGCATACTGAAATTCATAGTGTAACAACATTCGTACATGTAAGATTGAGTGTAATTGATGAACAAACTAACCATTCATCTAATTTAAATGTAAATGAAGAAGGCAATTGTTGACAGTATGCACATGCACATGCTAACTCCTGCTTATGTTAATACCATTTCTCAAACAACATACTGCATAATATTTATGCTTCATAGATGCAATACAATTTGCATAGATGCAATATGCATATTTGCATAGATGCAATATGCATATTTGCATAGATGCAATATGCATATTTGCATAGATGCAATATGCATATTTGCATAGATGCAATATGCATATGCATATCTAACTTCGGTACATAGTGTAACAACAAATGCATACATGTAAGATCGATTGTAATTGAAGAACAAACTAACCATGCATCTAATTGAGCTGATTCGAAATGAACAACATATCAAAAAATTGTACATAGTGTAACAACAAATTCATACATGTAAGATTGAGTGTAATTGAAGAAAAAACTAACCATGCATCTAATTGAGGTGATTGGAAATGAGCAACATATCAAACAATGGTACATAGTGTAACAACATACTGAAATATAACATCATACAACAAATGTAGAACATACTAACCATATGTTGACTCCTACTTATGTTAATACCATTTCTCAAACAACATACTGAAATTTAACTTTATACAACAATTTCATATATGCATATGCATATTTGCAATATGCATATGCAACATATATAACAATGGTACATAGTGTAACAACATACTGAAATATAACATCATACAACAAATGCAGAACATACTAACCATATGCTGACTCCTACTTATGTTAATACCATTTCTTAAACAACATACTGAAATTTAACTTCATACAACAATTGCATATATGCATATGCATATGCAACATATATAACAATGGTACATAGTGTAACAACATACTGAAATATAACATCATACAACAAATGCAGAACATACTAACCATATGTTGATTCCTACTTATGTTAATACCATTTCTCAAATAGCATACTGAAATTTAACTTCATACAACAATTGCATATATGCATATGCATATTGCAAATATGCATATGCTTATGCAACATATATAACAATGGTACATAGTGTAACAACATACTGAAATATAACTTCATACAACAAATGCAAAACATACTAACCATATGCTGACTCCTACTTATGTTAATACCATTTCTCAAACAACATACTGAAATTTAACTTCATACAACAATTGCATATATGCATATGCATATGCATATGCAACATATATAACAATGGTACATAGTGTAACAACATACTGAAATATAACTTCATACAACAAATGCAGAACATACTAACCATATGCTGACTCCTACTTATGTTAATACCATTTATCAAACAGCATACTGAAATTTAACTTCATACAACAATTACATATATGCATATGCATATGCAATATATATAACAATGGTACATAGTGTAACAACATACTGAAATATAACATCATACAACAAATGCATAACATACTAACCATATGTTGACTCCTACTTATGTTAATACCATTTCTCAAATAGCATACTGAAATTTAACTTCATACAATAATTGCATATATTCATATGCATATTTGCATATATGAAAATATGCATATGCAACATATATAACAATGGTACATAGTGTAACAACATACTGAAATATAACTTCATACAACAAATGCAGAACATACTAACCATATGTTGACTCCTACTTATGTTAAGATTGAGTGTAATTGAAGAACAAACTAACCATGCATGTAGTTGAGTTGATTCGAAATGAACAAAATATCAAACAATTGTACATAGTGTAACAAAAAATTCATACATGTAAGATTGAGTGTAATTGATGAACAAACTAACCATGCATTTAATTGACCTGATATTAACATAAGTAGGAGTCAACCATCATCACACATAGCTGTAAGGGAGAGGGTTCGATATTTACAGTCACTTTAATTGAAGAACAAACAAAGCATACATATGATCACTTCAATAGACATGTAATTGTAGACGTGCAACGTGCATATATATAATGGCAGTATTAGAACACTATCATACACTCCATAGTTTCGGGTGGCATGCACCTATGTTTTGGCCAAAGTATGTATGTATGTGTGTACATTATACACACATACATGTATGTGTGTCTGTATAGTATCCTATACACAGTGCATGTGTGTATACACACTATACACACAAATATGTAGTGTGTATACATATATATGTACGTACTACATGGGCATCATACATGCATACATTATGTACATACATATATACACACATGATGCGTGATTGTACGTACGTAATATATACACACACGTGCATACATGCATGTGTGTATAGTAAGTATACACACATGCATACATGTATGTGTGTATAGTAAGTATACACACATCCATACATGTATGTGTGTATAGTAAGTATACACACATCCATACATGTATGTGTGTATACATACTATACACACATACATCTAGTTATGTTTGTATAAGTATGTATGTCTATGTCTCAAATAGAAACATACATACATACATAAATAATTATGTAGTATGTATGTATGTATGTGTGCATACATGTATAAATAATATTTTATTGTTTAGTCTAATATAAAGATGCTGAATATTATATCAATTTAAAAAGAAACGTTTAGTCAATTAAAAATTAAAATGATTACTAAATTGACTAGGGAAATCATATAAATGATTAGTCAATTAAAAAAATAAAATGATTACGAAATTGACTAGGAGAATTCTATAAATGGATATGACTGTATTCCCTAAATCAGTCATATTTGAAGCAGAGACAAAGGACAGGGAAGAGTGGACAATGGGGGTCGAGAATTTTTGAGCGAGGGGTTCACGGCAACGGTCAAAAGAGCCAACTAAAACATAGGCGCATAAAACCCTTCACAGTCAAGCTGCAGAAACACACATACTGCCACTATACATATGCAAATTACAGAGGTACAAAACGCAAACTAAGCTCTATTTGAATGGTAGACTATGTGTATATGTGTGTATACACACATATATATGCATATATTCCAATTACAGAGGTATAAAATGAAAACAAACACATATATTATGGTGGTGTGTGTGTATATGTGTGTGTAGACATATATGGATATATACAGACATATACACACAGTTGATAGTATATACACATAAATGTAACTATGTACACGCATATACACAAAGTGGGCCATTTATATGCATATATATAACTGTATTCTCACATATAGACACAATCCGCCATTATATAGTTCTATTATTGCTGGAAAATTACATTTGCGGGCCATTGTTGTGTGTATATGTGTGTATACACAGATATATATGCATATATATACATTTATATGCATATATATCTACGTATACACACATTTACAAACAATTAGCCATATATATGCCTATATTTATCTGTATAGTCACATATACACACAGTCGGCCATAAAATACACAGTAGTGGCCATGAATAAGCTGCAACAAAGCTTCATTACACGATGAAAGCATTACAACTTTTTCCTCCACATTTAACAAAAGAAAATAGCAAGAAAAACCTAGAAATAAATTGCAATGCATAGTTACTGCCTGAGTGAGGTTGGAAGACAACCTCACCTACGTAGCAAGAAGATATATAGTTTCCTTTCACTAAATATGGTGTTGATAAAAACAGAAAGCACAAAAAATGTATCACCACCACTTGGCCATGGCCTCACCACCGTCGGTGTTCGTCCTAACCAGAGCTGGTTTTGAATGGAACCACTGAAAATGAATGATGTCTCATTAATGGGTGTTTCGTGAACAGAATGCAAGACCAAGCGAATGGTGTGCATGCCGAGGTGGTAGGCATTTAAGGCCGACGGCAGGGAATGTGTAGCAGTTAATGCGCATTAACTAGGATATGCATATGCAAGTACTAGCGTGGTGCCAAACAACAATCGGTCATACAGATGTCCACGATAGGTATACGCCTAATTTTTACTCTTTTTTGGCAGTTTTTGGAAATCGCCCCCAAAACCTTGGAAAGCGTGCTCAAAATCTTGCCCATTTTTTTTATTTCAAACTGCCAGCTCGACAGTGAAGGCACGTGGCAAAAAAAATTTGTCGACTCGGACGCTGATGTCGTGGACCCCTCGCTCAAGGTTACCCTACCCACCATCAGGCCCTCTCCCTAATATTTATTTTTTAATTGAAATTTAGAAACTTTTTTAATGCACATTTCATTGTTTTTATTTATTCATTGTTTTTTGTTTTTATTTTTTTTGTTTTCATTGTGGCATTATTTGTTATTGTATTGGAACTATATCAAAATGGATCTAAAATCAAATGAAAATTTAAATTTTATCATTATATTTTGTGTTTATTTTGAGATGATGGATGTGCATCTAGAATGACCATGCATTTTAAAATTGTAATAAATATTATGAGTCATTGAGAAAATTAAGTAATTTGATATAAATAGATAAGGGTTTATAACAAATAGATTAATTTTAGATTTTTTGTGTATTTATATTTGGTTTGAGTGATTCCTAGGAACTCATAAAATAAAAAAATGATTTATATTGAGTAGTTTTTGTCACATAAGTGAAATAGTTTTGGATGCACATTTGATTGTATTTATTGAGTGTTGGATAGAGGACCTTGTGATATTATTTGTTTGTTAATTGTATCGTCATTGTATTAAAATGGGTCTAAAATCAAATGAAAATTTATATGCATATCTAATTTTTATCATTATATTTTGTATTTATTTTGAGATGATGAATGTGTATATAGAATGAACATGTATTTTAAATTTTTAATTAATAGTTTGAATTAATAGAAAAATTAAGTAGTTTGAGATAAAAGGATAGGGGTTTATATAAAGTGATAGATTAATTTTAGATTTTTGTTTATTTTTTATTTGGTTTGGGTGCTTCATAGGAACTTGTAAAATAGAAAAAAGAGTATGCATCAAGTAGCTTTTGTCACATAAGTGAAATAGGTATGAATAAGTAATTTGTTTTAGTTATCTAGAAAAATGAGAAAGTAGGAAAGAACAAAAGGGCTAGCAATTCTAAGTGATATTTCCATGTAATGTAACTCCACTAAAAGTGCTAAATGAGATATGTGCTTCAACAATAATGTGATAAGATTTCTCCCATATGTATTTGTGTAAGTTATATCAAGATCTAAGTATGGCGATGAGTCTATATATAGGCACATGTGGCTATCTAAAACTTAAAATATGAAACCTTATCGTAAGAGTGTTAGTAATAGTATATGTCCCCTCCAATTGATTGTATAGAAAGTGTGCAAGGAGTTGGAGGATGAATATAATTATAGTAAATAAAAAAAAATGTGATTTTGAAAATGTAAGCATGCAAGCACATCGATTATGTAAAGTCATGTAATAAATGCTTTAGATAAAATCTTGCAACAACCATGTAGAAGAATATCTAATGATAAGCATGAAAAGTGTTTAGTACATAAACTAGTAATTATCATAGAGGTACATAAGCTAATATTTCCTCTAATATAGAAAAATGAGGAGGACCTAGCATTTAGGAATGTAGAGGATAAGCAACAAAGAACATAAACTTATTGTTACCAAAATTTCACCTACAACTCATTTTGGAAGAGTTAGAACAACTGACTACTTTTCAGGTGAAAGGTACTTCAATTAAATTCTGCTAAGTTATTATCATTTGCATATGAATTTTTCAAATGAAGTTCAATTCTTATTATGCAATATTTTATAACAGAAAGAGATTAAAAAGGTTGCATGATAATTCTCTGTTTCATTCATTTATAAATGCAAATGTATACAATGTTGTTGTTTTGATTCATTGAAGATCAAAAAGTGCTCAAAAGTCCCACACAAGCCGTGGGAATGACTAAATTGAATTGATACAAGACAAAGAGCAAGCTATATATTTGAAGATTAAATAAGGGAAAAAATTAAAACACATAAGGAGAATTCATATATGTCATTTCCTGGTAATGTTGGTGTTGATCCTCCTATCTTCAACTTGATCTTCTTATCTTCAACTCTTCTCGTACCCAGTCTTCAGATGTACCTACAATTATTGAAAGATTTGTTAGAGCTTAGGATATAAAAACTCATCATATGTTTTTATCAACAAAAAATTAACCTACAACTGCAATGCATCAATTCAATTCAGCCATTATCAGATATGTGCAAAAGAGCCAAATCAAATCATCGAATAAGAGTCAAATCATCAGAAAAAGCATAGAGCTTCATTATTTTTCTAACTTTTTTGTTCACTATGTAGGAACAAGTACATTCATCATTGCATTACTATCTTGTTCAACATTGTAGCATGTGGGAAAAAAATGGGCTCCCACAAGGGTTGAGCCCAACATGCATACTGAATCATGCCAGAAATATAAAAGAAACACATACATTGATACTAGACAGCTACCAAAACGAGGAAAAAGTTCATCAAGTCTTGAGCAGCAATACAACATTGAAGATTCAGGTCAAAAGACAACTTTATATCAGATAAGCTTTTTCTCTTGTTCTGGTAACTATCTAGTGCCAAAGGATGTCTTACCAATTTACTAATGACATGAAGATTAAGGCGACCTTTGTCAAGGAAAGAAAGAAAATCTATAAGATCATTAGCCACCTTTATAAAGCATTAGTGAAAATAGGGACAACATTCCTTATGTATACAAAGATGATCATTTAAGGATCTGTGGAAAGATATAGTCATCATGATCACAAGTAAATAATGGTAGAATTGTGATATTCTCTCAATTCAATGCCTCAATGAATGCATGGTAACAGTCATCAAACTCATAATCAAGCCAAGCAAACAGTATAAGCATTTGGGACTGTTATAGTCATCTTTTGAAGGAAGATTCAAGTATGTCAACATGACTCGTTATCCATGTTTGGAGGCATCAATTTGTTTGAAGGAAATGATCAAAACAACAAGGAAAATATTTATCTTCGTGAAAAATCAAGGGACTCTCATACTAGTCTATACATTTTGTATGTTATCTGCAGTCAATTAAAGATACAATCCACAGAATGATATTCATCATCAATGTAGCCATGCTGAGTTGAAACATTACAAACTTGCAACTTCAACATCATTATAAAGAGGACATTCCAATACTAATAGCAAGTATAATCATGCAAGGACAACGATATATTCCACAGACAAGAAGCAAACATAGTCGACGCTTCATCAAGTTTTCAGTACAACAAATAGTTCTTTATTGTTTCTTGCACAAAGATAAAGGCACAAGATTTAGATTTGTGTTCCTGCATGATGACATATTTCTATTTTGAAGGAGCATTCATAAAAGAGAACTTATAGTCATATGTAGATGCTCCTAAAGTGATAAGGAGTAGTATTTCATGCATATTTCAAAAAGTAAAGTAAGCTACAACCTACAGTAATGAAACCCACATGACACCTATAGAATTTTTTTCGTTTTCTAAATTCAAACATTGTAAAAGAGCATGGATAGTATAAGTAAACAACAATGAAGAGGAATGTATAAGGTCATAATGAGAAATACAAAGAATATCCATTTCCTCATTGCAAATGAAAGGAGTTATAAGTATTCAGAATTGTGCATAATCATGAGAGAGGTCGAGCCAAGTATTGGTCGGACAGTTTCTTCTACCATGTAGGATGAAAATGCAAAACGTAGTGGTAGCCTGCAAGGGTTTTGATGAAAGAATGTAAGTGAAAGGACACCCAAAATATGCTTCAAGATATAGGCCCAGAGTGAAATAAAAATGTCCATTTCTAAACAATGTCAACATCTGTATATTATATTTTGAAGAAGGAATTCATTTCTCAAAGGCATCAAACAAGTGGAAGGAAACTGAGCTAGGGTTTCCAGGAAATGACCCTCGAGTGTTTCTTTTGTGAAATCACCAAACCCAGAGGTAAAATAATGGTCGAAGCCCAATTTGTGGTTTTTTTTTTTGCATAATACTGTGAGTACATATTTTTGCAAATGCATTATAAAGGAAAATCACAAGGACATAAATGAAATTCAAGAACAGAGCCTTTGAGATCGCGGGTTTTGAACCCTTCTTATGAAATAGAGAAATCTTCAAAATGGGGAGGAGATCAAAAGGGAAATACCCAGAAGATTGTGCAGCCGCGACCTTTAATGGAGAAGAAATTTATTTTTTGTGAACATAGCATTTTGTGCCAATATAGAAAAGTGCAAAGAAACCCTTGAGCTTATATGAAATAATGCAAACCTAGAAGCACAAATGCATGGTCGTGGCCTAGGTTATGAATTTCTTCCTTTTGCATCAAATACAAAAAATGAAGATAGAGTTAAGGAGGTCGTAGCCCATAGAGGTTTGCTCAACTCATAAACAAAAGTTCGAAGCCCTGTCACAGTGAGGTCATGGCTAAGAAACTATGAAGGGTTTCAAAAGAAAAAAGAAGCAAAAAAAAACAAAAGGGTCACTCATTTACAATTTCTTGAGCTCGAATCGAGCTAGTTTCAACAAAAAATAAGAGAAGAGTAGGAGATTCATGCTTACCAGATTTTACACTGTTGAAAAGTACATGTAAACCCACAGGCTTCTTCCATACTTTTTCTCCAAAAAATTCAAATCAATCTCTCCAATGGCAGCCAGTAATGCACTCAAAATGGAGAGGATGTCAACAAGAAACAAACAGAAAAGAGAAGACATTATAATTAATGGTAGGCCACGACCAAGAAGGCCAAAAAAACTTTTGAAATGGAGGACAATTTCCAATTTTGTGATAGTAAAGAACTTACCATGCAATTTTCTATAGGAGCCTTTAAAAATTTCAACAGAAGCAGCATGAAATGATGAGATTCGAGCTTCAAAACCTAGCTCATGGCGGCGGCATAGTAGAGCCTCTTTTCCCAGGGTTCGAATGCAAAATGAAACGAGGAATTAGGGTTCAATTTCTTTTTGCTTTAGGGTTTTTCCATTACCCTAAGCCAAGTAGGAAATTTTTTCAAATTGAATTAAAAATAAAATGCCTTTCCTAATACCTTCATTTGTTCCCTCTGCATGTATTTTCAAATGCCTAAGCCGCATCATGCCTTAGTCTTATATTTTATGATTTTTATTAGAAAATCAAATGCCATCATGCCTTAGGTTTGTTTTATAACCTTGGAGGAAAGATCAAGGCTATGAGCCTTAGTTTGTTTTTTATGATTTTTATAAAAGAAACCAAATACACATGCGTCCTATTTGCATAGAAAATATTTACTATTTTTGCCTTGCATTTGGGCAAGGACTCAAGTCAAAACACATGCAAAAATGGGAAATAGATACCTGAAGTGCTAGTGAAGCTCAAAATTATGCAAAAATCAAAAGTGGAGTTCAATTGAGGTTTCAGAGTTTCATTTTCAATTAATGGGTGATCCCACAATACTGGTTTACAATTTTTGGCCAAACTGGACACTGAAATAATTTTTTCTAACTAAATCTTTACTTTCGGGCACCTATAGCGGCTAAACCATGAGGAATTTGAAGATGATGCAAACTAGAGTTTTCTGAAATTTTGTCTATAGATTCTAAATATATTTTTTTTCAAAATTATTGGAATCAGATTGCACTTGTTTTTACATCTCCTTTGAAAACTAGTTTTTTTCATAAAACAACATTTTTAAGGAGTGACGCTCACCGTATAACGCATAATTTTTTTTCCATGAAGGATAAAATTTTAATTCCTTTGAATTTATATTTGTAACTCTGATATCTAGTGCTTCCAATTGGTTAGATAGTGTTTTATTGAATATTTTTTCTATAATCAAGTTTCGAAGTCAAACCAATTACAATTCAGACATAGGCGAACCGTATAACACGTAACTTTTTTTGTATGTATCAAAATTCAATTATTTGTTTTTGTTGGATCAAGAACTTCAATATTTGGTGCACTCATATTTTTCAATTTTTTTTTTGATAATCTGCTATTTTTCCACATGTGTAGAACAGAGAGCTTGATTTTCAGTGAAAAACCTATGTTTAATAAAACTAAAAAAACAAATACATAATAAAACCAAAACATATAAAAATTAGTCATTGGATAGCTCGTTCCAAGGACTATCCGATTCTGGTTGGTTTTGTGAAGTATCCTCCATTTTCATCTTCAACCCGAGCTTTGAAGGGCAAAAAATCTAAATTTTTTTGTGCCAGAGAGCAGGAAGGTGGGAAAAGGGGGCTTCGCTCGAACTAGGGGGACCCTGGTTCATTCGAACCCCCTTTTGAAAGGGTTTTTCCTTGTCTTTTTTGGTGGGAATGGTGGGGAATTTCATTAAATGGGTTCGCTTGAACCTAGGTTCTAGCAAACCCTCTTTTGGTTCGTTCAAACCAAATAGTTCGATCGAACCCCAAAAACGAATTTTTTTGCCATGGGGTCAATTTTTTCAACTTTTCCTTCCTCACTCCAATTTTAAACCACTTTTGTGGGTTTAGCCTAATAGATCCTTTTAAGGCACCTTTTGGGGTTGATTAACATGTAGGAGAATTTTTCCACTGTTTGAGTTCAATTTGCTTCAGTTCTGACTCCCCTTTTTGTAGGTTTTCATCTTTGCTCGTGAGAGGGATTTTGGAGATATTTTTTACTTCCAGTTAGCTGCTTCTACCACCTCCTAGCTCTTGTAGTTAGTTTTTGTATATATTGAGGAAAGACTTAGTCTTTTTCTCGGTTCTTGCTTCCATTAATCTTTTACACAACAGAGAGATTGGAAAGACTTGTAACTCAGCTTTCATTATTTACAGTTTCAATACAACAATACCTTTATTTTTTAGCAATTATTTAGAGTTTTGTAGAGTTTTCCTTTAGAATATTCAATAGAAACAAAGTTTACCTTCACAATTTATGGTGTTGTGTCTCTTTTAAATAATTTGATGCAAGTTTAATGTGTTTTAAATTAGAAACCTTTAAATTTATATCTCATTTACTGATGCTTGTACACAATAGTAGTTTATCATAGGTCATTAATTGTGCTCTTAAGTTTATCTTTTCTCTTAATTTGTGAAAACCCTGTTTTGCTTAGTAAGAAAAGGTTAAAGAAATCCTTTTAGTGAAATATTTCTATGATCAAGGTGCCCAAGTTGAGTTGTGTTAACAAATTTATGAGAATATTAGTTGTGAATAAGTCTACATATTAGTTTTCTTCGGTGCATCACCTCCTAGAAGTAGTTTACCATTCAAGTTTCCTTCAGTTACAGATTAATTTTTCTCCCTTTTCCCACACAAGTCATTAGATTCTAGGAGATCAAAAGGGAACCAACCTACAATTTGGAGATTCATCTTCGCTATGAGCATACCCATAGGTTCGAAGGTGTTTCCATGTTTTACAGGATTGTTGAGCTTCAAGCTTAACATCTAGGGTGTAATCCTTGTGACAACAGTTCTTGGCACACCCGGTGGGACTCTAAAGCTCAGTTCAGAGAAAGAATTCAAGAGTTTCAAGCTGTTGTTTTCAGATATACAATAGTTTTTTACCTATCAGAGGTCATAATTTTTATTTGGTGACTCCATTTTTTTGGTTTTAGTGCAGATCCAGTAGCACATGAGAAGAGTTCAGACAAGAGGAATTGTTGATCCCTTTGAATACTTGTAGCTTTCATCACCTAAGAGGAAGGGTAGAAAAAAAGGAGATTAAGTAGATCAAGATCACGTTCAACACCGAGATCTCATTCTACACCTCCTAGTCTCAAGTTTGTAAGTTCATTACATGTATTTCCATCACGTCCTGTACCTATACTATAGATCTTGAATCTGAGAGTTCAAGCTGCTCCAATGGCCAGAGCACATGCATTTGTACCATTCAATGGGGGTGTCCCATTGAATCTACAACAACACAATGACACACCAATAGATGCGCTCAAAATTCCACCTATTTTCATTGGTGAGGATCAGACTACACTAGTCGAGCACATAAGGGATGTAGCTTCACTTTTTGGATTTCATCATGTTACACAAGAAAACGTGGCGTTAAGACTTCTTGCAACATCATTAAAAGGAAAATCACTCCAATGGTTCAGAGGATTTCCTATTAATCCCATTGCATCATGGGATGCCTTAGGGGATGCCTTCAATAAGCGGTTTTCAAACAAGTCAGATCATCTTTCCCTCATTGAACAAATGACGACCATTAAAAGAGCTCCACAGGAGCAGATAACTGATTTTAATTTTTGGTTTCAAAGACCTTGGAACAGAATCCCAGCAACAATAAGACCTTCACCTGATCATGTGTTCTTGTATTATCTCAAAGCATTAAATAGTCATATTCTTGTAATGATACAATCTATGGGTGGAGTTACATTACCCGCAACATTTGATATTGCTATTAGAGTTGAGAATAACCTTAATTAGGCTGGTAAAATTGCACCTAGGCCTCCTATGCCTATTTTCCCTGATATTTAGCTATTAATGCCTATCCAAATACCTCTAGTTGCCCCATTACCTATTGTTCCAGCCTTAGGCTTTCAAGCATTTTTCCAAAATAATGTTGTTCCAACAAATTCAAACTTGCACGAGCTTAGGGGTACCCAACAACAAATGGAAAAATTGTTACAAACTATTAGAATAAAAAAATTAGAATTTCAAACCTCACCAAGCACCATTGTAGGAAAATAGACTTCCTTATCAGCCTAATTACCAAGGACAGAGGAGAAATTTTAATGCGAGGCCCAATCAACCATATAATCAAAATGTTGCTAACTCTTCAAAAGAGATTGTACCTATGCAAAATAATATAGCACAAGATTATGTGTGGTGCTATCCATGTAATCAGCCTCATAACCAAGTTGTGTGCATGAATGGAGTGGTCAATTAGGCACTTATGGTACAAAGTAACTATGTTGCTTTTGAAAATACAACAAAGGAGAACAATGATCAACAAGATCCTCAAACACGGCATAATGATCTTGATGTTGCCATGATGAACTAGCAAGGTAATGAATTTTGTGGAGTTAATCATGTATAAAGACAAAACCAATCATCTACCTCCATTGCAACCGATACAAGGTCAAAGAAGAGGGTTGTTGAAAGCAAGTTGTTATAAAGAAGCTACAAGCAGAAAAATACCAACAACAAGTTGGTAAGAAGAAAAATCAGACTTCTACAACCTAATAGGGGTAGGTTCAACCTTCTATAGCTCAGAATATTCAGATTTTACCAAGAGCACAAGTTGTAGCTGCTAAAGAACAACCAAAGACTCAATCACAGTCATTACCAACACAAACTAAAGCTGTTGTTCCCAAAGTACAACAAAAGGTTAGTACTCTAGTATTTAATATTGTTGATCATATGAGAAAATCCACAATTAGCATGTCCATGTTAGATGCATTGCACATTCCTGGACAAAAGGATTTACTGCATGAAGCTTTATATAATATTTCAATTTTAGATGAGTCTATTAAAGAGTAGCCTAGAGTTCTTGCAAACAATCCAGAAGGAAAAAGTGAGTAGCCTACCCAAGAGGTAAATCCACCTTCGTTTTATGTCAGTTTGATTATTGGTGATAGTATAGTGCATAACTACATGATTGACTTAGGAGCAAGCAACTCTGTTATGTGTAAACAACTAGTAGATAAGTTAGGATTGATTTATAAGCCATTGTCAAAGGGGGTAGTCCAATTGGATGGTACAACCATTAAGTTTGTTGGAGTGATTAAATGTCTGCCCCTTACCTTACATGCTTGTCTAAACTTCTCAATCCCACAGGATATCTATGTCATTGATTTACCACCTTTCTTCGCCATTTTCCTTTCTAGAGATTTTACTACAAATTTGGGTGCGTATTTATCATGAAATTGGTCACATATGTTTTCTAGGACTATATATGGCACTAGAGTGACCGCAAATTCAGAACCACTGGCTAAGGACTATCCATGAGCAGGAGGATCAATCCATGACCCTAGACCCCAGTGTACCTATTGAAGGCATACCTGACATAAATTTAGATGAGTGGACAACCAAGAATCACGAGGTTGATCCTTTCAGTCGCATGGATGAAGTAGGTTTGTGCATTTATATGATTCAAGAGCCTGATGTAATTGTTCCAATTCTAGTCAAAGATGAAAAACAACTGGAACATCAAGTTAATTAGCTTTAGAAGCTGTGTTTTGATGGCTCAAGAAGTAAATTAGGTGTTGGTGGAGGAGTTATGCTGATTTCACCTAATGGAGAGAAGTATTATTCAACACTCTGCTTTGCTTTCAGCTGCTCAAACAATATAGCTGAGTATGGGACATTAATTCATGGCCTGGAGTGGGCCAAAAAGAAAGGTATAAAGTGTATGCAAGTATTTGGTGATTCTGAGCTGATAACAAATCAGGTAGTGTAGCTAAAAATTATTTGCTTAAGTTGTATAAGCACATAACTTGGGATTTAATTGAAAAATTTGATGCTTTTAATTTGTTGTATTTTCCTAGAAATATGAATAAAGAAGCAGATAAAATTGCTGCCATAGGATCACAATTTGATATACCAACTGATATACACAATATTGAGGTACAACAATATGTGAAAGTGGTTGTGAGACCATCTGTACTTGATAATAATGCTACTTCGTAGGTTTTTGACAGCGATGAATAGATTATTAATTTTCTGATGGAAGAAGCAATTTTTTCTATTGGAAACCAGCAAAAGATTGAGTAGCAATATTATAATCAGATCTTGTAGCTAAAGTCAAATAAGCTACCTAAAGGTTTGGCGACCTTAGAGTCAATTTTTAACATTGATGATCAGGTTAGAAAAGATAAATCCAGCATAACAGTGAAACAAGAGCACTATGAACTAATTTAAATATTCAGAGACAAGCTTCTCAAGCTTAGAAAAGTCTATACCAAAGAGGAACAACAAGCTTTTATCTTGCTTTGCCAAGAATTCAGCAATGTTTTTACTTGGGAGTATGGAGATTTAAAGGGTTTTAACCCTGAATTAGCTCAACATACCATTGAGTTGGAGCCAAATGCAAAAATAGTGAGGCAGAAACAGAGGCCTCTAAATCCCAAGTTGGAACATCTTATGAAGACAAAACCAAACAAATTGATTGAAGGTAGTACTATCTTTCTGTTAAAGCATACATCTTGGGTTTGTAACTTAGTGCCTGTTAGGAAAAAGAACAGAGAGATAAGGTTGTGTGTTGATTTCTGTGATCTAAACAAAGCCTCTCTCAATGATCATCACCTGATGCCTTCAATGGAGCAAATTTTGCAGGTTGTTTTAGGTTCAAAAAGGTTCTCATTGCTAGATGGTTATTTAGGGTACAACTAGATTTTGGTAAAACAGGAAGACCAGTTCAAAACAACCTTTACCACCAAGTGGGGTACCAAGGCTTACAAAATGATGCCCTTTGTATTGTCCAATGCAAGGGAAAATTTTTAGATTGTAATGGACATGGCTTTCCAAGGCCTTATTAACAAATTTTTTTTTGTGTATTTAGATGATATTACTGTATTTTCAAAGAAATCTAACGAACATTTTTCTCATTTAAGGTATATCTTTGAAAGATGCAGAGTACAGGGTATCTCTAAACCTGAAAAAGAGCATTTTCTCAGTCCATGAGGGGAAAATTCTTGGACACATTGTCTCAAAGCACGGTATAACCATTGACCCAGAAAGGTTCACAGCTATTTTAGCTTTACCCCTACCTGCGCATAAGAAAGGTTTATAGAGTTTTCTATGCAGGATTAACTTTGTTAGGAGGTTTATTCCTAACATTGCAACATTATTGCAACCGCTTATAGCTATGCTAAAAAAGAATATTCCATTTAGCTATACTAAGGAAGGTAAGATGAGTTTTGATGAAATTAAAGAGGCACTTGCAGCAGCCCCAACTCTTATTAACCCAAATTTTGATAAAGATTTTATATTATATGCATTTGGGAGCGTTGATACAATTTCAGCCATGCTTTGTCGACAAAATGAAGAAGGATTAGAGAAGCTTGAGGCTTTCTTTAGTCAAGTTCTACATGAGTATGAATTTAAATACTCATTTGTAGAAAACATGTATTATTTGTAGTAAGAAGCCTTAAGAAATTCAAGCATATGCTTTCAAATAATAAAATACAATTGTTGGTTGCTCATCAATAGTCAAAGTTTTTCTGCTCAGCAAGGAAATTAATGATAAAAGAGAAGGTTGGATCAAAAAAGTGATGGATTACGACATTGATATAAAAGTCACCAAGCTTGTTAGAGGAAAAGGCCTATGTGAACAGCTTGTTGGAAATGAATAAAATAGAAAACCAGTTGATCAACAAGCTAAAACAGTGCTTAATAATGAAGAACAAGTTGTTCCAGTTACAACAGCAAATTAGATTCAACAAATGATACATTACTTACATATCAATGACTGTCTTGAAGGTTTGGACAGGTCAAAACAAAGATATTACAAGCTTCAAGCCATCCCTTATGCTATAATTGATGGAATTTTGTATAAAAGGGATTTTCATGGTGTTTTACTCAAATGTGTTGAACCAGAACAGATTGAGAAAATTTTGAAAGAATTTCATGATGGGCCCTATGGAGGCCTTTTTGCACCAAGAATCACAACCCTGAAGATAATGAGAGTTGGGTATTATTGGCTCGATTTATTTAAAGATGCTCATCATTAGGTCAAAAAATGTAATAAATGTGCAGTATTTGTAGGAAAGTAGAAGCTTGCAGCCCTTCCTTTACATCCAATTCAAGTGGAGCAGCCTTTTGGCAAGTGGGGACTTGATTTTATTGGTCCCATTAGCCCACCTTCAAGTGTTGGGCATAAATGGATACTTACAACTACATATTACTTTACGAAGTGGACTGAAGAAGTTGCACTGAAGGATGCAAATGAGACTTATGTTTTGAATTTCTATCAAGACTTGGTTTCCAGGTTTGGTACCCCAGATTCTATCATTTCTGATAATGCATTAGCATTCATAGGTTTAAAATTTTTAGATTGGTTAGTTAAGAATAATATTTATTTAAATACTTCTTCAAACTATTACCCTCAAGGCAATGGACAGGCAGAGTCCACTAACAAGAACTTGATCAAGATCATAAAGAAGACAATCCAAGACAATCAGAGGACCTAGCCTGATAAGTTGAAATTAGCCCTTTGGGTTGATAGGGTAACACCTAAGAGAGCAACAGGTAATTCAATCTATGTTCTAACATATGGTAAAGAGGCCAAAATTCCTATCTCAGTTGAGTTGCCTGCCTTAAATATGATCAAAGAACTGGATCTTCTTAGTGAAGAACCTGTGAAGATTAGGCTTGCACAACTAATGGAGCTGGAAGAAATAAGGAAAGAGGCATTAAGGAATTTGGAAATTCATCAAACTCAAATGAAAAGGACATTTGACAGAAAAGCAATCCCAAGAACTTTCAAAGAGGGAGATTTAGTGTTTAAATGGGATGAACTCAAGAGCAGACCTGGTAAACACACAAAATAGGATGCCATGTGGGATGGCCCATACATTATCACAGAATGCAAGCAGCATAATGCATTCTAGCTCTCAAAGTTGGATGGAGAGGTGTTTCCAATCCCTGTAAACGGGATTCACCTCAAACAGTGCTATTGAGGATCAAAAGTTTGTAGATGTATATAGTAGAGTAGTAGTTTTCAGCTAATAAGTGTCATGGTACATTTCATTTCAATTCAGTTTTGTTTTTCAATAAAGTGCAGATGCACTGTTTGTTGGCCCTGTCCTACATAGAGCCATGTTTAGTTTCTTTTATGTTTTTTTCTACTGTTGTATTGTTCTAAACAACAAAGTTATAATGGTTTCAAGAATTTGAGGAGGGTAGAATGTGACTCCATGCCCAATGGATTATTAAGGAAACTAGTCTAGCATTCTTAGCAAGCAAGAATTCAACAAAAATCACCAAAAATGTTACCAAAATTTCACCTACAACTCATTTTGGAAGAGCTTGAATAACTGACTACTTTTAAGATGAAAGGTACTTCAATTAAATTCTACTAAGTTATTATCATTTGCATATGAATTTTTCAAATGAAGTTCAGTTCTTATTATAAAATATTTTACAACAAAAAGAGATTACAAAGGTTGTATGATAATTTTGTATTTCATTCATTTAGAAATGCAAATGTATACAATGTTGTTGTTTTGATTCATTGAAGATCAAAAAGTGCTCAAAAGTCCCACACAAGCCATGGGAATGACTAAATTGAATTGATACAAGATAGAGAGCAAGCCACATATTTGAAGATTAAATAAGGGAAAAACACATAAGGAAAATTCATATCCATCATTGCTAGGTAATGTTAGTGTTGATCCTCCTATCTTTAGCTTGATCTTCTTATCTTCAGCTCTTCTCGTGCCCGATCTTCAAATGTACCTGCAACTATTGAAAGATTTGTTAGAGCTCGGGATATAAAAAATCATCATATGTTTTTACCAACAAACATATAACCTACAACTATGATGCATCAATTCAATTCAACCATTATCAGATATGAGCAAAAGAGCCAAATTAGATCATCAAATAAGAGTCAAATCATCAAAAAGATCATAGAGCTTCATTATTTCTCTGTTTGTTCACTGTGCATGAACAGGTACATTCATCATTGCATTACTATCTTGTTCAACAATGTAGCATGTAGTGAAAAAATGGCCTCCCACAAGGGTTGAGCCCAACACACATACTGCATCATGCTAGAAATATAAAAGAAACACATACATTGATACTAGACAGCTACCAAAACGAGGAAAAAGTTCATCAAGTCTTGAGCAACAATATAACATTCAAGATTCAAGTCAAAAGATAGCTTTATATTAGATAAGCTTTTTCTCCTGTTTTGGTAACTATCTAGTGCCAAAGGATGCCTTACCAATTTACTAATGATAGGAAGAGTAAGGCAACCTTTTTCAAGGAAAGAAAGAAAAGATATAGGATCATTAACCACCTTTATAGAGCATTAAAGAAAATAGGGGCAACATTCCTTATGTATACAAAGACAATCATTTAAGGATTTGTGCAAAGATACAATCATCATGATCACAGGTAAAAAATGGCAGCATTGTGATATTCTCTCAAGTCAATGCCTCAATGAATGCATGGTAACAGTCATCAAACTCATAATCAATCCAAGCAAACAATATAAGCATTTGGGACTGTTATAGTCATCTTTTGAAGGAAGATTCGAGTATTTCAACATGACTCTTTATCCATGTTTGGAGGAATCAATTTTTTTGAAGGAAATGATCAAAACAATAAGGAAAATCCTTATCTTCTTTCAAAATCAAGGAACTCTCATACTAGTCTATACATTTTGTATGTTATCGGCAGTCAATTAAAGATACAGTCCACAAAATGATATTCATCATCAATGTAGCCATGTTGAGTTGAAACATTACAAACTTGCAACTTCAACATCATTATAAAGAGGACAGTCCAATACTAATAGCAAGTATAATCATGCAAGGAAAGCAATACATTCCACAGATAAGAAGCAAACACAACTGAGGCTTCTTCAAGTTTTCAGTACAACAAAGAGTTATTTATTGTTTCTTTCACAAAGATAAAGGAACACAATTCAAGTTTGTGTTCTTGCATGATGAAATATTTCAGTTTTGAAGGAACATTCATAAAAGAGGACTTACATCCATATGTAGATGCTCCTAAAGTGATAAGGAGTAGTATTTCATGCATCTTTCAGAAAGTAAATTAAGCTACAACCTACAGTAATGCAGCCCATATGACACATGTAGATGCTTTTCATTTTCTAAATTCAAACATTGTAAAAGAGCATGGACAATATCAGTAAACAACAATGAAGAGGAATGTATAAGGTCATAATGAGAAAGACAAAGAATATACATTTCCTCATTGCAAATAAAAGGAGTTGTAAGTATTCAGAACTATGCATAATCATGAGAGAGGTCGAGCCAAGTATTGGTTGGACGGTTTCTTCTACCATGTAGGATGAAAATGCAAAATGTAGTGGCAGCCTTCAAGGGTTTTGATGAAAGAATGTAAGTGAAAGGACACCCAAAATATGCTTCAAGATACAGGTCCAGAGTGAAATAAAAATGTCCTCCATTTCTAAACAATGTCAACATCTATATACCATATTTTGAAGAAGGAATTTGTTTCTCAAAGGCATCAAACAAGTGGAAGGAAATTGAGCTAGGGTTTCCACAAAATGACCCTTGGGTGTTTCTTCTATGAAATCAACAAACCTAAAGGTAAAACAATGGTTGAAGCCCAATTTGTGGTTTTTTTTTGCATAATATTGTGAGTACATATTTTTTCAAATGCATTATAAACAAAAATCACAAGGACATAAATGAAATTCAAGAACAAAGCCTTTGAGATTATGGGTTTTGAACCCTTCTTTCAAAACAAAGAAATCTTCAAAATGGAGAGGAGATCAAAATGGAAATACCCAGAAGATTGTGCAACCACGACCTTTAATGGAGAAGAAATTTCTTTTTTGTGATAAAATAGCATTTTGTGCAAATACAGAAAAGTGCAAAGAAACCCCCGAGCTTATATGAAATAATGCAAACCCAGAAGCACAAATGCATGGTTGTAGCCTGGTTTATGAATTTCTTCCTTTTGCATCAAATACAAAAAATGAAGATAGTGTTAAGGAGGTTGTAGCCCATAGAGGTTTTCTCAACCAAGAAACAAAAGTTTGGAGCCCTTTCACAGTGAGGCTGCAGCCAAGAAACTATGAAGGGTTTCAGAAGAACAATGAAGCAAAAAAAACAAAAGGGTCACTCGTTTATTATTTCTTGAGCTCGTATCAAGCTGATTTCAACATAAAATAAGAGAAGAGTAGGAGACTCGTGCTTACCAAATTTTACACTGTTGAAAAGTACATGTAAACCCGTGAGCTTCTTCCATACTTTTTCTCCAAAAAATTCAAATCAAGCTCTCCAATGTCAGTCAGTAATGCACTCAAAATGGAGAGGATATCAACAGGAAACAAACATAAAAGAGAAGACATAAAAAATAATGGTAGGTTGCAACTAAGAAAGCCAAGAAGGCTTTTGAAATGGAGGACAATTTCCAATTTTGTGACAGTAAACTTAACATGTAGTTTTTTTGTAGGAGTCTTTAAAATTTTTGACAGAAGTAGATGAAATGATGAGATTTGAGATTCAAAACCTAGCTCATGGCGGCGACACAACAAAGCCTCTTTTCCCAGGGTTCAAATGCAAAATGAAATGAGGAAGTAGGGCTCAGTTTCTTTTTTCTTTAGAGTTTTTCCATTACCCTAAGTTGAGTAGGTGATTTTTTCACATTGAATTAAAAATAAAATGCCTTTCCTAATAACTTCATTTATTCCCTCTACATTTATTTTCAAATGCCTAAGCCACATCATGCCCTAGTCTTATATTTTATGATTTTTATTAGAAAATAAAATTCCATCATGCCTTTATAACCTTGGAGGAAAGATCAAGGCTATGAGCCTTAGTTTTTATTTTATTTTATTTTTATAAAAAAATTAGATACACATGTGTCCTATTTGCATAAAAAATATTTACTAGTTTTTCCTTGTATTTGGGCAAGGACTCAATTCAAAACACATGCAGAAATGGGAAATAGATAACCAAATTGCTATTGAAGCTCGAAATAATGTAAAAATCAAAAGTGTCATGTTCAACTAAGGTTTCAGAGTTTCATTTTCAGTTAATAGAGCCTTTTAAGGAGCCTTTTGGGGTTGACTATCATGCAAGAGAAGTTTTCCACTATTTGAGTTCAGTTTGCTTCAGTTCTGACTCCCCTTTTTATGGGTTTTCATCTTTGCTCGTGAGAGGGATTTTGGAGATATTTTTCACTTCTAGTTAGTTGCTTCTGCCACCTCGTATCTCTTGGAGTTATTTTTTGTATATATTGAGGATAGACTTAGTATTTTTCTTGGTTTTTGCTTCCATTACTCTTTTACACAACAAAGATATTGGAAAGACTTGTAACTAAGCTTTCATTATTTACAGTTTTAATACAACAGTACCTTTATTTTTTAGCATTTTGTTTAGAGTTTTGCTGAGTTTTCCTTTAGAATATTCAATAGAAACAAAGTTTACCTTCGCAATTTCTAGTGTTTTCTCTTTTAAATGATTTGATGCAAGTTTAATGTGTTTTTAAAAATAAAAAACCTTTAAATTTTCGTCTCATTTACTGATGCATGTACACAATAGTAGTTTATTGCAGGTCATTAATTGTGTTCTTGAGTTTATATTTTCTCTTAATTTGTGAAAACCCTATTTTCCTTAGTAAGAAAAGGTTAAACAAGGCCTTTTAGTGAAATATTTTTGTGATCAAAGTTCCCAAGTTGAGTTGTGTTAATAGATTTCTGAGAATATTAGTTGTGAATAAGTCTGCATATTAGTTTTCTTTGGTGCATCACCTCCTAGAAGTAGTTTACCATTCAAGTTTCCTTCAATTTAATAGATTAATCTTTCTCAATTTTCCCACACAAGTCATTAGATTCTAGGAGATCAAAAGGGAACTAGCCCACAATCTAGAGATTCATCTTCGCTATGAGCATACCCACAGGCTCAAAGGTGTTTCCATGTTTCATTGGATTGTTGAGCTTCAAGCTTAGCATCTAAGGTGCAATCCTTGTGACAACACTTATCCTTGGTAAGGGAAAATGAAAGAGTAAAGATGACTCTAAAAGAGATAAAAAAAAAAACCATGTAAATATGGAAGGTATGGTTCTCTTAATATGATAAGATATATCTAGGAGCATGATAAGGAATGTCAAGGAGAATTAGTATGAGGAAGATATGGTGTTCTCAATATAGTAGAATACCTCATAAATAAGATAAGGGAAAAGAAAGCACCTATAATCTAAATATGTTATGTAAGTTGCTAAGCATAGAGATAAAAGATCATGATAGGATGGATAATAATATTGGTTCATTTTCATCTAATATGTAAATAATAGTCATAATCATGGAAAAAATTAATGATAATGATCATAATATAAAAGCATGACAAAGACCATAAAGTATAAATACATGTATAAGGAAAATTTGAATCATAAATGTGAGACTAGAGGAAGAGAAACACAATAAGAATGTATAGACCAAGACTATGAGAAAAATAAGCATAAGACTGCATAAAGTGATAGTAAGCATAAAATTAGGAAATAAAAGGAAAAATGAATGGCCAAGGTGGTTAACATACTTCAATAAAATAAGTAGTGCAAGG
Organism: Sequoia sempervirens; assembly: GCA_007258455.2. NCBI lineage: Eukaryota > Viridiplantae > Streptophyta > Pinopsida > Cupressales > Cupressaceae > Sequoia > Sequoia sempervirens. The sequence continues at coordinate 515,043 of VDFB02262335.1, read as the reverse complement.
ACATTGTAATGGGAAAATGTGTCATGCATAATATGAAATATCTCAAATAGTAAAAGAAAGGTGCCCCAAAGTGGAGAAAGGAAAAGAATGGTGTACAAGACATGGAAGATGAAATGAGAGTATTCAAAAGAAAATAGACAAGTTATAGTAAAAAAGGTCAAAGTGTAAGGAAACAAGAAAAAGGAAAAGTGAGGACAAAAATAATAGTTATATAATTTATAAGGATGGTCATGAATCATCAAAAAAAATGTTGGGAATTAAGGCATCTTAACCCTTCCAATTTATTAGAATTATATATTTATTATTTGGCACTTTAATAGTATTAATTAGATATTATCATATTTTATTTTAATTGTTAATTACTCTCCAACTTAAATGGGGCATAGAATTTTTGAGTTGGAATTATGTTATAACAGAATGGAAAATAAATTCCCCTATTACGTTCTTGTAACATTTGGGGTCTAGGCTACTGCCTCCAATTCAATCCCTAAAAAAACCCATAAGGTTTACCATTCACATATTCTTAGGTTATTTAGATAAATAATGATTACTCTATGCCACCATTTTGACATACTTATGATCATTCAAATAACATTGACATCATGTCATACATTCATGGAAATAACATTGTTTGAGCTAACTAGAGGATTATTTCCTCTTACTCATGATTTAGACTCTCATTTACAAGTCATAAGGTTGGGTTCATAATTCAACACAAAATATGATAGGGGTTTTTGATATGTAATAATATCATGATTACGAGCAATTGATTCACATGCTCAATCCCCAAACTCTCATACTCAAGCAAGATAACGTATTTTTATTTCTTATTTAACTCTTTTCATAAAAATATACAATAATGTTGCTATTAAATTATCAAATGAACCATATTTGTAGTTATAAACTCATATGCAATATAATACATTTAAAATACGTAAACAATATCCTTTCGTTCATATTTTCATAAATAACATTATTAAGATATCATCATTTAGTCTCTTTTTTTCAAGCTATATATGACCATTCTAAAAATAGGCATATGAATCTCTTTCTTTTATCAACATGTCAAACTTATTTCAAGCTTATAGATAAGAAAATAACTAGTTTAGAAAACATATAGAACATGCCTATAGTTCCAACTATTGACTACAACAAACTACCTCTTAAAAACTCTAATTTCCCAATGCTTTATCTTCCACTTTCAGTACAACTATCAACTTTCTTACAAATGATTATCAGACCTCTACTATGCTACTAACACTTTTAAAATTGATATTCAAACTCTAATAGCTCAAGAACAATAAGCACAAACATTGCGCTTCTTTGCTCTGCTTGGCAACCAACCCAAATAATATGCAAGCTTCTGGGTTTTATAGACAAAAAGACTCTACATTCATGCTTTCCACTACTACCAATTATGGTCCTCTTTATGCAAGATGAAAACCACTTTTTTGTTGATAATTGCCTCTCTTAAAAGCCACAATGAAAAAACTATTTGGATTATTAAAAATCAGATTTAAGAGGGCCTTAAAGACCTTGCTCTCTATGCTTGTAGAATTCTGCAAAAACAATTAAAAACCACCCTCTAAATCCTGCATAGACTCCCACATTGAAATCATATTTTCCATCAACTCAATAGAATCTACTTATATTTGCAATTACTTGCACTAAGTGGCTAGAAAATCTCATAATCTAGTTGACGATGTTTCCTTTTAATAAGAACGTTAAACTTCTTTTTAACCACCTCCAAATTTGTTTGTAAGAACATTCAACATGCTGACTTAGTCACCCATTTTAATGGGTCAGCCACCACCTTGTGGCTATTTATGCTCGTCATTCAAAATACTTTATAACTACAACTCATACACCACCTTGTGGCTATTTATGCTCGTCGATATTTTCTATTTAAACTGCCTCTAAGTTGGCATGTAATACTTCAACTATCATGGACATGTTGCTACTTAAAATGCAAATTAAAAGGATTAGATTTAGTAGTTGTTTCCATCAAGGCTCATGCCTCAACAATGTCCATGTTGGCTGACTATTTCCATGCCTCATTTATGCTCTAATTATAGCTAACTCGTGGCCTTAAATACTTGCAATTTATTTAAATTCAAATAGCTATTATTTAGCTATCATACAACCTTCTAGAAGGTCTATATTTATGGCTTTTGAAGCCTCAAGACTATGTCATAAATCATTGATTTTTTTACCTTTTCTTGTAATATTTAAATGATTTATATATATATATATATATATATACATACATATGCATGTATACACATGAGTACATGCATACATCGATTATCGATTATCATCGAGTTGTGTATATACATACTCATTTACCTTTACATATAAATATATACGTATGCATGTGTTTATACATACCATATATATATAGTCATATCAAAAAGATGAAACTATTTGTTCTTATTGCAAACACATACACCGTAATACATACACGGCCATTTTATATACCAAATATCATAATGATAAAATCAATACTAATTCAATTTTGATAATAATAATAATATCTAAAGATTAAAATATTAATTATTAAATACTTATAATCCTATAGCTTTCTATAAGGAAACCAAGCTTGATTTCATTTAGGTTAACGTAACCAAGGGACAAAAATTAAGATCAAACTTACTCATTTTCTAAAGTATCCAAAACCCAACCTATGCACAAACAACGAACTCAGATTGCTTTACTATTCAATCCTTATCCATACCCTTTCCCGGGTTTTACTCCCCCTCTTCCATTGGAGGGCATGAAATCCTTCATGTATATCCACTTGGAAAGTAAATATGTAGTTAGCCAAATCAATTATATTGCATCTATTTCATTATATTTTCATCAATATTTTCATTTTATACATAAAACCATTACATTGCATATAATTCATCATAACATTCATCTTTCAAACCTTCATAATTGCACAAATCATCCATGCTTTTAACATAAGATTAAAAGAAAATTGTAATTCAAAGATGGGGTGTAACATATTCCCCCCCTTAAGATTCATCGCCCCCGATGATCTAAAGTCTCATAACATATATCAAATTAATTAAAAAAATTCAAGCTTTGTTTTCAAATTCAAACAAAAGATGATGAATTTTTTGCTTAATCTACTGATACTCTTCCCATGTGGTACAATCCTTAGAATTTTGGTCCCACTCCATTACGCAAGTGGAACCTGTACATTTCGAGCACCTTGAGAGGATCGATCATACCACTCCTAGGTCTTAAACCTAAAGTGCATTCCAATCAATTATGCGATTATTTCTCAGTACATATTTCTTAAGATACATGAAACACATTATGCATTCTAGCAAGAGCAGGTGGTAGAGCAATTCTATAGGAAACTGGGTTAACTTCCTCAAGAACTTCAAATGGACCTACATAGCATGGAGCTAACTTGGAAGACTTCCCAAATTTGATTGCACTCTTTTGAGGTTTAACTCTCAACAAAAAATTTTCTCCTACTAAGAAATGTCTAGGTATGTGTTTGGCATCAACATAACTTGTGTGCCTATCATTGGCTTTCACTAGCCTTTTCTTGATCAAACTGACTTGTTCCTGTATTTTTGAAGGCATTTTTGGTCCAAGGCTAATCCTATCTGTAACACATGAACAATGGTGCAAGCTCAAGATCATGGGGTGCATAATTTTATTCATAATTTTTTAGTTTTCTAGACTTATAAGCGATGACTAAACCATCTTGCATAGGTACTCCACCTAGCCCCTCTCCTAAGGCATCAATGATGACTACAAACTACCCTTCTAGGTCAGGCACTTTCAAAATTGGTGTTGAAGTCAACTTTTGCTTCAATAAGTCAAATGCCTACTAAAAAAAATTTCCATTCAAATTTTTTACCGTTTCTTTGTATACAAGTGATGGGATAGGCAATTCTTGAGAAATTGGCTACAAACTTCCTATAGTATCCATCCAATCCCATTAAACTACGAACTTCGTACACATTTTTTGATGTTGGCCACTCTAAGATAGCTTTAATCTTTGATGGGTCCACTTCAATTCCTTTTGCCAAGATTATATGACCTAGATACTACACTTATTTTTGGAAGAACGTGCACTTAGATAGCTTCCCATACAACTTCTACTCTCTAAGGTGTTGCAAAACAAACTGCAAATGTTGATGGTGCTCTTCCTCATTCTTGGAATATATCAATATGTCATCGAGGAAGACAATAAAAAAATTATCCAAACAGTCTTTGAATATGTTGTCCATCAAGTTCATGAATGCTACAGGCTCATTCATCAATCCAAACGGTAGAACTATAAACTCATAATGCCCATGTCTGGTTTTGAAATTTGTTTTGTGGAGATCTTCATCCTTGATTCTCAATTGATGATATCTCAATTGCAAATCAATCTTTGAAAATACTATTGCTCCACACATTTGATCAAAATGATTATCTATACGTGAGAATGGGTACTTGTTTTATATTGTGTCCTTTTTGAGCATGTAGTAGTCTATGCATAAACATAATGTACCATCTTTCTTCTTGACAAAGATCACTAGTGTTCCCAAGGTGATACACTAGATCTTATCAAACCCTTTTCTAAAATCTCTTGCAACTAAGCTTTTAGCTCCATCAACTCCATTGTAGTCATCTGACAAGGGGCCTTCAATATCGTCTCTAATCTTGATATGATATCAAGAAAAAGTCAAAGGCTGTTCTGGGAGGTAATCTAGGAAATTCATCAAGAAATAGACCCTCAAAGTTTTGGAGAAACTTGGATACTTCTCCATATCTAACCTTTCCTGATCCATGGACTCTTCGCCTTCTTCTCTTAGAAGTTTCTGAGACTCGCAAAACATCAATTCATCTTGAAATATGAACTCATCATTGCTCCTCGGTTCCTCTATTTCATCCATTCTAATTGTGAAAATTTGGTAACCTTTCTACCTAGCTCTTTTCAATTGCATGGTGGATATCTACCTTATCTTGACCTTTCTAGATGTTCCTTGTAGAAAACCTTATTTCCTAGGTCATCTAGGCATTCTACTATCTTGGTGAAGTAATCCACCTTGGCCCTATGTCTCCATAACCAATTGATTCCTAAGATAACATCGTAGGACCTTAAGGGAGCTACATAAAAGTTGACTTCTATTCGAAAGCTTGGAAAATCAACCCTAGCTTCAAACAAGCACATTGCTCTACCTAAGCTCTTAACTAGCTGGTATATTCAATTGACCAAGAGTTTTCCATATACCCAACCTTTCTAGATATTTTACTTAACAAATTAGGAGAAACACAACATTTTGTAGCACCAATATCAATTAAAACTAAAATGGGTACTCTAAACAAAGTACTTGGTGTCTCAATAGGTATGATATGATATTTCGCTTGACGATTGTCCAAGGCCACATGAATCCTTTGTTGAAAAGCAGCTTGCTAGGATGGCAAAGGGTTCCCCAATGGTTGAGGACCTTGAGTTTTGTTTGGACAGTTACTAGCATAATGGTCTCTACCACATGAATAGCATCCTCCTTGAGGACCTCACCTTTCTAGAGGCTTTCCAAAGTTATCCCCATTTCTTTTATTATTATTATCATTTTTTTTCCTCCTATCCCTTTTGGACTCATTTTGATTCTCGTGAGAACTCTTGTCACCCTTCTTGTGGTAGTACTGCCTATCATTTCTTCTTTTGAAGGGATGCAAAGACTAGGTCCAATTAAATTTCTTGCTTTTCTCCCCATGAGTGATTATGGACTTATGTTTTTGTTCTTGTTTAATGTATTTTTCATAAACTTGGTCCATAATCGTGGGACCATGCACATCCACTTCTTTTCCAATTTGGGAATTCATTCCTATTATAAACCATTTAATCTTAAATCTCTTGTCCTTTTGATATTGTGGGACATACTTCAAAATGTGGGTGAACTTTTCCTAGTACTTGTTCATGAAAGACTCTCCTTGCCTAAGGTTTTGGAAATCCATAAGCTTTTGGTCAAAGTAAAGTTGAGGTAACCACCTTTTGTAAAGACCTAATTAATTTTATCAGAAACACCACTATTTTTATTTCAAGTATTCATTCACAAGTACACTCGGGAACTTCTATCCATACAAGACAGATATATCATCTGTTCATATAGAACAAGAATTCACTTCATCTATTCATATGGAATAGGAATACATCTATTCATATAATTGGAATAGGCATCCACCTAAACGAGGCAGGCATCTATCATATGATAGGTACGTGCTCTGGCCAGAGTCTTGGACTCATCGGGATCATTTGGATCCTGAGTCACTTCCCTGATGACCACACTTTCTATTAAAAGTGTACTAAGGTTGTCATCCTCAGGGGTATGTAAATGGTAATTCTAAAACTTGAAACTTGCCTCAAAATTTAACCTAAAGGCCTCGGGGAATCAAGCAATCCATGCAGGATTCTTCTGAGTATAGTTGTATGTATTTTAGTTGATTATCTCTTATAACTAGTTATGTGATCTCTCTAACCCTAAACCCCATTCCCGAACGCCTAAGTACTGGAAGCATCCTTCGTTTCCCAGACTGCCTACATACCTTGCTTCCAAATGGGATCAAGGCATAAAATATGTAGTTTTTTTTTCTAGGCTATGTTTATGTGAACTGTTATAAAGCAGGTACGCAACCCTTTCTAGGGTTTTTATTTCCCCTAGACAGTTCCTCTGCGGTTGCTACCCACGAAGGGAAGCAAGAATAACAAATGGTTGATTTGACCATTGTTTGTTTACCTAACAACATTCATCTAACCTATTTCCTATTAATATTCGTCACCCTTGACCCATTTTAAATGATTTCATAATAAATCTTCCACGTAATCATATCTTCAAGTCAAAATTACACTTGCACCATAGAAAAATTCCTAAGATTGGTTTTCTAGGTTGTCACTAGTGAATTTTAATTCGTTTTCGTTTTATCTTTTTAGATTATTGATCCAAAGGGGATTTCCCTCCCTTTGGATTAAATTAGCCAATGTTCCTTATTTCTCCCCGGTGATTTATAGGGACGATGCCATAGACACCGTTATTGCAGTTGTATTAGGCTATAGATGCAGTAGCTCAAGCGCGACGACTTTACCCGTAAACGTGAACCAGAGGCACCATTAATACCGAACGCCGCTGGTTTTGTTTTTCCTTCTTTTATTAGTTTTCAAATCTATATCTAACATACTTAAATATTAATTAGGAAAAGAAAGCTCATAAGGCATGGTAACTCTTAACAACATTCATAAAAGAAAACCCATGATGATTAAATAAATCAACAAGCATTGGTCAAGAATTTATAATAAGTTCCATAGAAAATAAAAGAATTTTTTAACCATCAATTAACTAACCCATACTTGTAAAGAAATCTCGTGCAATGTAACTAAGTGACGTACTTAAATTAATTACATGCATTATTTTGGGGAAATTTCATCATATATCGTTTTGTACCTCCCTTGCCAAATTTATGCAAGAATCCCTTGAGTTGAACATCTTCAAGCATTGTTGTGAGGCTTAAGATCATATCTATATTATCTAGATAGTTTATGTAGCATTAGGAAATGAAAATTACAATTTGACTATGTAATAAAATATTTATCCAACACTTAACTAGGGCTATTCGATGAGGTTCCTACATTGTCTATCTTTTATAGAAGATTACTTCTAGGTAAGAAGAGGCTTCACATTCTCTATATTTACAATTGAAGAGCCTAGACCAAATATGTGTTGATAGAAGATTTACTATTCGTATGCTTCGACGAAGGGGCAATATTAATTAATTAATAAATTTTATTTTATTTTATAAGTCCTAAAGTTTAATTAACTAAAGTCAAAGGATTTTATCAATGTTATTACATGGTATTGGATTAATGATATTTATAGATTCATTATATTGAAAATTTTCAAGCCTGACTATACCAAATACAATTACATATTTCTAAATATTATAAATAAAAGAAAGTATCTTCACATAAATATTTGAGCTTATAAATATTCACTTAAAAAGAGTATTTGTAAAAGTTCATCTTAAAAGATTAATATACTAACTGACCTTCTTTTTCTAACTATCTTCACATAAAATAAATATTTAAACTTGTAAATATTCACCCTTAAAAGAGTATTAATTTGAAAAGTTTATCTTAAAAAGTTAAAATATCACTAACCTTCCTTTCTTTATTAAAATTAACATGTACTCTTCTTTCTTTCTATTTTTAAGGAAAGATTCATGAGATTTACTTTACCCCCAAATATTTTAGGCTTTAAAGAAGAATGTGCATTTTTTTAGCCTTAAGTTTAGGACATCGTAGGGAGATGATTTTTACTTGAAGTTTCATTACTTACCAGTATAAATAGGATTTCCATTCCGTCGCGTAAGAAATTTTAATATAAGGGTGTACATATGAACCGAGACACTCCAACATGCCTAATAATAAGGAGAGGTATAAGGAGTGAAGGGATAAAAACCTATTTACCATCCTCTTAAGACAAAAGTAACCGTTGCATGTGGTTGCATTAGAATGGTTTTTTTTCTTCTTGAAGTACTAATTTGGTGATAGATATTGTAGACATGCAAAATTTACATTATGCATTCTCGGATTCGATCAAATTAGATGTCGCATTAGGACCATTCATCAATTAATCAAGTGCATTTTCATCCATTCGTTTATCAAATAAACATTATCATTCAACCTTCATCTTGCATCATCCACTTAATTAAATAAATCAGGAATCCATTTAAATCAAATCTTAAATTATATTCCATCATTTTCTAATTAAATAAATCAATTATCAAAGTCTTGAAAGTCAAATCATCTAATCAGCATTAATCAGCATAATCATCATCTAATCCTAATCTAATGATAATCCCATCCCACTTGCATTATCTAGATCTATCCACTTGCACAATAAATCAATTTTATTGATTTATTAAAACCTCATTTTCCCTCAACATGACAAGTCAAACAGGGCATTTATTGCTCTTCTTTCTTGTCCCCCTCTCAAAATTTATTGCAAATTTGAATTCAAAATTTCCCCCTCTTGGGCACTCTTCCCAAATCTTGCACACACATCAACTAATCACATGATGACAAGTGTCCTTATCTCATTGGCAAAATCTTAATCCCACATTGGTCCATCTTCAACACTTGGCATTTTGAAAATCTTTAAATAGGTGCTTCATCCTCAAGCAAATCCTCCACAATCTCTTGCAAGGTCACTCTCTTCATTTGAGATTTGATCTTGTCTACTTAGCATCTCTATATCAATAGCAATTTCATCATCTTAAGCTTATCAATCAAGGGTTGGGAAAGGGTCACTAGCACATGTGACACCAATCCAATATGAGATAGTTTGCATCATGTTTTCTTATGCTTTTGCTTTAGATCCTTTGTCATTTGTTTGCATTTTGAACATGATGTATTATTTCATAAGGATGTTGAATATCTTGATTTGTTGTTGAAATACTAATGATTCTGCAGGTTTTATTGTTAGTTTTCTAACTACATTTTGCAGATTTTAGCATCCACAAAATGGCGCTAGAAGGAGGGCAGTCACTTTGACTTGTTTGTTTCAATGAAGTTCAAATGACGAGCCACAAAAAACTGCATTTTAGGCATTTAAAATAACATTCACATTAGTTACTATCATTTCTCATACTTCACCTATGTGTTTTGAACTAGCATTTTCTAAGCACAATCGGTTTTAGACTTTGTCTATGTTTACTGTTGATTCTGGTGCTTTATCCAATCTAAATAAACAAAAATTTATTCTGTCACATGCATGCCTATTTATCTTCTTTGTTTCAGATGACATGGACGATATTTTTGTAATAACCTTTGGGGAGTTCTCATTAGATCTTTTTGTCTGATTATGTTCAGGAGACATTTGTCTTTTGAATTTCTGCTGCTACTCTTGAGAATCTTGAATCCCACCCCAGGATTCTTCTGCAGTATCATTTCCATGAAATATAGATTCCTTACGGTGGCAGAATACTGGAATGGTTGGAGACTTTGGCTTTACGCCTGCCAATATTATTTGCTTGAAAGCACCTAAAGCCTCTTCATCGAATCCTTTCCATAGCACACCAGTAGAGAGGATGCTGGGACACCTGCGGAATTCATCCTTACACCAGCTAGTTACATTAGTTTGAAGATTATTCAAATGGATTTTGGGCGCGTTTCTCTTTATGCCTGCCATTCGCATTTACTTGGAAAGCTTTTCAACTAACTTTTTAGCGCATCCTTGCACCTGCCATCTGCATTAGTTTGAAAATTCTTCATATGGCATTTATGGCGTGACTTTAAGTATTTACAAGGTTTATTCGACTGCTTTAAAGATATGAAAATCATGCTAGTTGAACATTTCAAAGATTGTGATTGATATGATAGTGATTTTTTTTCTTAGAAAACTGATACTCTTTTGCTGTCAATCACATAAATCAATGATGTATGGTCATCAATGTTTCTATCTCTTTCCACCGCGATATTTCTATTTATTTCTTTCTCTTTCCACAGTAGTAAAAGGGGTCGAAACCAGCATATATTAAACACCACCTTTGATTAAGATAACATTGGTCCATAAATTTTGTTGCACACTCTACAAATGTTGGATTCAAATCGGATTTAGCCTTCAAACATGTTGCTGCAGTCACAGCGCTGTTGTTTTAAGTTTGGTGTGTTTCCTGTCCAATACATGTCTGAAGAATTAAATGGATCGCTCAGAGCTTGTCTTATTCAGTGCATTAAGTTTGGTGTGTTTCCTGTCCAATACAGTCATGTCTAAGTAAGTTAGTGTGTTGAATGGGCGTTCTATTTACCAACTTTGTAAATGACTTGTATCTGACCTTTCATCGACTGCAGTGAGCTTAAATTACATCGACAGTGGCATTAATGTGTTTGACAGTGATATATACATTATAAAATCTGTGCATGATAGGTGGTTCATAAAATCTGCCCTTTTGTTTTTTTTTCTCTATGGTGGCGCCCTTCTCATTCGCATATTTCTCTCCTCCCTTGTTACGTTTTAATGCCACTGTTGGGAGGCATGCACAGTATAAAATTTCCACTTGGGGAACCTAACGCCACTCTAGAGTTCTATATAGGTTATGATGGGAGAAGCATAGTTAATTACGCCTTATTTTGAATCTGTCCCAGCCATCCTTTTTTTCTTTCCGTATGATAATAAATTTGGTTTACGTGGGAAAACGCCTTGGGGAGCAAGGTAATTAATGCTTGTAGGATACAACGCAAAAATTTGAAAAGTTGTAATATCTTTTTCAAAGTCAATGGTAGTCTATAACAATGAGGGCTTTGCGCTAGAGTTGAACAAATTATAATATCTATTTCAAAAGCATTAAACCACTTTAAGGAGGACACACTATTACCTATTGAATGATGATGGAAATCTTTCTACTATAGGCACATACTTTGTTTTGAAAATTTAGATCACATCATTTACGTGTTATTTTATTTTTAAGGGGAAGTGTTGTCTTTATTTCTTTCTTAAAAACACTATTGTGGTGTGTGGCTTTGCAAATTTAACATCTCAAGTTTTGAAATCATTTTTTCCTTTTATGAAAGAAAGAAATAAATTAAAGTTGTATTGATGTTCATTTAGCTCAATAATGAATTTTAATCCACTTTTATTTCTTTTCCTCTCCTTAAAAGGATTCCTTAAGTGATTGATAAATCTTGTATATGTTTTTCTCAATTGGTGATACATGCCTAACTTTAAATTGTTGTGTTCATAGGAAAAGCGAAAAAGGTGAAAACAAAGGAAAGCAAAGGTACCAAAAAGCGAACAAAGGCAAAGTACAAGAAAAAGCGAAAAGTCAACAAGGAGGAGGCTAGCAAACGAAGACGAAAGGGGGGATTTTTTTTCTTGAAAACACAATGTGTTTTTTAACACTTTAGTGTTTGATCAACACTACTTCACGAAATTGTTTTCCTTTTCGTTTTAGAACACTAGTTTTCATTTGGGGCTAAAACGAACAATTTTATTTTCATTGCAAAGGGCTTAAAACGAATCTTAGGACACACTTACTAGATTTCATTTTGGGTTAAAAATTGAACAAGCAATCCTCACTTCATTTTGGTGCTTAAAACGAATTTCACAATTGCTTTGAAGGGTATAAAATGAACAAGTGTTTGATTTGTGTGATTGTCTTTTGAGTACGTATCCTCTCCCCTTATGCTTCGTGCGATCTAGGGTGCAAGAGAAACACTCAAAATACATTTTATTGCTTTAAAACACTTAATTTTTGGGCTTAAAAATTGAACATCTTGTGCGAGTGTGAGTAGGGGCATTTTCGCGTACATTCTCTTTCTTTGTGCCATCAAAGATTGATCGAGTTACAGATTGTGTCTTTGCTCGCTTTTGTTTATCTTAGAGGGCCTGCCTTGGGGAAAAAGTACTCACCCAAGCGATGACTCAACCGGTAACACTCTAAAGCCAAGAGTATTTCCAGCCGGATATAAATGAGGGTTTTGGTTAAACGCCATAATCCCGTGGTTGGCCCGGACAGATGGATCCAAAGGGGACTCTTTATGGGTCAATCTCCAACAACGGAAAGTCCTTACTAGAATCTATGTGCTAGAATTTTCCAAAATCCTTAATCTATTTGTTGGTGCAAGAACAGTCGCTCAAGCCACCCCACACTCTTACGTCTTCTAGTAGATGGAAAGCACGCCATGGGAGTTTATGGGTGCTGATGCTTTGCCCCGATTAAGAGCCGTGGAGGGGAGCCGGGTCAAGCATCTAACCATCCGCTAGAGATAAGCGTAGCTGGACTTGTCCAAGTGGGAATCCAACAAATATAGTCTTTACACATCCATAGGGCTTGTAATTATTCTTTGTTTGAAAAAAGGTGTATTCGAAAACATTTTGCAAAACAAACATTCAACATGATTCTCAAAATTTCAAACCCTCTTGAAGACAAATATCATTGACTCAATCCATATGTTAATGCTTTCCCTGCGATTCACATTCGTAGAGGTTCCTAAGCATTGGATTATATCTCAATTTGTCTTCTTGAGTAAACAATAGGAAAACCCTTGCCTTAAGTTCATTGAATTTCCACATAAAATATCTTGTGGGGTTTAAAGAAATTAAGACATTGGTACATCTTAGTTTGAAACTTTAATCAAGAGTGTGTTTGTGGTAAAAGGAATACACTAAGCAAAGATAACAAATTGGACCCACACATGTGCTTGATATCTCTTGGTCATATTGGTCTTTTGATTGCTCTTAGAGAAAAGTGTGTTCTTCAATACCTTGGCCTAGTAAACAAAGTCTCTCTAAGTCTCTTAGGATCAAATCAAACACTTCATTCACCTCAAACATTTATCAACATCATCCCACAAACAACTTTAGAGCTTTGAAAACGTCATTACCTAGACTTGGGTACATTTCCAAACCAAATCAAAATCATTTGTTTAGTTAGGTGTGTTTGGATGAATTCTTCCATGCACACTTAGTTAAATTATCACCTCTTTGAACAAGTTCATCCTAAGATAACATCCAACATCTTAGGGTTTACAAGTTCATCATCCACATCAAACAATCAAAATCAAAATCCCTAAGTCTAGCATTGATTCAAAATTCCTAAACGTTCATCATTCATATCATCCACCTTTCATCCTCCATCTCACCATTGGTCTTAAGAACCTTAGAGGTCACTTTCATAACAAGGTCAAAACACAAGAAGAACATGGAATATACACTTGATCCATACATCTTGAGTAATCTAAATCAGTTGAATCTTCAAAGCCTTGCAATGCCTATCAATTATCAAAGTCCATACATGGGATCATTACCTTCGACAAATGTCAATGGTACAACAAGTGTGAGTATGCCCAAGTCAAAGTTTGGAACACATTTCCCAATGATAGATCTAAGTCCAAACCTACAAATCCACCAATCGAATAATCAATGCATGAGCATTGAAACAAACAACGCCATTCCACCAAATCCCTACAAACCAAATGTGGATGTACCAAGTGCAAGTTTTCGAAACATGAATCCTAACTCGAAAAACTTTGGAAAAATGATTCCCAATACCAACAATGTTCATCCTATCATCCCAAATCAAAATGTCATCCAAAATCTATTTGTCCATGATCCCATTCAAAAATGACAAGCATGCATGCCAAAACTACTTGAACACAAGCCAAATCAACTATCTCAAGTGAGTCAAGATCAAAATCAAGAACAAATTTGGCGAGATCAAATTGCGGAACTTTCCAAAATAGTTGAGGCATTGCACCAAGGGAAATCTCCACCACCATTACCTACATCATGCCTTGGTTTAGGGCTTCCCCCTTTACCTAGCGCTAATCAATCCACCCAAAACAATCCACCTAACGTCAATCAAACCATCACGTCAAATCCTTCAAGTACACCATCGACATCACACCAATGGATGGTATCTAATCAAACAACATTGATCCCAAATCAAAATTTGGTCTCTCAAGGACCTATCACCTCGGTCATTCCAACCATCACTATCCCTTCAATCATTCCAAACGCCACTATCACACCCATCACATCTCAACCTCTCACTACCATGATCGCTCCAAAGATTCTCAAACACTTGTCACTACATCCAACATGATTCTAAACCACCACCACCCCTACCACCACCACACTTCACCTCATCAATCCAATGACGCGACATTACAAGCTGCTTTTCAAAAGGGATTCCAACAATATCTAGCCATGCAACAAGCAACACAAGCTCAACAAGTGCAACAATCCTTTCAAGTTGCCCAAGCCTCTCAAGCTACCCAACCAAACGAGCACAAACACAAAAGATGACAACTATTGAAAACAAGGATCAAGATCAATCCTTCACTGAACACACATTTACTTCATCCAATGATCGAATCGACATATGTCAAGAGTCACTTTTGAATCACGATCAAAATCCACCAACAAAACTCGACAATGAGCCAATTCAAGAAATATCAACATCACTTGACTCTATGGTCGAAAACATTCACAATCTCTCCACCGCAATTGTCGAAAACAATGATCAAAACCTCTCCATTGAGGATGTATCTACACAATCCGATGATCAACTCGCCATACATCAAGAGCCACTCTTTAGTGATATATTTCAAGGAGTGTTATGATTATTTGATCCTATTGACATAATGCACGATCCATCGACCTATGATCATGTTGAAAATGTCTCTACATCGCCTTACGAGTTAGAGGACATATCTCAAGAATTTATTCCAAAGCATGATCAAATCTTTTCACCAAAGTCTAGCAATGGTCCTTTCAAAACATGTTGATCCCCCTTTG
Organism: Sequoia sempervirens; assembly: GCA_007258455.2. Lineage (NCBI taxonomy): Eukaryota > Viridiplantae > Streptophyta > Pinopsida > Cupressales > Cupressaceae > Sequoia > Sequoia sempervirens. The sequence goes on along the minus strand of VDFB02262335.1, from coordinate 499,738 downwards.
ACCATGGTTACAGATAATGAAAGAACCCCGAACTTGACACTTGAGGATATTGAGCCATTCCGTGTCTCATAACGACGTCCAAGAACCCTTTGTAAGAAATCCATCATTTGAAACTACACCATGTCAAGAACTTGATCCAAAGCATGTCGAAAGCAACTCTGAAATTAATCAAGATCAAGAATTTGTATCTTCAAGATACTACAATAATCTAATGAACACCCTCTTATCCATGCAAGATGATCATATCCATGTAGCACATACTCCACCATCTACCCATGAGATGCTTTCTACAGATGGGCACGTAGCTGATCTTCATCTAGAACAAGATTTTGTTACACAAAAAGAGCAGATTCTTAACTCCTACAATCAAATGGAGTTGTCAACATCAGGATCAAATATGTCCCAAACTCAGATTAAGGACATCATGAATAAAGATATCCATCATTATCCGTTTAAGGAAACAAGTCAGATAAAACATCCAGAGTTAGCAGAGTAGCAAATTGAAACAACATCACCTATGGTGGTCATTTATCAGAGAACACTTATTGAACAAGAGCTCTTGGAACAGGAGAAATCAAAGAATAAAGGTGATACTATCACCATACTGGGGGCAACTTCGTCTCAAGCAAACGTCAACATAGGGAGCATGAAGAGTTTTTATGATGAAATCGGTGTCAATACTACAACCAGCCACTCCATGTATCTTCATCCACCCATCACCCCATTCATGAATTGGGACCAACATCAAAAGAAAGATTTGAATCAAAGTACGAAGAACGTTATCAAAGAAAAAGAAGCCAGAGGCATAATGGACAAATCAAATACGCATGGATACCAAAAATACAAAGAAAAGATCATCCCTATCAAACTCCATCAGCCAAAGAAACTATGGGGCAAAATAAAAGGGAAAAGTATCCATCAAGAATGTCCGCAGCAAAAGCAAGCTGCTTTAATGCACAAAAGTATATCAAGCAGCTTGGTCCTAATTCCATGCACACTTCCGTATCCACCCATCATTGCTCATCTTCCCAAGTTTGGAGAGTCAAAGGTTCCAAACTGTCAACCAATCCATCTCTTATCCCTAAATGCACTCCATCCACACCTCCACGCATGATATCCAATTCTCATATTGACCATGTATTGGCAACGACCCTTCATCATAAGGATTCTGAAGGCACTTTATCGCGATGTATGCATAGAGCGAGTTAACCCGCATCGACGGCAGCCCAAGAATCCCAAAAGTTGCATTCGCGCACGTGATCTTAGCAGCAGCTCCTTCAGGCATGATATCGATGGCACATTATGACAGAAGCATCTATGTCAACACCACCAGGTGGTTCAGTATGAATCTTTCATAAAAAATCAAAAAAAAATCAAAAAAGCAAAAAATCCAAAAAAATTAGAAAAAGGATTGAAAACAGTAAAGAGAAAAAAATCGTCCTCTAGTGAAAACCACTATGGTGGCGCTTTGGGCAAGACCATGACGAAAACCTGGCAAACATGCATCATGTGTAGAATCGAGCATCTACGCGCGCCATTTCAGATGAAAGCATCCCATCCCATCCATAATAAATCCATCCATCCATGAACCATTTATCCAATCCATTCACATCTATCTACGTCCATCATGCAAGTTATCTTGATCTTGGTAAAATTTTGGTACACTTTACGCTTGCTTACGGTGAACATCTTGACATGGGTCGTTTTCATTAATCCTATCTTATGCAGCATTATTTGAGCTTTGAAGCACTATCCAAGTGAGCATTCGTTATCCGAACACCTTATCTTATCGCAAGATAATCCATGTCCATCCACCCATACACCTATCCAAGCATCCATCCCATCACATTCCATACATTGCTAGACAATGGGGGCAGATATGTACATCCTGGTTCAGGAATAAATCTTGGTCTATGTCCTCCGACTTATGTGGCGATCCGCACATTGGAAAACATGAAATCAAATTGGTCAAGCATCTGCAATCGAAAATTCAAATCACTAGCCCATGGAATATTTTGACAAACAAACATCCCTTATCAAGCTTCATCTTTCATCAAATATCAATCCCAACAATCAATATCAGTTGCATCTAATGCACACTTCAACTTCAAACGTCAACATCAAATCATCCAAACATCTTTTGTTTGAAACCAAGCTTCATCAAGCATGATCAATCAAATCCAATCAAAAAATCATCATCTCGGGATATCCTTGTGTTGCTTAACACTATCCTTGCATTGTCGTGTATCCTCGACAATGTTATCATTATCAATTCTGATCAATCCAGTCCTTGCATTGTTGTGTATCCTCAACAATGTTATCATCATCAATCCCATCAAATCCTTGCATTGTTGTGCATCCTCAACAATGTTATCATCATCATCAATCCATCAACCTGATCGATCAACCTTAGCTTGGTTTTTTAGCAAAAATCCTAAACAGAGCACTGATATCATCATACACATCAAAAAATCCAAAACATCCAAATCATGCAAAATCCAAAACATCCAAAACATATCAAAAATCCAAAAAACACTCAAAAAGCAGAAAACATCAAAAACATTGGAATCCGAACTACGTCGTCTCTGAGCTTAAACGTAGGCAAGGCTAATCTTCGATTAGCCCCCGAGACATCAAAATCCAAAACATTCGAAAAATACAAAATCCAAAAACATTCGAAAGACATCAAAATCCAAAAATTCGAAAAACATCAAAATCCAAAAACAGCCTCAAAACATTTCAAAATGTCAAAAACATCCAAATATTTGAAAAATCCACCCGTCCCGTTTCGCATACACCCGAAATAATCAATCATCCATAATAAACTGATCATCATTTCCATCCTTTTGGCAACACAAATAGAAACAATCACAACAGTCAGCAAAAGCAAGCTTCAATCGTAAAATCAAAAGCAAACAACAAACCTCTAAAACAAAATCAAACTCTTGATCAGTCGCAAACATGTCAGTCGACCTTATATCAACAGCCTATCAATCAACTTATCAAACCATCATCATCCGGTACAATGCATGTCCTAGGATATATCGTTCCGACAATGGGCATCATTTATGGATATCACCTTGGATTCTTATCCTATCAAAACACATCCCTTTGGCTAGAGGTATGAAGAACATTGGCTTGTTTGCGTACTTGATCTTTTCTTTTGATTTATCTTATTGCGCTCATTCCAAGGACCTCTCGATGATATCCGAACGAAGGATTTAGAGAGATAGGAATGGGGCAACGATCATTATCTTTTATCTGCTGTGCTTGTTGGACGCTCTTGTAAAATAACTTGGTGAATACTTGCTTTGTTAGATATGTATGGAGGATGTTTCAGAATAGCTTGTTACTATTGCATTGATTGGTTATACCTTTCCGTGTTTTGGTGGAGATGTTGAGACTTCAGTGCATCCTAGCAAGGTTTCCGTGATGTCGTGTGAACAAGAATACTCCTATCTGTTTGTCGAGTCAAAGTCCATCACACTAAGTACAACACCATCCTGGTCCTTTATACCTTGATGCATCGTGCTTAGGCGTGTTATCAAACATAAAGTAAGTGACTCTTTGAAAATCCCAATCCTTGATAAGCAAATCATCCATCTATCATCATCTATCATCATCTATCATCATCATCTCTAAAGTCTTGACCAATCATGGACTTGTTGGATCCTCTTGTCATGAAAGACATGATCCAACTCTATCTCATAGTGGATTGGTGTCACATGTGCTAGTGACCCTTTCCCAATCCTTGATAAGCAAATCATCCATCTATCATCATCTATCATCATCTATCATCATCATCTCTAAAGTCTCGACCAATCATGGACTTGTTGGATCCTCTTGTCATCATCTCATTCTCGCACTAACATCATGCATCCATCATGCATCCATCCTGCATCTGCAAACCATCAATAAACTGCATACCACATATCATTCATATCATACATCATAGGAAACATCGATCATTTCACATGCATTGCATATCATCATCATAATATAGATCTATTAGTCTAAGCATCTCATAAATCATCCATTGCATAATCACAACATATCACATCATCAAACTCATCCATCTCATATCATATCATCATTTAAGTTGTTTAGGATAATATAGATTTGTTATTCTAAGCATCTTAAAATCGTCGCATTTGCATCGTCATCCATAACACCCATTTTGAACCTCTTTATCGTGAGATCGACCCTCAAATCGAATCTTTCCGCTCGATCTCTCGAGGGGGCAATGTACCAGTGTACTTCTTTCCGCTGGGGCATCTGAAAAATCATGAAATTTTTTAATTTCGATTGCGGCAAGTTTATTCTTTGAACCAACGCAACAAGTACATTGCTTCAAAGAGGGGCAAAATGTAGACATGCAAAATTTACATTATGCATTTGATCGGATTCGGTCAAATTAGATGTCGCATTAGGACCATTCATCAATTAATCAAGTGCATTTTCATCCATTCGTTTATCAAATAAACATTATCATTCAACCTTCATCTTGCATCATCCACTTAATTAAATAAATCAGGAATCCATTTAAATCAAATCTTAAATTATATTCCATCATTTTCTAATTCAAATAAATCAATTATCAAAGTCTTGAAAGTCAAATCATCTAATCAGCATTAATCAGCATAATCATCATCTAATCCTAATCTAATGATAATCCCATCCCACTTGCATTATCTAGATCTATCCACTTGCACAATAAATCAATTTTATTGATTTATTAAAACCTCATTTTCCCTCAACATGACAAGTCAAACAGGCATTTATTGCTCTTCTTTCTTGTCCCCCTCTCAAAATTTATTGCAAATTTGAATTCAAAATTTCCCCCTCTTGGGCACTCTTCCCAAATCTTGCACACACATCAACTAATCACATGATGACAAGTGTCCTTATCTCATTGGCAAAATCTTAATCCCACATTGGTCCATCTTCAACACTTGGCATCTTGAAAATCTTTAAATAGGTGCTTCATCCTCAAGCAAATCGTCCACAATCTCTTGCAAAGTCACTCTCTTCATTTGAGATTTGATCTTGTCTACTTAGCATCTCTATATCAATAGCAATTTCATCATCTTAAGCTTATCAATCAAGGGTTAGGAAAGGGTCACTAGCACATGTGACACCAATCCAATATGAGATAGTTTGCATCATGTTTTCTTATGCTTTTGCTTTAGATCCTTTGTCATTTGTTTGCATTTTGAACATGATGTATTATTTCATAAGGATGTTGAATATTTTGATTTGTCGTTGAAATACTAATGATTCTGCAGGTTTTATTGTTAGTTTTCTAACTACATTTTGCAGATTTTAGCATCCACAGATATTGAATGCCAGAAGCAAAAGATATAAATGTTTATATTTTGAACAGGAATCACAATATCTTACTATATTTAAAATCAATCAATTAAATATTTCCAAAATAATGTATATATCCAGAATCTATAAGTCCCAAATGTTATAAATTATTCACTTATATTAGCTTAGCTGGATCGAGATAATTTTTAAATCTCATAACTCCGTTAATAGGTAAATTCATAATTACCACAATAATGAAATCCTACTCCAATTCCAAGAACAATTTCATTCTCCCTATTATTACTTGATGACTCATGGTAAAAACAAAAAAAAGTAGAGGAAATAGGAGTAACATGCGCCTTACTCTACTCTCAAAAAGAAAATTTATGTGAAACTGAGATGCAAGGAGATAAAAAAGGTATTGAATGTTTCTGCTTTCAAATCCTTCCTTAGTCAATTATGTAAGGTATTTGTTTCTCAGACGTATGACTTCAAACTTTGATTGGATATGTTGGTTTATGATTATCAAACTCTGATTGGATATGTTGGTTTATGCTTATCAAGAACTTGGTTGAGATAATGATTAGTGGAAAGCTACTGGTTTTTACACATGGATCAACCTAGAACTTACAAATTTAGGTTTAAAAACATTGTTTTATCTACATAGCATCAACTACTATGGTTTTGTTGTCTAAATGGTTGCATTCTCCCGATTTGCACATATACTTATTATCAAATCTGAAACTACACATCTGAAGCAGTATGAGTTCACAACCTAGTTTCTTTTCATGGAATGCTTAATGTAATGAACTGCCACCAAAACCATATATTAATCATGATCATTTTAAGAAGGTGTGAATCTACCTGTTGCACTAATTCTTGGAGGAACTCTAAGATTTTTGATGGCAAAGGGAGTACCCAAGTCACCATGATGGCCTTCCACACAAATCTGCAAAACAAACTCTTCTGGAGCTCTGCCAAGCAATTCCACGTAAAATGAAACCTTCAAATATTGAATGCTTGCTCATTGATCTGTTGCAAAGGAAGGGCACAAACAAACAATCTAAAATTCATAACATAGAATTGGAGAGTTGCCTCAAACGCATGCCTGTATGTTCAATTTATAGATAGAAATGTACTAAATTCTTTTCCACTGTAGTTCTCGAATTAGCTCTACTATTTATTGAGGGTAGTTGGAACGATCCATGTGAAAAATATGGGTGGCATGAGAAGTCGGCGTTGGGCAGAAGAATGGTGTTCTTCGTCGGCAGGTACACACATGCTATATACAACGCCTTCAATTTATTTGACTTCAATTCCTTATCTCAAGTTTTGTTAGGTTTTAAATTTAATGAATTCTAACTCACAATACAATCTCATAGCCAACAACGTGGGAAAGTAATTTTTTCAACTTTTCCATGAGTATCACATGCGTTCATGCATTTTTAATATTAAAGTCTATCAAAGTTTGCAGTAAAAGTTGGGTAAGAGAAGGAGTCATGACACCTTTGTTTGAAGATAGTGAAAAACTCATCTCAAGTTAACCTCAAGGAACTTAGACCCAACTCCATCTTCTTATTCATCCACCATGTGGATGCTTCACTAGCTATTTGATATGCTCCCCAAACTGCTTTGGTTACCTCTAAGTAATTATGGATCTGAAAATACTTTTCCATTTTGATAAGTCATGCCTCTGTGGCATCCCCACTTACCGTACCATCAAATTTTGGGGGTGTAACCTTCTTCATGTCTCTCAACAATTCTTTATCCAATTGATCTCTCTTTGCCCCACCAAACCTAGACTTAGAGTGGGTTACACTATGTTCACTTTCATTGTTGTGATCATGGTGGTTTCATCTTTGTCTTTCATGGAGGGTTCCCTTTTAGGTAGATTCCTCTAACTTCTTCTTCAAGGGTGTGGATCCTTTCCCTGGTTTTGTATAACAAAGTGAGGATTTAGTCCAGCTTAGACTTTGAAGTTCTAGAAGACTAACCCATTTCTTGGCTTCTATCTTGGTTATTCCTAGTATGTACCATTTTGACGTCCTACTAGACCCATACTTTCCATTTTAAATCTTTTCATTAGTTCCCACGTATCGCATTAATTAATACACATTCAAGTGATTTTTACACATCCCAGAGTATGTTGAAAGAGAAATTCATCACAATGATTTTTCAAACATTCCTTTATTATACAAAAGATTGATTACATTTCATCCTTATTTATAGTAGGGTTTATCTTTTAAGTGACTAATTGTTGAGGTCAAGAGGGGTGTATCCGTCAAGTTCACTTTCATAGTTTATTATTATAATTTCAGGTAGGGAATGCGCTTGTAGGTGCTCTCCCAACCCTTTGGGTTTGTTGAGAGGAGTGTTAACACTACACTTGCTTGGAACATATCTAGATGGAGATGGTTTGTCTAACTTGACTGGGCGAATGTGAGCTATGGCCTTGGTAACTTCTTTTAGCTCATTTTCTTGAGTAATGTGTTTTATGATATTGTTGAGGGTTTCCTCATCTCCAAGCCATATCTTCCCACCATGATTGTTTCCTTCTATAGTTTTGATTAGAGCTTGATACTCTTTCTTGGCTTTAAGGTACCTCTCATTGCTAGCTATTGATTTATTGGCAACATTTTAATGTTGGAAGTTATAGCTACATAGTGAGCTCATAGGCCCAAACTATGGAACCTAGTAGATTTGATACCACATATAACAACCACAACCTTATAATAGGGAATTTATTTGAAATTTTAACACTAAAGTAAAAAGTACTTCTTTCATAAAAATAGGAAGAAAAAAAAACGTCAATAATTGAAATTTACAATTGCATAACTAATATCAAAAGCATAGTATACTAAAATTCATTTTATTTTTCAAACTGGAAAGTATGAACTTTTATTTTCAACATTTTCCACATGAACATTTCAAATATTTAACATAAACATTTAATATTAAGGAGCAAGATCAGAGATCCATATCTGGATACTTTCTTTCTTTCTTTCTCCTAAGACTTGGCATGTCATCTGCAAAAGGGAGAGCATCACCCAAGTGCTTTACGTCCAATCATAGATGAGCAGTCCCTTGTACACCTTCCTAATTGGAAGTGGCCCTACCATTCAATGAAGGAAATGTTTAAGAACCCCCAGTAATTGCCATCTGAGCCCTGGTGTTGTGCCCTACTTGACCAATATTACCAAACAACTATGGAAAATTTCCAACTATGAATGTCAACTCTAATTGCATTAAGTATCTGAAACATAGTGAACTAACAAGTACAAAAAAATACTATTTCACTCAATTTGGCCAAAGTAATTTGTAATATATACGATCACTACTTTCTTGAAGCAAAGCCATTCATTCACCCACCCTACTTGACTTGGAGAACTTTATTTGACCTATGGTTTAATCATATTGTAGACCAACTAGTTCTACTATCATAAGGTTATAATCATTAAGCCATTCCCACAAAGGTGGTCAAAATAATTGGATAGTTATAACAACATGGACAATGAATTCCCCTATTACATTCTTGTAACATCTAGGGTCTAGATTACTACCTCTAATTCAAGCCCTATGAAGCCCATAAGGTTTACCATTCACCTAATCCTAGCTTATTCAGACAAATAATGATGACACTATACCACCATTTTGACATACTCATGGTAATTCAAATAATATTGACATCATGTCATACATTCATGGAAATAACATTGTTTGAGCTAGCTAGAGGATTATTTCCTCTTACTCATGATTTTAGACTCTCAATTATAAGTCATAAGGTTGGGTTCATAATTCGACACAAAAGATGATGGCGGTTTTTGATATGTAATAATATAAAGATTACGACCAACTGATTCACATGCTCAATCCCCAAATTCTCATACTCAAGTAGCATAACGCACTTTTATTTCTTATTTAACTCTTTTTCATAAAAATACATAGTAACGTTGCTATTAACCTAGCAAATGAACCATATTTTTGGTTATAAACTCATATACAATAGAATACATTTATAATACGTAAACATTATGAGTATCCTTCCATTCATATTTTCAGAAATAACATTATTAAGAAGCATATTTTCAAGCTATATATGCTTATTCTCAAAATTAGTCATATGAATCTCTTTCTTTTATCATACATATCAAACTCATTTCAAGCTTATAGACAAGAAAATAACTAGTTTAGAAAACAAATTGTAATACCCCTCTATTTTGCTTCCTGGTTGGAGAGTGTGTCCTTGTTTACTTTGATGTGCTTTTGGTTATTGAGATGCTTTATCATGTGTGTGTTATTTGATCGCTATTTATAGAGTGATAGTTTATTGGTGTGGTGTGTTATATCTTGTCTGATGCTTTATTTGATATGTTTCAATTGGTGAAATGATGTTTTATGTTTTTTATCATATTATTGATGTTAGATTCGTCAGTTAGTAAGTTTGTATTGGTGAAGGGGACAAGATTGTATCACTCGCTTGCGAGCGCCCTACGATTATGAGATTTCCTCTTCACGGTGTGTTTTATTGTATCATATATATGCATGTCAATATACTTTTCGTTTGCAGGTTGACAGGTACATGACATCGACTCCACCTGGTTCACAGGTTTGAGCATGTTCATTGGCCAACGACATTCGATTGGGAGATAGTAGCTAGGTTTTCCATGCCAAGTCATCACCCTAGTCATAGTGTGTCATCGGATTTTAGTCGGGTTAAGTTTTTTCTTTGTTGTTCATCTCTCCCTATTTTTTATTTAATTGCAAGTGGAAAAGGTAAATAAATGGCTTTATGTATTTAAGTTGTTTATTAAATTTATTTGGTTATAATGCTAGAAATGTTATTGAATTTATTAATTAATTGAATTTAATTAATAAAATAATCTAATCTTGGATTAGATTTATTTTATTGAGTAATTAAATTAATTGTGTAGAATTGAATTGAGTTATTCATTTTGGAATTTTAAAAGTGTTAAATTCTTTGAAAAGAAAATTTTAAAAGTTTAAATGCTTTTTGAAAAGAAATTATTAAAAAGCTTTAAATTCATTTGGAAATAGAAATTTTATAATAAAGTAAATGATTTAAATCTAATTGAAATTTAAATTGTGCTTTAAAGTATTAAAATGCAAATATTTTGTAAATGCATGAAAATATCTATAATGTTGAAAGATATTTATATTTGGAAAAAGAAAATATCTTGGATTTTTTTTAGGGCATTGACTAAATTTGGGGAAGTTTTGATGAGAGCATTTTGGGCAATTTCATTTGGAATTAATTTCAATTTTGGGGAGAGAAAAAATGGTTATGAAAGAAAAGAAAGAGGGTTTTGTTTTTTTGTGGGATTCAATATGGGATTTGAAGGTGGAGACTTGGAAGTAGATCTAGAGTGTTGCAATGGCAAGAAGCTCAGCATCAGATTGTTTCTTCAATCTTCAAGATCTCAGGTTTTTCTTTCTTCTTGTTATTGTTTTGAGTTTTGTATTTTCAATTTGAAAGCAAGTTCTGAAAACAAATTTGAAAACCTTTGTTGAAAACATGGAAGAAGAAAACAACAGAAAAATTCAAACAATAGAGATTGAAAGAAAACAAAAGAAAATTTAGAAACCCCTCTGTTTAAATTTGAAATTTTCAAAATTTGAGTTCATGAAATTGTGGTTAAAAAAATCTCTTCCATTGTGAGTTTCTATAAAAAATTTGCCCAATTAGTCTCTAAAATGGAAACATATATATATATATATATATATATATATTGCAATATATACATATATATATGCTTATATGCTATATATTCATACTTATCTTGCTGGGTAAAATTTTCTTTAAGAATTCTGTGTTTTTTTTTTCTTTGTTCTGAAATTTCCCTGAAGCAGGGGAGACTGTGTTTCTTTTAAATAAGAAATACTATATAAAAAAAATTAATAATTAAAAATTATTTTTGGTGGGGGCTGTGAGGCTGCCCCACAGCCGCCCCCCATGTAGGAGGCGCTGGCTGTGGAGGCAGCGCCCAGCGCTGCCCCCACAGGTAGTCCCCACAGGGGCTGCGTCCCCTGTTTGGGGGCTGCGCAGCAGCATTAAGACTTTTGTTTCTTTTAATTTTTATTTTAAATTTAATTTAATTTTTATATATAATATAATGTATATATATTATATGTATATATATATTATGATATTATTTAAATAAAAAATTTATAATTATTTATATATTATGTATTTTTAAATAATTTGGAATATGGAGTTTTAAATTGGTTGTTTTAAAAATATTAATATATTTAAACAATAATTATATATTTAACATATATATATGTGTATATATATTAAGTATATATGTTTATATGTATATTTAATGTATGATTATATTTAAATATAGATTATTTCAAGATGATTATTGTCACGTTAATAAAGGCAAAAAGTGGATTTTTGATAATCAAATGTTTTATTTTAAAAGTTGATTTTATAATTAAATGACTTTATTTAAAATTTTATTTTGAATATTATGTATAATTGAGGAAAAAAGAATTAAATGGTTATATTTTAAATTCCTTAATATTGCCAATGCGAGTTGATTTATTTTAAGTATGAATGAATAATGTTAATTATTTAATTGATTTCATGCACTATACTAGTGCTTGGCTTGGGTTTAGGAAACCCTAACATTAGTTTATTGAGTTGCCAGAAATGCTTTCTAAATGATGTTTTCGTTCATTCTCAATGTTGGGCAATTGAGTCATTTGTTTATGTAAGTCTTCCAGATGGGGTTTTTCAGTTATTTGTGTGGGTTGTCGTAAAATGTTGCCAACCTTTGGTTTGTCTCGGGTAGCACGTATAGAAGTATCATATTGTTTCACCCGGTTTTCATGAACAGGGATGGTTTGTGCCTCCTTGAGATTAGGAGAGGGTTATGTGGTTTGTGCCTCCTTTGGAAGGAGTGGAGTATGTACCTTGTTTCTTCCAGTGTTTGGAGTGAGTTTCCTTTATTTGTTGCCTCCTTGGATTGGAGTGGTTGTCTTTTCTAGTTACCCATTGATTTGTGGTTTTGTACCATATGTGTTGTCGATAGGAGAGTGGCTTTATGTGGGGGTCCGGCACACAGAGGGGCACCAGGGTAACTCACTTAGGGTTTAAGTAAGTGAAAACTTAAAAGAAATTAAGGAAAAAATCTCAGACTAATTAAGATAATAAATGCCTCTCTCATGACTCATTCGCTTTAAAGGTTTGAGGTGAGATGAGAAGCACAGTTTGTATGAGGGTCCAGCGGCCGGTAGAGGCAAGCCAGGGTAACCCAAGTGGGGATCCGGTAGCCTAGGAAGGTTGAGCCAGGGTAACTCGTAGCAAATGATGTGTGTGACACTCTCTTTATGTCAACTAGAAGCCAGTTTGTTATACTGCGTAAATGATCATTGTTCTCTTGAAGCATTGTAACCATTGTGTTAAGTGATGTTCTTGTATATGATTCAGTTTAGTTGTGTTTTAGCTTGTGTCTAGAGGTTGATGGTCTTGTATAGGAATTCCTTGTTACTATCTCCTAGCACAGGGGGTGAGCCTTCGGGTATCACACGGTTGGGTGGAACGTGCACCTTAATCTGTTGGTTCGTCTTCTTGTTCTTGTGGATGAGATTCTAGTTGGAGAGCTCGTGGGATTTAGTTTCATTTCATGCTATGTTCATTTTAATTGTTATTGTATTTTATTACCCCTCATTTGATATTGAGGTGGAATTGTGTAATTTGTAACCATGCTTATTGGATTTACTTCATTCGGGGAATGAGAGTTGTAATCATGTTGCAAATTATATTATTGGAATCAAGTGGTATCTCATATTATTTGATATAAATTATCATGTATGGAATGTATGTGAACTTAAATTGTTAAGTAGTTAAATTTGATGTTTCTTGTTTGGGATTTTAAGTAATCTTTGTCTCGTAACCTTAGAGGTTGTTGGCAATGGATAGCGATCTTACATGTTATTTGTACTTAACAAAAAAAATAGTACGTTTGAGTAGTTATTTGTAACTTCCTCTAGGGTTGCGTGGTGGGGCATTACACAAATGGAACATGCTTGTAGTTAGCTATTGACTACAACAAACTGCCTCTTGAGAACTCTATCTTTCCAATGCTTTATCTTCCACTTTTAGTTGAACTATTCACTTAGAAATTTTATCAGACCTCTACTATGTTGCTTTGCTTTTCTTGACAACCAACCCAAATAATTATACAAGCTTATGATTTTTATAGACAAGAAAGCTTTGCATTCATGCTTCCCACTATTTCCAATTATGACACCTCTTTATGTAAGATCAAAACCACTTTTTTGTTGATAAATGCCTCCCTTAAAATCCATAATGCAAAACCAGTTTGGTTTATTAAAAATCAGATTTAAGAGTCTTAAATACCATGCTCTCCATGCCTATAAAAGGCTACATAAAAAATTAAAAATCACTCTCTAAAACCTACATAAACTCCCACATTGAAATTATGTTTTCCATTGACTCAATAGAGGTCTACTTATATTTGCAATTACCTACCACTAAGTGGCTAGAAAATCTCATAAGTTGGTCGATGAATTTTCCTTTTTAATAGGCACTCTAAACTTCTTTTTAACCACCTTCAAATTTTCTGGTAAGAACATTCAACATGTTGACTTGGTCATTCATTTTAATGGGTCAACCAAGACAATTTCATTACTATTTTAAATACTTTATAATTGTAATTCATATGCCACCTTGTGGTTGTTTATGAGCTCATTGATATTTGTAGTTTAAACTACCTCTAAATTGGCATGTGAGACTTCAGCTATCATGCACACATTGCTATTTAAAATGCAGATTAAAAGGATTAGATTTAGCAATTGTTTCCATCAAGGCTCATGCCTCAATAATGTCCATGTTGGCTGGCTATTTCACGCCTTATTTATGCTCTAATTATAGCCAACTCATGTACTTAATATACTCACGATTTATTTGAATTCAAATAGCTATTATTTAGCTATCACATGACCTTCTATAAAGGTCTATATTTATGTCTTTTGAAGCCTCAAGATTGTAAAAAATCATTAATTCTTATTAACTTATTTTGCAATATTTAATTGATTGGTAAACACTTATATATATAATCGATTATCGATTATCATTGTTTTGTAATATATATATACATCCCTTATCGATTATCATCGAATGATGTATATACATGCTCATTTATCTTTATATATAAAATATATACGTATGTACTTATTTGTACATACCATATCAAACGATGAAATTATTTTATCTTATTGCATACACATACATCGTAATATATACACAACCATTTTCTATACGAAATATCATTGAAGCTCAGACATTGAAGTGACGCAAAAAGTAAATTTCAAAGTTAAAATAAAGTCACACAAAAGTAGTTAAACCATGCATGAAGTAAACACAACAAAAACACAAAATGTGCATGTGAAAAGTTAAACAAACTTCACACAAAGTTTTTTGAAACACATACTTCACACATATACAAATTAAATACACTAAAGTTCAAACATTGTGAAGTGTGTTGAATAAAGCGAGCCAAAGTTAGAACACAAACATTGAAGTTCAACATGCAAAAAAGTAAATTTCAAAGTTAAAATAAACTTCACACAAAAGTAGTTCAACCATGCATGAAGTAAACACAACAAACACACAAAATGTGCATGCGAAAAGTTAAAACAAACTTCACACAAAGTTTGTTGAAACACATACTTCACACATATACAAATTAAATACACCAAAGTTCAAAAATTGTGAAGTGTGTTGAAATAAAGCAAGCCAAAGTTAGAACACTCTTGAAAGTTACTACAATAAAAATTCAAACACACCGACCCATCCATACAACCTAACAAACAATAAGATAATCAAATATAAGTGAGTGGTATAATAATTCTAACACACTCCCTCTCTCTCTCTCTCTCACACACACATAGTGATTGCTAATAAATAATATAAGGGAATGTCAAATTTCACCTACACATTTCACACAAAGTTTTAAAATACAATAAGAGGATGCCAAAATTTAAACATGTACCCAAATTCAATGCCAAAGTTCAAAAAATAAATGCATACAAAGTAAAATTAGCTATATTTCAAACATGCAAGTCCAACAAACAACTAGTGGATGCCAAAATTCACACCCATGCTTCAATAAACAATAAGTAAACCAATGGTCAAACACACACTTCACAACTAGAAGATTCCAAAAGCACACAAAACAAACAAGTTCAATGAAAGTTACTTCAAACAAACAATTAATGTATGTCAAAGTTGAAACACGCATTTCATATAAACAATAAATGCAAATAAGGTGAATGTCAGTGTCAAAGTTTAAACATGTAAAGTAAATGTCAAAATGGATCAAATATGTCAATGCTCAAATTCAAAACCATTCTTCAATAAACAATAAGCAAATCAATGTTCATGCACACTTCATAACTAGTGGGTGTCCTGCAAACTTCACAACTAGTGGGTGTTTAAACACACTAAACAAACAAGTTTGAAAGTCATTTCAAACAAACAATTAATGTATGCCAAAGCTCAAACACACACTTCATATAAACAATAAATGCAAATAAGGTGAATGTCAGTGTCAAAGTTTAAACATGTAAAGTAAATGTCAAAATGGATCAAATATGTCAATGCTCAAATTCAAAACCATTCTTCAATAAACAATAAGCAAATCAATGTTCATGCACACTTCACAGCTAGTGGGTGTCCTGCAAACTTCACAACTAGTGGGTGTTTAAACACACTAAACAAACAAGTTTGAAAGTCATTTCAAACAAACAATTAATGTATGCCAAAGCTCAAACACACACTTCATATAAACAATAAATGTAAATAAGGTGAATGTCAGTGTCAAAGTTTAAACATGTAAAGTAAATGTCAAAATGGATCAAATATGTCAATACTAAAATTCAAAACCATGCTTCAATAAACAATAAGCAAATCAATGTTCATGCACACTTCACAACTAGTGGGTGTTTAAACACACTAAACAAACAAGTTTGAAAGTCATTTCAAACAAACAATTAATGTATGCCAAAGCTCAAACACACACTTCATATAAACAATAAAAGTAAACAAAATTCATACAAAAGTGCCAAAGTAAATGTCAAAATGAATCAAATATAGGTCAATGCCAAAATTCAAATCCGCACTACAATAAACAATGCACACACCATGCACAAATAATTAAAGAGTTCTCAAACATAATCATTTAACATAAAATGAATTTGAAATTTTAAATATACACATGTCACACAATTAGTTCAACCACACATGAAGTAAACATTGAAGTTCAACATACATTTACCAAAGTTTAAATAAACTTCACACAAATTAGTTCAACCATGCATGAAATAAACACAAAAAATACACACTTCACACATATACAAATTAAATACACCAAAGTTCAAACACACACAATAAACACACACTTCACACATATACAAATTAAATATACACATGCCACACAATTAGTTCAACCACACATGAAGTAAGCATTGAAGTTCAACATACATTTACCAAATTTTAAATAAACTTCACACAAAATTAGTTCAACCATGCATGAAGTAAACACAACAAACACACACTTCATGCATATACAAATTAAATACACAAAAGTTCAAACATTGTGAAGTGTGTTAAAATAAAGTGAGCCAAAGTTAGAACACTCTTGAAAGTGACAATCAAAATTCAAACACGCCCACCCATCATACAAACTAACAAACAATAAGAGGATCAAATATAAGTGAGTGATAAAATAATTGAAACACACTCCTTCTCTTTCACTCTCTCTCTCTCTCACACACACACAAATAGTGAATGCTAACAAATAATATAAGGGAATGTCAAATTTCACCCACACATTTCACACAAAGTTTTGAAATACAATAAGAGGATGCCAAAATTCAAAAAGGCACACAAATTGAATGCCAAAGTTAAAAAAATAAATCCCTCCAAGGGATCCTAGTCTACTTCCTCTCCCTCTTCAAGATTTTGGGTTCCATGGTAGAAAAACTTGAAAGAATCCAAAGATCTTTCCTTTGGACTGGTGTTGAAGAGAAAAAAAGGTTAGCTCTTGTGAATTGAGACACTGTCTGCCATCCTAAAATCCAAGGGGGTCTTGGGATTAGAAAGATTACTAATTTGAACAAATCCCTCATCACTAAGGTTGGTTGCAATCTTGTGTTTGGGAAGGTTGATTGGTGCAAAATAATGAAGGCTAAGTATCTGAACCATAAACACTTTTCTAGATCCTTGGATTTGAATGGTTTCCCCTCTGGGTCAAAAATTTGGAACAATATCCTAAAATGAAGATCTCTTCTAAAGGAAGGTATTAGATGGAAAATTGGGAATGGGAGATCAATAAGATTCTGGGAGGACTATTGGATTGGGGGCAGACCCCTTGCTGACAACAATTTCAATATTTGGCGGGAACATGCTAAGGAACACTTTGGTACTTATATTGCAGATTATACTACACCTAGAGCCAAATGGAAAACTCTAGAGCAGAGTTTCTTGGATAGACCTTCCTCCCTAAGGTTGCTGAGCTCCAGGATCTTTTAAATAAGGTGAGACTTCCTCTCTTTCTCAGTCAAGTCTTCTTACCATCTACTGCTAAAGTTTGATGGTGATGAGTATTGCTGGAAGAAGATGTGGAACTCTCAGCTCATCCCCAAAATCAACTTCTTTTGGTGGGGCCTCCATTCATGGAAAATTTTTAACAATTGATAACCTTGTCAAAAGGGGTTTTCAATTTCCCAATAGGTGCACCCTCTGTAAATTGGATGGGGAGACAATCTCCCATCTCTTTATCCACTGTCAATTTGCTTCCCAAGTTTGGAAAAATGTCTTGCAAAAACTCAATGTTCAATGGGTTTTTGACAGAAATATTCAACAATTCTCTCTCAATTGGAGGTGTCCCTCTAAACACCCTCTAATCAGGAAACTTTGGCAACTTATTCCTCCTCACATTTGTTGGTGTCTATAGAAAGAAAGGAACAACATGATTTTTAGAGAGAAGGAGAACAGTGTGGACAATTTACTGATAATCCTTAATAAACTCCTTTTGGATAACATTTCGGTTTGCAAGTGGAAGATCCCCAGTTTCCCCCAACGGGTTGGGATAAAACTATGGCCATAGTTTGGAAGTTGCCTAGTGACTTCCAAAAGTTTGATAATTCCAAGAAGATTGTCAGAAACAACAAGAAATGGAAAACTTCCAAACCACCCTTGTATAAGCTAAATTTTTATGGTGCGGCCAGAGCTAGGAATGTTGTTGGGGGTGGTATCATCAGAGACCATAATGGTTGCTTAGTTGTTGCCTACTCAGGAAACCTGAAGGAACACACTAGTAATCAGGCAGAAAGTATGACGCTCCTCTGGGGCCTCAAAGTTGCACTGTCACTCAGCGTCAAGTCCCTGGAAATTGAGGGTGACTTGTAGGTGATTGTGGAAGCCACGAAAGGCACGATGGTTGTTGGATGGTCCATCCAAGGGATAATTGAAGAAATTCGCTCTCTTCTTATCGGTCTTTAGGATTTCACCATTTAGAATGTCAACAGGGAAGGAAATGTAGTTGTTGACAATCTGGTTATGACTAGTCTTGATCTAGAGGGGCTACGGTGCTGGAGGAAAGAAGAGTATTTTCCGCCATCTGCCGTGGCACTTCTAAGAAATGATCTAAATGAAATTCATCATGGTTCGGACTAAAAAACTCTTTCTAACCTTGGTGTGGTATTTACTAACTTTTGTTAGTAATGTTGGCGGGAGTTTGTATTTAAATAACTGGTTGTTGTGCAAGAAGATTAATGGGGATGATTTTCCACGTGACACATACAACCTTTATTGGATCGTCGTCAGGACTCGTCGTGTTGATTCTAATGACCGATGGGGTCATTATTTTTTGAACCCCCTTGATTTTTGTGATCATTTTAGACTTGCGGATTTTGTTCGATTCTTTGAGATGTCTGGATTTATTACCGCTCTCATTTCTTATCACGCCTTGGACTTCTCGAATGAGGGAACTGCTAGGCCTGCGCTAGATACGAGAAGTGTCATTTATTGTCATCTTTTAGTGTGTTACAAGTTACCTTTTGCCGACCATTTTTCTGCAACATTTTCCAAATTTGGTTTTTATTGTATCTACCCTGCTAATTTTCTACCTTTCCCTATTCTGGTTCTCCGCAACAATTGTGTTGGAGGTATGAGTGGTGACTAGGTGCGTGTGGAGCTGGATAAATGTGATGAATGGAGGACTGATGGCACCATCTTGGTGGAGTTAAAATGACACTGAGAGGGGGGGTGAATCAGTGTCTTAACAGATTTGACCAATTTTCAAAAATTCAAAATCATAGCTCATATTTGATCTCAATATTACTCTGATTAATGCATTCCTGAGTTGAATGTAATCATTCATAAATAGAATTGAGAAAATTAATAATCCCAATAGTGAACTGAAACAACAACAACATAGTAAAGCAATGAGAACTCAGAAGAACAAAGAGACACAAGATTTTGCCGAGTGGAAAACCCTCCTGGGGTATAAAAACCACTCCTGAAATGCCTTGCAAGCTTAACTTTTAATCAACTGTTCACAATACCTTATAGGCTAATTTTTGAGCACCCACTCAAGGAGCACCAACCTCTCGTTTAGAGATATCTATCTCAAGGAGTACCAACCCCTCAAATTATATTTCTGAACAATAATAATATCTCAGAGGATCTCTTTGTTTTCAGTTAAGCTCATAACTCTCTGTTTTTTCTCGTCTACCTAATACCCTAAGAATTCAAAAATTGAATCCTTAAAATATTACATAGAAAAGAATATTACAATATATCTCTGCATCTTTGTTTTACAGATTTTTAATACAGAGTATTTCAATACATTTTTGATACAGCCAAAGAACAATATTTCAGAATTACAACCAGAGAGGCTAAACTGTTTTCAACACCGGTTTTTATATACGTTTCAAGTATGTTTGTCATGAAGAAGGTCTTCAAAGAATGCGTTTTTCACAAGAATTTGAAACTCACTTGCTAATTTTAGAATATGAAGTTGAATAATGACAATCTATAGATGATGGTAAAAATCAAGAGTAATGCTTGTCCAAAGGGCTACAAATAATCCGTTATTTCAAAATCACGACTGCCCACAAATGAAACTTAGAATATTCTGCCATGTAACCATTATGAGATTCGATGCCAACCAATGATGTCGGCCTGCAACTATACTTAGAAATTCCCATGTCGGCCACAGTGATTGAGTCTTCGTTAATCATTTGCTGAGACATCCAGATAGTCCTGCTGAAGGCAATTAAATCGGTAGTCATTCCCCTTAGTTATCGCTTTAGCCATGACCCATCAGAGTAGGGGAGAAGTCATAACGAATACATTATGTCATGTCGAGAGCTCATATGTAATGTTCTTTCCAATCGCTAAGACATAAGTAAGTTTCTCACCGAGATGCCCTTTTTTTTCATTCACTATCACTATAGCCTTTTGATATCAGAGAGACATCTCGTAGACCAATATTTTTTTTTCTGAGAGCCCTTCGTGATCAAACTTGTCGCTATGACATATTGCTCTCGGGGAGACCTCATATAGGTAATACTTCGTTATACCGAAAGCCACCCACCATCTTGTGTGTCGCTGAGACAAGTTAGATCCTATGTTGAAAAAGTCATTTTGTGTTCCATCGGCGAGACTGGAGGTCACTTGCCCAGACCTCACGCCAAAAACCCTAACTCTTACTGAGATGTATACCATTATGTTGTCGGTCGGTATAAGAAAACAAACTCGCCAAGACCTTTCTTCATTGCACATGAGTCATACTGAAATGTTTCTTTTGTTTTATGCATCGCCGAGACATATCAATGTCGAGGAGACCTCTCGGAGAGCACACTATGTCATACCGAAAATCTTTATCCACTCTGAGGCGCTAAGACAATACCAACCTCTCGCCGAAAGCCCCTCATAAGACTTAGTCGGCAAGACTTGACAGGTTCGCTATGAAATTACACCGAAGCTGAGACCTCCTGCCGATATGCAATTTTTCCACCGGCGGTCGATAAGACTAAAGTAAGTTCGCCAAGACATTTCAACGAAGAAAAACCTCTTGGCGAAGAGCACCCTTTGTTGCCGGTCGGGGATACATGATAAGTTCGCTAAGACATCATTCTGACGGTATAACTCATGCCGATATGATCCTTTTCTGTCGACGAAACAATGGAGAAGTCCTGCCGAAAGTTGCCTGTAAGTAAAATCCAATCAT
Source organism: Sequoia sempervirens (assembly GCA_007258455.2). Taxonomy (NCBI): domain Eukaryota; kingdom Viridiplantae; phylum Streptophyta; class Pinopsida; order Cupressales; family Cupressaceae; genus Sequoia; species Sequoia sempervirens. The sequence continues at coordinate 478,142 of VDFB02262335.1, read as the reverse complement.
CATGACATCAGAAACGTCTTGTCGATAGGCAACATAGATGTTTATCAGAGAAATGGATCAGGGAGACCCTGGCATTCTCATGCCGATATGTTCTTTCTTGTCACCAAAACAATGTACAAATAAGATAACCTGAGACTGCATGAAGCTCAAACTGAACAGTACCATAAGATATTAAAATTATGAATGTAAATTGTCCACTGAATGCCAAGAAATGTAAACCATATAGACAAAATTGTACCAAGATAAAGCATGAGAAACCAATCTGAAACTTTCAACGAGTAGAATCAATAGAAAGGGATTTTGTCATCAAGGACAAACCATATGATCACAACTGAGAACCAACACATCTATCATATATGCAAGGAGGGTGGAATTTCCTAGTTTATGGAATGCATGTCTAGCTATGATAAGAGCCACTCCAAATAATTTTTCACCTCTTGGGATGCCAGAAGGGTCACCATCGAAAGCATTTCCTTTGAAATCAATGAGGGGGTCATCGTTAAGGCCACGGGTCTTGCTATGAATGGGCATAAATGGAAGAAAACCACCAAAGTTGTTGACTAGACCAGCCTCAACCTATTCTTTTGGGGCAACGAGAAACCTGTCAAGTTGCATGGGGGCTATGATCGCGAGGCGCTTCCTAAGCCATGGGATAAAATTTGCACGGTGATGATGAAGTACTTCACTCTTGATGGGAGATACGGTGTGTATTACTACTACCATTTCAATTTCCTCAATCACCTTAGAAACCACCACAATATCTCCATTCTATTTTTTCTCCTACATTCTCTTGAAAGTATTGTACTTGATGTGGTTGAAGCCATGAATTTGAATACAAATTTCACCATTCTCCATCAAGGGCTTATGTTCAGACTCTACCATTTCCATCTTGCCCTTTGCCCTCCTCAACCCATCATTGTTGAAGAGGCTCTAGTCTCTACTGCTCCTCTGTCTGCTAGCATTATAGACACCCCTAGCCCTAGTAAGAAAAAATGCATTAAAAACCTTGTCATGAAAGCCTCTCCACAGGACACATCCCCCTCTCAAGGGCCTATGGTGAAGAAAAAGGATAAAAAATGCATATCCCCCGCCCCGAAAACTAAGGCCAAAACCTCTAAGAAAACAACATTTAGACTTCAGCAAATTGACTCTGACATTGAGATCACCGAGGAGACTAGTACCCCTTGTAGGTCAAGTAGACTGGTCATCAAGCAAGAAAAAGAGAAAATTTTTAAGGAGGCCTTGGATTCTGACAATGGGGATGGGAGTGAGAGTAAGAGTAAGGAGGAAAAGGATGTCGGGGATGAGGCTCTTTCAATTTCTGCTAGTAGCTCCTCCCATGTTTCTGAAAGTCTTTAAAGGGGTCCTATTGACATTAGAATTAAGGTGGTCAAGTCTCGAGCCTCAAACATTGCTGAAGGAAAGGCTCCCATGGAGGAAGCTTGCAGTAAACAGGATGTTTTCTGGGAGGAGGTTGACAACCTTAAAAGCAAAGTTGAGAGTTTGGAGAAAAGACTACAAGATGTTACATGATTTGCGCTGAAGATAATGCATAGGTCTGCCACTACTTTATGTCTACTACAGAAGGACAAGTCCGCAGACAATGTGGATGAAGAAGTTTTCAACAAGGAACTTCTTAAGTTCCTCACTGAAGATTGGGCTACCATAACTTTAGTTAAGCCATGCAGTGGGAAAAAGGATTATTAGGTTTATGGGGGTTTTGGTTTTTTCACTGGTGCTGGTTGAATCAACCTTCGTTTATGTTTTATTTTGCTAAAGACATTGTTAATGTTCTTATGTTTCCTTATGACTGGTATGACCCTTGGTGGTCTGTGGTTAAGACAATTTTAAATCATGTTTTCATGATGGACATAACTAGTAGTTTTAGTTCTTGTGATAGTTTTTGGGATGTTTTTGATATGATATGCTTAGGGTGATGGTTTGGTTTTTAGACTTGTTGTTACTATGTTGTTAGTGTTACTCTGTTGTGGATGGCCAATGGTGAATATTAAAGGAACACCCTAGTTTTGCTGCTCTTTATATAAAAAACTATAGTTCAAACACGCTTCCAACAAATAACTAGTGGATGGCAAATTGAAACGCACTAAACAAACATGTTTAAATTGTAACCTTCTAATAACACAACACTAATTATTACAATATTACAAATTACATTATAATTAGAAGATATTATAATACTTAAATATTGAACTATGACCAAAATGTCAAAATCGTTAAATATGATGAAATAAAAATTTTAAATTTTTTCTACAATAAAAAATAATATAAAAACCAACACAAAGACATTAAACTTACAAGAATGGCCATGGACAGTGATCATTTCAGCCTTGGGGAGAGGGCCAATTCAACCCCTCCCAAATAATATTTTTATTAAACAACAAATCCATTTACATTTCAATTTACAAATTAATTGAAAAATTAAAATTTGCTTTGAATTGACTGCAATAACAATTGAAAAACTCTAGGTGTCACTCTACAAAAATTCCAGCATCCCATGTTTCCAATGTCCTAGAAATACTTGGTCAAAGGTCTCAAATCTTTTCCCTGCACATAAATTCATTACAAAGTAGTGATGGATGTTAAATAGGTCATAATTGAACTAAGTACTGTGAAACTGAAAATTTGACTTTTGTAATGCACATGGTAGTTCGATTCATGTATCTGCTTGTATGGACTAAAATAAATAAATAAAGATAGGTCTTCATGGGTTTGTGATTAGCTTTCTGCCCTTCCTAAACTACCAGCACTAAAGGATGTTACTAGAAAAAAAGAAAATGTATCCTCACCCGGTTAAATGAAACACCTTAAATCTCAAACATCAGATCTATCTACATTTTGAGCCACATGAAATTCACGGTGCCAAATTAAACTTGCAGTCATGTCATTAATTTTGTAAAGAGGGTTGGATCTCAAAACAATTTTTCGTTGGATGAACAACAAGTAGGGGTCTACACACAGGCCGATGGTGATAACACAAAGATATGAAACACCTCTTGTCTACATAGTATTATTTTTCTAGAAATGGCATCTCAAATAAGAATGTTAATTGAACAAAATTCAATTATGCATTAGACTGTTTGCATTTACCAAAATTCAAGAACTAATGTTCCACCAGTTGCATAGGAATGTGACAAATTAATGATATCTGTGAAGAACATGCTACTATCCTGACAAAGTGATGGAGTAAAAATATATCAATTTTTTTTTATAAATTTCTTCAAAATATGATTCAAATATTAAAAATTCAGTAGTTAATCCAGAATAAAATCACATTGATCATATTCAAATTGTGTTCAAACTTAGTCTCATCATTGTAGATCAGTAATGTCAGCTATAAATGGCATAGTGTTTCATAGAAACTTGTAGTTGATTTTGGTACATCTGCACAAATCCATTCACAACTAGTTCTCGCAAATCATTAGCTACTAAAATAGTTATCATTTTCTTTGACCATACATCATAGTTTTTCCCATCAAATATGGGTGGCTGCAGCCAACTCTTAACCTTTGTTCCAGTCATGCTAGAAACTCAAAATACAAAAACTCTAATATCTAGAACTCTAATGTCCAATATAAACTAAAACCTTTTGACTTTGATACCATTGATCTACTGGCCAACTCTTAACCTATGTTCCAGTCATGCTAGAAACTCAAAATACAAAAACTCTAATACACAGAGCTCTAATGTCCAATATATAGTTAGGATTGGGGTTAGGGTTAATATTAGGATGAGAGATAGGGTTTGCATCAAAATTAGGGTTAGGGTTATCATCAAGATTAGCTTAGGATTAGGGTTCCAATTAGGTTTAGGGTCAAGTTCATGGTTAATAGATATAGTTAGGGTTGGGTTAGTAATTGGGGTTAAGGTTATCAGAATTAGGGTTATAGTTATGTTTTGGATCAAGTCCAGGGTTAGGATTATGGTTAGGTTGGGGTTAAGAGATATAGTTAGGCTTAGGGTTCAGATTAGGATTAGGGATAGAGATATAGTTAAGGTTGGGGTTAAGGTTAAGAGATATAGTTAGGCTTAGAAATACGGTGAACATTATGATGAGGGTTAGGGTTAGCATCAAAATTAGGGTTAGGGTTAGCATTAGGATTAGGGTTACATTTAGGTTTGATGTCAAGTTTAGGGTTAATAGTTATAGTTAGGGTTGGGGTAATAATTGGGGTTAAGGTTATCAGGATTAGGGTTATAGTTATGTTCTCGATCAAGTTTAGGGTTAGGATTATGGTTAGGTTGGGGTTAAGAGATATAGTTAGGTTTAGGGTTTAGGTCAAGATTAGGGTTATAGTTATGTTCTTGATCAAGTTTAGGGTTAGGATTATGGTTAGGTTGGGGTTAAGAGATATAGTTAGGTTTAGGGTTTAGGTTAGGATTAGGGCTAGAGATATAGTTAAGCTTATGGTTATGGTTAAGAGATATAGTTAGGGTTAGAAATATGGTTAACATTAGGTTGAGGGTTATGATTAGCATGAAGAATAGTTTAGGATTAGGGTTAGGATTACATTTAGGGTTATATAACCTAGGCCCTAACACTAATGCTAGCCCTAACCTTAACCATAAGCCTATTTCTAACCCCAATTCTTTCACGAACCCTAACCCTAATTATAACCTAACTCTAACCCTAACCCTAACGTTAATTATACCTTATCCCTAAAGTTAACCATAATTGAACCTTGATCGTAATTAAACCATATCCCTAACCCTCCCTAAGTGAACCTTAACCATAATCCTAATGCTAAACCTAATTCTAATCTAATGCTAATTTAACCCTAACCCTACAACAAACCTAAAAGATTTATCTTGTAACCCTAATTAAATCCAAAATCTAATCATAATTACACTCTAACCCTAACCCTTATCCTAGTTGAACCCAAACCCTAATCCTAATTACACTCTAACCCTAACATATATATATATATATATATATATATTTAATAATATATATAAAATATGTCGAGAGATATCCTTCTTGAGTCGTCTATTTTTTTATCAATTTCTCACATAAAAGTGCAATAGACACCTGAGAAGGGTATCTCTCAACATATTTTATATATATTATTAAATATATATATGCTAGGGTAAGTGTTAAGGTTAGGATTAGGTTTAGGTTTATGGTTGAGGTTATAATTTGAATTAATTTTAGTTATAGAATTAGGGTTGGGGTTAATTTTAATTCTACCATTAACCATAATTCTAATCCTATTTGCAATTCTAATTCTTATCCTAATTATAATTCTAATGGAAACCCTAATTCTAACTACAATCCTAATTCAGACCCTAATTGAATCATACACTTAACCTTTATCATAACTCTATTTGAACTCAAGCTTTATTATAGAACACTAACCCAAACCCTAACCATAATCATAACCTTAAGTGAACACTAACCATAATTGAACAATAACCTTCACCCTAATTTAGTCGTAACCCTAACCCAAATTGTACCCTACCCTAACCCTAATAGTAAATCTAATTGAACCCTATACATGACCCTAACTATAATCCTAATTGAACTCTAATCCTAATTGAATCATAACTATAATTAAATTGTAACCCTTTTTGGATCATAACCTTGAACCCTAACCTCCATTGAATTGTAACTATAATTCAACCCTAACCCTAATCCTAGTCCAAAATATTATCCTAATTAAACCCTAAGCATAATTTAACCTTAATTTAACCTCACAAAACCCTAATTTAACCTCATGTATTCATATATTTGTGAGGTTTATTTTATTTAGTATTTCTTATTGATTTATATTTTATATCTTTACTTTTTTTTATTGATTTATCTTTGTGATCAAATCTCTAATTTATCTTTAATTTATTTATTTAATGTTTTTATTTATTTTCATTTTTTATTTATTTATTCGATATTTTTTAATTTATTTGAATCTTTGTGATCATTTTTTATTTATCTTTTATCTTTGATTTATTTATTCAATATTTTAGTTAAAGATTCTCAAATCTTTGTGATTTCTCTTTGTGATTAAATATCTTTGATCTTTTAAATTTCTAATTTTCTTTTTTGAGTGATTGATTTATCTTTGTGATTTATTTTTTATTTCTCTTTTTGACAAATCTCTTTGATTTATTTATTTGAACTTTTAATTAACTCATTTTAAAATCTTTGATTGATTTATTTTATTTTTAATTAATTAATAAATATCTTTTAATTTTTTTCTTTGATTTCTTTTTGTGATCAAATTTGTTGTTTTGATTTTTTGTTTCATCAAATCTCTGTGTTTTGGATTTTTCTAATTCTCTTTGATATTTTTTATGTTTTAAATTTGTATGCAAATATTTCATAATAATAATACTTAATTTCTTTAAGGAAAAAATATAGATTTGTGTAATAGTAATTTTAAGATATTTTCTTTTTATTTAATTTGTAAAATATTTTTCTTTTTTAAAGATTTTCAATATCTTTTAATTTTAAGTATATTAATTTAGAAATTGACTTTTCTATGAAATAGTAAATTTAGAAAATTTCTTTAAAAATTGACTTTTCTATGAAATTGATAAATATATTTTTCTTTTTAAAATTTTTTCAATATCTTGTTTTAATATGATATTGAATATTTAGTTTTAAGTATATACTAATTTATTTATTTCTTTCATTTCAAAAAGGTAGGTACCTCTTCATAATGTCACAAGTTTTTCATCACAAATTTAAATAGTCATTTTAGTTAACCTCAACTTTGATTTTTTGATATTAAAATTTACGAAGTTATAAATTTCACCCTTAAATCTAAATAGATATTGAAATTGACAAATATATTTTACCATTCCTGTTAAGAGATTGTTCCTGTATCTCCATCACCAAATAAAAGATAAAAGAACCATTTCATGAAGAAAGCCTGATATATGTTGTATCCTTGGATGGCTAAAGAGCTTTGATCTCATAACTAAAATATCATATAGTTATGTAATTGTACTATGGCCATAAATCGTGAGCTTTTTATATTTTAAGAAAATTAGTTATTGGTAAGCATGTAATTATATAAATTACAAATTATTTAATATAAAATATTATATTAAATGATATTATATTATTGGTCCGACGTATTTTATTATTTATTATATATTACCAATAAAATAATTTATTTAAATGAATACTTCTTTAAATGAGAAAGAATTCAATGATATTTACCCAATTCATTTAATTGGTGTGGGTTTCTTCTGTAGAGAATGAAATCACCTTGTACATAAACTCCTCATTTATAGCTTATTTAATTGATACACAATACACACATTATACCCATTTTAAAATAGAGCAAAGACATAACTAAAATACTTTGCATAAATTAAAGTTGGGATTTGCCAACAAGTACCATAGAAAAAACCCACAACACAATTCATAGACAAGTCGTGTTTTGTGATTTCAACGAAGTACCATAGACAAGTCATGTTTTGTGATTTCAACGAAGTTCCATGAATAAAAATCTCCTCCGACTGGGTGTCACAAAACAATTTTCATTATCAAAGATCAAAAACCAAATTCAAAAATCCTAACAATTTTCATTATCAAGATCAAAAACCAAATTCTAAAATCCTAACAATTTTCATTATCAAATAGAGCAAAGACATAACTAAAATACTTTGCATAAATGAAAGTTGGGATTTGCCAACAAGTACCATAGAAAAAACCCACAAAAACCCACAACACTGTAATAATTAATTCATTCTGACAAATCATGTTTTGTGATTTCAACAGAGCTCCGTGAATAAAAGTCTCCTCCGACTAGGCATTGCAAAACCAAATTCGAAAATCCTAACAATTTTCATTATCAAGATTAAAAAACCAGATTCTAAAATCCTAACCCTAGTTCAAATCGAGACTGCGTTCGAAAACAATCTGATTTTACATCATTATCAGGATCAAAAACCAAATTTGAAAATCCTAACAATTTTCATTATCAAGATCAAAAACCAAATTCTAAAATCCTAACCCTAATTCAAATCAATACCGTGTTCAAAAACCCTAAACTTAATTTCTCTATTATTTGTCATGAAAACAATCTGATTTTATCATTAGACAGAAAAATATGTATATATATATATAGTAAAGAAAAAAAATGCAATTCTCTAAGACAAAATGCCTTGATTCAATACCGTGTTCAAAAACCCTAAACTTAATTTCTCTATTATTTGTCATGAAAACAATCTGATTTTATCATTAGACAGAAAAATATGTATATATATATATAATAAAGAAAAAAAATGCAATTCTCTAAGACAAAATGCCTTGATTTACGTCACGAGAATGGAAATAATCAAACTCATCATCAATTTCACATCACCGAGAACCGCCAAAATACAAGATCTACTTTAACAACTTCAAAAACACCTTTCCCTAAATAATATTAACTTGTGCATGCATAAAGAAAATCGAAACAGAAACATGTAAGGTGGACAAACCATGACCTCCTTTGCTTTTTTGTAGAATCCCGAATGCTGAGAAAACCTCGAGAGTAAAGTAAATATATATCTATGTAGCTATTTACAGTCGAGGATTCAGTGGATAATTTAAATATTCTAAATAATATTCTTATTCCAAATACTCCATCTGAAGTAAATATGGTATCTTATTCCAATCATTTCTTCACTGATGTATTTCTCCAAATCAATAAATCAATACTCTAAATTCAAGCACTCTTCTTCAATTATTCATAAAAACAAGCAAGCAGTAACCACAAACAAACAAAAGGTAAAGCACCCCGGCATCCCAACATAATCATAGTCCTAACTGAGGGTCCATCCAAACAAAAGCTTTATTATCGCCTCTAGATTTTGTCTCACAAGGAGGTCCTCCATGGGGAGGGGAACCCTGCTGTGGGTACCCAGCTGGAAGAAAGCCCTGCGGTGGTGGAGGATAAGTCTGCGTATACCCAGCTGGAGGATACCTTGTTTACATACAAAGATAAAGCCATAAAACTACTAAGACTGGAACATGATCTGCATGGAAAAGGAAAAATTGGACAAAAGAGACTATAAACTTAAACCCATTTCCTTTTGAGGTTAACTACAGCTGAATCCCTAAAAGGGGGTTCAACAAACGTCCTGTCATGATCAAAACTCCTTAAAACAACTCCTATCCTTCAAATGTAAGAACCAGAGCCAGGGATTATATTCTAGAATCATTCCACTTAAAACTTGTCAATGTAAAAGAAAAATCCTGTACAAGATGTCATATTTACACAGGGCTTTCTAAGTTGTAAGCTCAAAAATCAGTTTTAAATCAAGTAACTGAAACATGAAAAGAAAGAACTGAGACATGCCTGCATTTTGAGATCTACAATGATGACATCTTTATAAGCTCATACTACTAAAAATCATTGATCCCATTACAATTCTTAGGGTTCTATCAAATAAAAGAGACTATAAACTTAAACCCATTTCCTTTTGAGGTTAACTACAGCCATTTAGGGTACCTATTGGTTAAGGCAAAACAAAGGGCCACTTTTATAAGCTCAAAAATCAGTTTTAAATCAAGTAACTGAAACATGAAAAGAAAGAACTGAGACATGCCTGCATTTTGAGATCTACAATGATGATATCTTTATAAGCTCATACTACTAAATCATTGATCCCATTACAATTCTTAGGGTTCTATCAAATAAAAGAGACTATAAACTTAAACCCATTTCCTTTTGAGGTTAACTACAGCCATTTAGGGTACCTATTGGCTAAGTTGTAAGCTCAAAAATCAGTTTTAAATCAAGTAACTGAAACATGAAAAGAAAGAACTGAGACATGCCTGCATTTTGAGATCTACAATGATGATATCTTTATAAGCTCATACTACTAAATCATTGATCCCATTACAATTCTTAGGGTTCTATCAAATAAAAGAGACTATAAACTTAAACCCATTTCCTTTTGAGGTGAGTTTTAAATCAAGTAACTGAAACATGAAAAGAAAGAACTGAGACATGCCTGCATTTTGAGATCTACAATGATGATATCTTTATAAGCTCATACTACTAAATCATTGATCCCATTACAATTCTTAGGGTTCTATCAAATAAAAGAGACTATAAACTTAAACCCATTTCCTTTTGAGGTTAACTACAGCCATTTAGGGTACCTATTGGCTAAGTTGTAAGCTCAAAAATCAGTTTTAAATCAAGTAACTGAAACATGAAAAGAAAGAACTGAGACATGCCTGCATTTTGAGATCTACAATGATGATATCTTTATAAGCTCATACTACTAAATCATTGATCCCATTACAATTCTTAGGGTTCTATCAAATAAAAGAGACTATAAACTTAAACCCATTTCCTTTTGAGGTTAACTACAGCCATTTAGGGTACATATTGGTTAAGGCAAAACAAAGGGCCACTTTTATGCATACAGCTGAATCCTTAAAAGGGTTCAACAAACGTCCTGTCATGATCAAAACTCCTTAAAACAACTCCTATCCTTCAAATGTAAGAACCAGAGCTAGGGATTATATTCTAGAATCATTCCACTTAAAACTTATCAAATGTAAAAAGAGAAATCCTGATATCATTATTTACACAGGAAAGGAAAGACTGAGACATGCCTGCATTTTGAGATCTACAATGATGAGATCTTTATAAGCTCATACTACTAAATCATTGATCCCATTACAATTCTTAGGGTTCTATCAAATAAAAGAGACTATAAACTTAAACCCATTTCCTTTTGAGGTTAACTACAGCCATTCAGGGTACCTATTGGTTAAGGCAAAACAAAGGGCCACTATTATGCATACAGCTGAATCCCTAAAAGGGGTTCAACAAATGTCCTGTCATGATCAAAACTCCTTAAAACAACTCGTATCCTTCAAATGTAAGAACCAGAGCCAGGGATTATATTCTAGAATCATTCCACTTAAAACTAATCAAATGTAAAAATAAAAATCCTGTACAAGATATCATATTTACACAGGGCTTTCTAAGTTGTGAGCTCAAAAATCAGTTTTAAATCAAGTAACTGAAACATGAAAGGAAAGAACTGAGACATGCCTGCATTTTGAGATCTACAATGATGAGACTAAGTTTGAAGACAATTTCAGGAAGACACAATCCTAGACATTCAAGCTATAAAGCATAACTATTGAACAGGCCATTTGTTGCCAATATTTTCTGCTAACCATGCCAAGCAGATCCAGCAACATGATGAGAAACTAGAAGATGGTGTGACATTTAAGTTTGCTTTTTTAACATCATAGTTTCTGCTAACCAGGATATTTTCTGCTAACCATGCCAAGCAGATCTCTGATCTTTCATATTTCTATTATATAAGAAATAGGATAGCAAGGAATCTAGAGAAGTATCCATCTTTTCACTAGATAATTTGAAATTCTTATATGGTGATCGCTAGTCTCTTGAACTGTTGGCCTAGTACAGTGATATCTCAAGATTGAATTTATTTTAAAATATTGGGAAGTTCCTTAGCTAAAATTTATATTTATTTAATGTTTAATTTTAAAAAGTGAAAATATCATAAATAAATATTAATTATAAATATTCTTAGATAATTTTTGGGTTTTTTCAGCGTTTAAATCAATTTTTAAATGGTTTCAATATATAAATAAAAGAAATTACAAGAAAAACAACTAAACACGAGTAAATTCAAATATATTGAAACTTGAGTATTTCTACAAGTGAAAAAATTAAGTAATAAAAAACATCAAGAACTGAAGGAAATTTGTAACATTTACCTAAACAATCTTCAAATGCAACAAATAACTAAACACGAGCAAATTCAAATATATTGAAACTTGAGTATTTCTATGAGTGAAAAAATTAAGTAATAAAAAAAAACTGAAGGAAATTTGTAATATTTACCTAAACAATCTTCAAATGCCACTGAACTATATATATTTAAATTTTGATAACATAAAATTATATTTTCACATCGAATATTGCAATCAGTTAGTGTTCATGTTTTATGGGAATGCACAATATTTCTATATTAAATTCATAGAATCAGATAAATTACAGAATTTAACTCTGATTTAATCCTAATTTTAAGAGTTTTATGTGAAACCTATAAAAACAGATAATTCATTGAATTTAACACTGATCTACATTAGTAATTGCTAAAGTTTTTAAACCAAACCCATAAAATAACCATCTTACTTTGTATGCTAACTAATGGCATTTTGAAACAGAAGAAACTCATTACAAATGCAGTGCAACTTCCACTTCAGAAATTTTACAAGCTATAATACCTTAAAAGTTAAAACTTAACCCAATTCATATAACTAAAAATGCATGCAGTATATACGGATAAAAAAAAATGCTACCTTCAAATGCACAAACTGATAGAACCATCCTGCTCTCCGAAAAACATTCAAACAAAGAAACACAATATAACTGCAGTATAATATCCAATTCACACATATCCCCAGGTAGATGTCTAAAACCCTAAATAGAAAAATTAATTTACCATAATGCCTATACCCTTCACACTAAATTCTGATGTAAAATGCAGTATACTAATCAATCCATATCCATTTCAAGCTATGCTCGAAAAGAATATACAGTACACCCAATCCATACTCTCCACAAGCTACAAGTCTTTGAAACCTAACCAGTGAAAAAACATATGTATCCAGTTCCTGCTCATTCAAGCTACAATATCTAAAACCCCAAACCAATTATTATCCTTGAACTAATGCAATTTAATATATCAAAATAATGTCACCATTAAGATAAAATCAAAGAATTTAACTCTGATTTAATCCTAATTTTAAGAGTTTTATATGAAACCTATAAAAACAGATAATTCGTAGAATTTAACACTGATCTAACATTAGTAATTGCTAAATTTTTTAAATCAAACCCATAAAATAACCATCTTACTTTGTATGCTAACTAATGGCATTTTGAAACAGAAGAAACACATTACAAATGCAGTGCAATTTCCACTTCAGAAATTTTACAAGCTATAATACCTTAAAAGTTAAAACTTAACCCAATTCATATAACTAAAAATGCATGCAGTATATACGGATCAAAAAAAAATGCATGCAGTATACAAGAACCAAAGAAATGCTACCATCAAATGCACAAACTGATAGAACCATCCTGCTCTCCGAAAAACATTCAAACACATTACACAAACCCATAAAATAACCATCTTACTTTGTATGCTAACTAATGGCATTTTGAAACAGAAGAAACACATTACAAATGCAGTGCAATTTCCACTTCAGAAATTTTACAAGCTATAATACCTTAAAAGTTAAAACTTAACCCAATTCATATAACTAAAAATGCATGCAGTATATACGGATCAAAAAAAAATGCATGCAGTATACAAGAACCAAAGAAATGCTACCATCAAATGCACAAACTGATAGAACCATCCTGCTCTCCGAAAAACATTCAAACACATTACACAAACCCATAAAATAACCATCTTACTTTGTATGCTAACTAATGGCATTTTGAAACAGAAGAAACACATTACAAATGCAGTGCAATTTCCACTTCAGAAATTTTACAAGCTATAATACCTTAAAAGTTAAAACTTAACCCAATTCATATAACTAAAAATGCATGCAGTATATACGGATCAAAAAAAAATGCATGCAGTATACAAGTACCAAAGAAATGCTACCATCAAATGCACAAACTGATAGAACCATCCTGCTCTCCGAAAAACATTCAAACAAAGAAACACAATATAACTGCAGTCTAATATCCAATTCACACATATCCCCATCTAAATAGAAAAATTAATTTACCATAACGCCTATACCCTTCACACTAAATTCTGATGTAATAAAATGCAGTATACTAATCAATCCATATCCATTTCAAGCTATGCTCGAAAAGAATATACAGTACACCCAATCCATACTCTCCACAAGCTACAAGTCTTTGAAACCTAAACAGTGAAAAAACATATGTATCCAGTTCCTTCTCATTCATGCTACAATATCTAAAACCCCAAACCATTATTATCCTTGAACTAATGCAATTTCATATATCAAAATAATGTCACCTTTAAGATAAATCACAGAATGTCACTCTGATTTAATCCTAATTTTAAGAGTTTTATATGAAACCTATAAAAACAGATAATTCGTAGAATTTAACATTGATCTAACATTAACAATTGCTAAAGTTCTTAAATCAAACCCATAAAATAACCATCTTACTTTGTATGCTAACTAATGGCATTTTGAAACAGAAGAAACTCATTACAAATGCAGTGAAATTTCCACTTCAGAAATTTTACAAGCTATAATACCTTAAAAGTTAAAACTTAACCCAAGATGCATGCAGTATACAAGTACCAAAGAAATGCTACCATCAAATGCACAAACTGATAGAACCATCCTGCTCTCCGAAAAACATTCAAACAAAGAAACACAATATAACTGCAGTCTAATATCCAATTCACACATATCCCCATAAAAACCCTAAATAGAAAAATTAATTTACCATAACGCCTATACCCTTCACACTAAATTCTGATGTAATAAAATGCAGTATACTAATCAATCCATATCCATTTCAAGCTATGCTCGAAAAGAATATACAGTACACCCAATCCATACTCTCCACAAGCTACAAGTCTTTGAAACCTAAACAGTGAAAAAACATATGTATCCAGTTCCTTCTCATTCATGCTACAATATCTAAAACCCCAAACCAATTATTATCCTTGAACTAATGCAATTTCATATATCAAAATAATGTCACCTTTAAGATAAATCACAGAATGTCACTCTGATTTAATCCTAATTTTAAGAGTTTTATATGAAACCTATAAAAACAGATAATTCGTAGAATTTAACATTGATCTAACATTAACAATTGCTAAAGTTCTTAAATCAAACCCATAAAATAACCATCTTACTTTGTATGCTAACTAATGGCATTTTGAAACAGAAGAAACTCATTACAAATGCAGTGAAATTTCCACTTCAGAAATTTTACAAGCTATAATACCTTAAAAGTTAAAACTTAACCCAATTCATATAACTAAAAATGCATGCAGTATATACGGATCAAAAAAAAATGCATGCAGTATACAAGTACCAAAGAAATGCTACCATCAAATGCACAAACTGATAGAACCATCCTGCTCTCCGAAAAACATTCAAACAAAGAAACACAATATAACTGCAGTCTAATATCCAATTCACACATATCCCCATAAAAACCCTAAATAGAAAAATTAATTTACCATAACGCCTATACCCTTCACACTAAATTCTGATGTAATAAAATGCAGTATACTAATCAATCCATATCCATTTCAAGCTATGCTCGAAAAGAATATACAGTACACCCAATCCATACTCTCCACAAGCTACAAGTCTTTGAAACCTAAACAGTGAAAAAACATATGTATCCAGTTCCTTCTCATTCATGCTACAATATCTAAAACCCCAAACCAATTATTATCCTTGAACTAATGCAATTTCATATATCAAAATAATGTCACCTTTAAGATAAATCACAGAATGTCACTCTGATTTAATCCTAATTTTAAGAGTTTTATATGAAACCTATAAAAACAGATAATTCGTAGAATTTAACATTGATCTAACATTAACAATTGCTAAAGTTTTTAAATCAAACCCATAAAATAACCATCTTACTTTGTATGCTAACTAATGGCATTTTGAAACAGAAGAAACTCATTACAAATGCAGTGAAATTTCCACTTCAGAAATTTTACAAGCTATAATACCTTAAAAGTTAAAACTTAACCCAATTCATATAACTAAAAATGCATGCAGTATATACGGATCAAAAAAAAATGCATGCAGTATACAAGTACCAAAGAAATGCTACCATCAAATGCACAAACTGATAGAACCATCCTGCTCTCCGAAAAACATTCAAACAAAGAAACACAATATAACTGCAGTATAATATCCAATTCACACATATCCCCATAAAAACCCTAAATAGAAAAATTAATTTACCATAACGCCTATACCCTTCACACTAAATTCTGATGTAATAAAATGCAGTATACTAATCAATCCATATCCATTTCAAGCTATGCTCGAAAAGAATATACAGTACACCCAATCCATACTCTCCACAAGCTACAAGTCTTTGAAACCTAAACAGTGAAAAAACATATGTATCCAGTTCCTTCTCATTCATGCTACAATATCTAAAACCCCAAACCAATTATTATCCTTGAACTAATGCAATTTCATATATCAAAATAATGTCACCTTTAAGATAAATCACAGAATGTCACTCTGATTTAATCCTAATTTTAAGAGTTTTATATGAAACCTATAAAAACAGATAATTCGTAGAATTTAACATTGATCTAACATTAACAATTGCTAAAGTTTTTAAATCAAACTCATAAAATAACCATCTTACTTTGTATGCTAACTAATGGCATTTTGAAACAGAAGAAACTCATTACAAATGCAGTGAAATTTCCACTTCAGAAATTTTACAAGCTATAATACCTTAAAAGTTAAAACTTAACCCAATTCATATAACTCAAAATGCATGCAGTAAATACGGATAAAAAAAAAATGCATGCAGTATACAAGTATCAAAGAAATGCTACCTTCAAATGCACAAACTCATAGAACCATCCTGCTCTCCGAAAACATTCAAACAAAGAAAAACAATATAACTGCAGTATAATATCCAATTCACACACATCCCCAGGTAGACGCCTAAAAACCCTAAATAGAAAAATTAATTTACCATAATGCCTATACCCTTCACACTAAATTCTGATGTAAAATGCAGTATACTAATCAATCCATATCCATTTCAAGCTATGCTTGAAAAGAATATACAGAATATACAGTACAAGTCTTTGAAACCTAAACAGTGAAAAAACATATATATCCAGTTCCTGCTCATTCATGCTACAATATCTAAAACCCCAAACCAATTATTATCCTTGAACTAATGCCAATTTAATATATCAAAATAATGTCACCTTCAATTTCTTGGATTCGCCCAATCCATACTCTCCACAAGCTACAAGTCTTTGAAACCTAAACAGTGAAAAAACATATATATCCAGTTCCTGCTCATTCATGCTACAACATCTAAAACCCCAAACCAATTATTATCCTTGAACTAATGCCAATTTAATATATCAAAATAATGTCACCTTCAATTTCTTGGATTACTACAAGTCTACAACCATTCTACTCCGGATGCTAATAAAATGCGAAGAAAATTCAAAGAAAAGACATCCAAAACAAAATGCACTATAATAGCTAGTTTACACATATCCTAAACCCTGAAAGAATGCAGTGAACAGTCCAATTTATATACCAGGAACCGCATAAAATATACAATACCCAAAAACATGTACCTTCAATTTCATGGATTAAGCATACTACTCCATATAATATTGAAATGGAAAGCATTATCAAACAAAGCACATCATGAAAAATACCTTACAATACATAAATTCAGAGGCATCCCAATCTGCAATGCCCTAAGCCTATAACCTTGAAAAGAACTGCAGAATAGTACGTAATTTGTATCTCGTCCAAGCTATACTACTGAAAACTCCGAAAAAAAATGCAGAATAGTATCCAGATGATACTTCATCCAAGCTATGCCACAGGAAAAATAATGCAGTACGATAGCCAATTCACAATTATCCCAAGCCGAATTTCCTAAATCCCTAAACCCTAAAATATGAAGCCATTCCATAAATATCCCCAGCTACAATACATTATACCCTAAGCCCTGAAAAATGCAGCATCATACTCTGTTCTGACTTACCCCAAGCTAAAATACCTTAATACCCAAAACCTGTTAAAAATATAACATAATACCCAATTCATATTTATCCCAATCTTGAATACCTGAATCCCCAAACTCTGAAAAGATGCAAGATGATACTCGGTTAATGCTCATCCAAAATCACAATATACCTTAATCTGTCAACCCTGAAGAAATGGAATCTAATACCCTACTGATACCCATTCGAAGCCATTCCATAAATCCCTAAGCCCTGAAATATGAAGCCATTCCATAAATATCCCAAGCTACAATATATTATACCCTAAGCCCTAAAAAATGCAGCATCATACTCTGTTCTGACTTACCACCCCAAGCTAAAATACCTTAATACCCAAAACCTGTTAAAAATATAACATAATCCCCAATTCATATTTATCCAAATCTTGAATATCTGAATACCCAAACCCTGAAAAGATGCAAGATGATACTCAGTTAATGCTCATCCAAAATCACAATATACCTTAATCTGTGAACCCTGGAAAAATGGAGTCTAATACCCTATTGATACCCATTCGAAGCCAGAATAAACAAAAGAATAACAACACAACGCTTGTTGCTTAAGCCTCAACTCTCACTTCACTAACCGCACATAACTGCTGCTGTTTAAACAAATTAAGGAAATTCTGGTCAATTTTTAATTTGTAAACCAGTAAAACAGGGGTCAAATTTTTAATACCCAATGCTCAAATCAACAGTAGAGAACTTGACACGACATTCTTTTAAATATTCCAATTCCATTCAACAAAGAAGACAATATTCAATATACAATACCCAAAAACATGTACCTTCAATTTCATGGATTAAGCATACTACTCCATATGCTATTGAAATGGAACGCATTATCAAACAAAGCACATCATGAAAAATGCATTACAATACATAAATTCAGAGGCATCCCAATCTGCAACGCCCTAAGCCTATAACCTTGAAAAGAACTGCAGAATAGTACGTAATTTGTATCTCGTCCAAGCTATACTACTGAAAACTCCGAAAAAAAAGGTGCAGAATAGTATCCAGATGATACTTCATCCAAGCTATGCCACAGGAAAAATAATGCAGTACGATAGCCAATTCACAATTATCCCAAGCCGAATTTCCTAAATCCCTAAACCCTAAAATATGAAGCCATTCCATAAATATCTCCAGCTACAATACATTATACCCGAAGCCCTGAAAAATGCAGCATCATACTCTGTTCTGACTTACCCCAAGCTAAAATACCTTAATACCCAAAACCTAAAACCTGTTAAAAATATAACATAATACCCAATTCATATTTATCCCAATCTTGAATACCTGAATCCCCAAACTCTGAAAAGATGCAAGATGATACTCGGTTAATGCTCATCCAAAATCACAATATACCTTAATCTGTCAACCCTGAAAAAATGGAATCTAATACCCTACTGATACCCATTCGAAGCCATTCCATAAATCCCTAAGCCCTGAAATATGAAACCATTCCATAAATATCCCAAGCTACAATATATTATACCCTAAGCCCTAAAAAATGCAGCATCATACTCTGTTCTGACTTACCACCCCAAGCTAAAATACCTTAATACCCAAAACCTGTTAAAAATATAACATAATCCCCAATTCATATTTATCCCAATCTTGAATACCTGAATACCCAAACCCTGAAAGATGCAAGATGATACTCAGTTAATGCTCATCCAAAATCACAATATACCTTAATCTGTGAACCCTGAAAAAATGGAGTCTAATACCCTATTGATACCCATTCGAAGCCAGAATAAACAAAAGAATAACAACACAATGCTTGTTGTTTAAGCCTCAACTCTCACTTCACTAACCGCACATAACTGCTGCTATTTAAACAAATTAAGGAAATTCTGGTCAATTTTTAATTTGTAAACCAGTAAAACAGGGGTCAAATTTTTAATACCCAATGCTCAAATCAACGGTAGAGAACTTGACACGACATTCTTTTAAATATTCCAATTCCATTCAACAAAGAAGACAATATTCAATCCATTTTCAACTCCATACAACAAAGAAGACAATATTACCTCTTCATCATCTTCGTTGCTTCCCTCCTATTGCTCATCATACAATCTTGTCAACACTGTACTGGTATCATACACCAAATTCACTTTAGAAAAAACTCAATTATCTGAGATTTAAACAAGCATAATGTGATATAAACTAATAAAGAAGTTTCATAATATGAACAAACCATAACACTATACAACTGGGAATATAATTTTTTTAGCAATAACCATCATACCTTGCAGACCGAAGAGAATTGCAAACTCCAGATAGAAATGAATGCCTTTCATTTACAGGGCTAGGTAAAAACAAGGGAAAGGAAAGATCGATAAAAAAAGGAAAGGAAAGATAACAAGAACAGAGGAGCGCTCCATAAAAATTCAATTCAATGAAAAACAGGAAAAAAAACAGAAAACCTGCAAGTGCAAACCACAAATGTAATGCTCATTGAAAACCAATTGTATATATAGACAAAGAAAGAGTGGTAATTCTTTACATTTTAACGGCTAGAAAACTGCAAAATGGCGCCCAGATTCAAACGGAAAGAAAATAAAAGCAAACAGAAAGAAAATAAAAGCACAGACAGTTATACATCCAAATTCAAACGGAAAGAAAATAAAAGCAAACAGAAAGAAAATAAAAGCACAGACAGTTATACATCCAAATTCAAACGGAAAGAAAATATATATACAGCTGAACATCATAAACTATATCCAACGCAAATTTGACTCTATTTGTTTTTTAAGTGAAATTTAGAAAAAAAATTTATGAACATTTCATTGTTTTTATTTATTCGTTGTTTTTTTTAAAAAAAATTGTTTTCATTGTGGCATTATTTGTTATTGTATTGGCACTGTATCAAAACGGATCTAAAATCAAATGAAAATTTAAATTTTATCATTATCTTTTGTGTTTATTTTGAGGATGGATGTGCATCTAGAATGACCATGCATTTTAAAATTGTAATAAATATTGAGTCATTGAGAAATTAAGTCATTAAGCAATAGATTAATTTTAGATTTTTTGTGGATTTTTATTTGGTTTGAGTGATTCATAGGAACTTGTAAAATAAAAAATGATTTACATTGAGTAGTTTTTGTCACATAAGTGAAATAGTTTTGGATGCACATTTGATTGTATTTATTGAGTCTTGGATAGAGGACCTTGTGATATTATTTGTTAATTGTCTCGTCATTGTATTAAAATGGGTCTAAAATCAAATGAAAATTTGTATGCATATCTAATTTTTATCATTATATTTTGTGTTTATTTTGAGATGATGAATGTGTATATAGAATGAACATGTATTTTAAAACTTTAATTGATAGTCTGAATAAATAGGAAAATTAAGTAGTTTGAGATAAAAGGATAGGGGTTTATATAAAGTAATAGATTAATTTTAGACTTTTGTGTATTTTTTATTTGGTTTGGGTGCTTCATAGGAACTTGTAAAATAGCAAAAAGAATATGCATCAAGTAGCTTTTGTCACATAAATGAAATAGGTATAAATAAGTGAAATAGTTATCTAGAAAAATGAGAAAGTAGGAAAGAAGAGAAGGGTTAGCAATTCTCCAAAGTGATGTTGCCATGTAATATGACTCCACTAAAAGTGTTAAATGTGATACATGCTTCAATAATAATGTGATAAGATTTCTCCTATATGTATTTGTGTAAGTTATATCAAGATCTAAGTATGGTGATGAGTTTGTATATAGGCACATGTGGCTATCTAAAATTTGAAATATGGAACCTTATCATAAGAGTGTTAGTAATAGTATATGTCCCCTCCAATTTATTGTATACAAAGTGTGCAAGGAGTTAGAGAATGAATAATTATAGTAAATGAAAAACAAATGTGATTTTGAAAATTTAAGCATGTAAGCACATCGATTGTGTAAAGTCATGTAATAAATTATTTAGATAAAATCATGCAACAAACATGTAGAAGAATATCTACTGATAAGCATGAAAAGTGCTTAGTACATAAACTAGTAATTATCATAGAGGTACATAAGCTAATATTGCCTCTAATATAGGAAAATGAGGAGGATCTAGCATTTGGGCATGTAGAGGATAAGCATCAAAGAACATAAACGTATCCCTAGTAAAGGAAAATGAAAGAGTAAATATGACTCTAAAAGTGAGATAAAAAATCATGTAAATACAAAATGTCAAGGAGCATGATAAGGAATGTCAAGGAGAATTAGTATGAGGAAGATATGGTGTTCACAATATAGTAGAATACCTCTAGAAATAAGATAATGGAAAAGAAAACACATATAATCTAAATATGTTATGTAAGTTGATAAGCATAGAGATAGAAGATCATTATAGGATGGAAAATAACATTGGTTCATTTTCATCCAATATGTAAATAATAGTCATAAGCATGGAAGAAAGTAATGATAATGATCATAATATAAAAGCATGACAAGGACCATAAGGTATAAATACATGTATAAGGAAAATTTGAATCATAAATGTGAGACTAGAAGAAGAGAAACACAATAAGAATATCTAGACCAAGACTATGAGAAAAATAAGCATAAGGATGCATAAGGATGCATAAGGTGATAGTAAGCATAAAATTAGGAAATAAAAGGAAAATGAATGGCCAAGGTGGTTAACATACTTCAATAAAATAAGTAGTGCAAGGACATTGCAATAGGAAAATGTGTATCATGCATAAAAATAAAATATCTCAAATAGTAAAAGAAGGGTGCCCCAAAGTGGAGGAAGGAAAAGAATGACACATAACATAGAAGATGAAATGAGAGTATTCAAAAGAAAATAGATAAGTTATAGTAAAAATGATCAAAGTGTAAGGAAACAAGACAAAGGAAAAGTGAGGACAAAAATAATAGTTATATAATTTATAGTGATGGTCATGAATCATCAAAAGAAATGTTGGGAATTAAGGTGTCTGAACCCTTCCAATTTATTAGAATTATATATTTATTATTTGGCACTTTAATTAGATATTATCATATTCTATTTTAATTGTTAATTATGCTCCAACTTAAATAGGGCATGGAATTTTGAGTTGGAATTATGTGTTGCATGTCTCTTCTTTGTAAGGTGTTGTAAGAGGTCATTAAGGTAGTTTTATTTAAGAGATTTGGAGTGCCCTATATAGATGGATTATTTGATATAATCTTATGACATGTAAGAGCTTGTAATAGGGAGTTGCATTGCAAACCTGACCCACTATGATGAAGAGTTAATTATTTATCATAAGTACCTATTCTAGGACTAAAATCTTGTCAAATTTGGGCACCCATGTTGGGTGGATTAAATTTATAGCTATCAATGTGTAGGAAAATATATATTATTATCCTATTTAATAGATTCTTCTAGGGGGGTTGAAAATTAGGCCTGGCAAGGCGGGTTTCATACCTTTTGGGGTATTTTACTATGATTTTATAAATCCACAAATGGTTTCCAAGTTGCAAGAAGTCTAGAAAATGGTGTTTTAGGAGTTATTTGAAATCAGAGTTTGTAGGTGTACACATGCTACCAAAATTACTGCATATTTGAATGTTGGTGAAACACCCCTATATAAATATATATTTCAAGTTTGTTTTAATCTTTTTTTATATGATAATACATCGTGTAGTCTTTGGAGTGTGGGCTTTCCTCCTAAAATGGTCTTCCCCATGAAAATAATTGCGTTATGGTTACATTATTTATCTATCTACAAATATGTTTCTCTATTTTCTATAATTATTTTAGATCATATTTAAATTTATTTGTGAAACACTCCTCCCAAGAATAGTGTAGGGGATTTTTTCTATACACCTTGCATCCTTACAAGTGGTATCAGAGTTTGATCACCTTTGGCTCTAGTTTTTGGGTAGAAATTTATTTGAGCTAACCATATTTGAGGGAGAGCTTGTCCAAAAGGAAAATTTTGTGGTATTTATTATAAAAAATAAACATGGAAATCACATTGAAGAGGATTGAGGTTAAAAAAAAATAGGCATGAATTTTGAGCTTTAGAAATTTAAAAAAGGAAGATTTGCTAATTGACCTAGATTCATGGGATACAATTGATGAAAGAGTTTAGAGGCTTACATATACCACATTAGTTGTTTAGTATGATACAATGGACCAAAAATAAAAAGGTCTAATTAGATTTTTTCTTATAGACTCTATTCTTATTAATTTCCATGAAAAACCCACTACAAAATTATTGTGGAAGAAACTAGGAGAAATATATCAAGCAAAGTGTTTAGTAAATAGAATACTATTAAAGACAAAGCTCTATTTCTTGAGGATGAAATAAAGTGGATGAATTGCAAACCACCTAGGATAATTTAATATGTTGGTGGATAGATTAAACTCCATGTATGTGAAAATATATGAGGAGGAAACATGAAATTTTTTATTGTGTTCTTTTCCAAATTCATGTTATAACCTCCCATTCATTGCCATTATGAGAACTCTAGTCACTTTGACGGTTGATGATGTTGTTGGTATTTGATTTCTAAATAAATGAAGATGAATGTCTCTCTAAGTTCAAAAGAGGACTTGAGTGTGTTGGTCCTCAAAAATTTAGGCTCCCAAATCCCTTACTCAAGTCCTTTTTTAAGTGCCAAGGGTGTCAAGCTCACTATGAAGGATCTATAAATTATTATCAATCATTCCTTGAGGTATTGTATTAAAGATAAATATAAGGAAATAAAATAAACCCTACAAAAAATAATAGCCATTATATATAATACTCATACTTAAATTATATCACTAATTAACTATATGTTTCTTTGATAATACGAGGGTTATACACCTTCATCAAGAAGATGAACAACCATGTAAGGAGTTTGAAGAGTTTTCTTTGGTAACCTCGAGTGATATTGCACACATCTATACATTGAAGTATTTAGGTATCATGAGTAACATTGTATAAAATTATGATTGATTTTATGTGTTTTTAATGTGTTGATAAGATGGGGTTTTGAGAACAAAGAAGACACATGCCTTTATCTAGTAGGAGCAACAAAGTATTATGTTTTATTATCTGAATAGAAACACAAAATACATACCACTCTGCGATACCTTAATGAAGATAACCATAAGGACTATACCTCTATATTATACACATAAGCTAGGCTCTATGCATGCACAAAACTAGGTCATTAAATTTTTAAAACATGTAATTGAGCCTATCTTAGATATCCATGAAAAAACCTACACATTTTTTTTAGTTATTATGATAATATACGTTGAATTTTTTTAAATGTTCTACCACCTTTTAGTTGATAAACAAATCCAAAATAAAACTCAAATTAGAAAATATGATTGAGAAGAAGAGTAATATCATTAGATATACATAAAACGCTCATAGAGACATTCAAATGATACTAAGTATATACATTAAAACATTGTTTAGGGATTATAATATGATATCAAAACATTTTAAAGAGAACACATTAAAAACTACGATATAAAAAAATTCCCTAAACTTGTTGCTAGAAAGAAACCCTAATGGTCTATAACCTCTTATCTTTTCTTTTAGAATTAAATACTTTTATTCATCTTCTTCTCTTAAGTGAAGAAATGAGTATATATGTGCATTTCCATACCACCACACAATCTTGGAGGTGTTGGTGTGAATAAAAGTCTTATACCTAGATAATTCTTACTAGGGGAGTTATTCACATGTTAAGTTTACTTAGGTCCTAAGATTCCCTCTAGAAGTCTTAGTTGTCATGTCTACATCTCATATTTTTGAATTTTATGTCAAGTTAGTTGTCTCATGTCATTGTATTAAGACACTTGTCATGATCTTGTCTAATCCTATGTATCACCTTGGTTATATAACCAAGAGGTTCTCATTTGTAAATGAATTCCAAAATATTCAATTACATTGCAATCTCGAGCATTGCATATTGATCTCTTTGTGTTTTCCATTTGGCATCTAGATCTTGGGTAGCTATCTCCATATCCAACTCTTACATGGTATCAAAGTGGGTTGGGTGCCTTTGGTTATCCTTTTATTGAGATATCTTGGTAGATCTTGAAAATTTTACAATGCTTTTCTCTTACATCATATATTAATATGGAGAATCATAAAAACTTGATAGAAATACTATATTTTTTTGGGGGGGGAGGGTTCCTCTTTGTGGATTTATATTTCAAGTTAAAATTAGAGCTTGTTGGTGTAAATCTAAGCTCACCATTGAGTTCAAGGTGTTCAAGAAAGTTAGTTTTACCAATTTTTTTTGTCTAAATCAAACATATAAGACTAGATCTATGAGGGTTTGAAGATGAAGAGTGGTTTCTAGATCCAAAATGTAGCTACAATTTTTGGAGCATTTGGGGTCAAAATCTGACCTAGCCATCCCATCCAAAAGGCTCAAAAAATCCAAGATTGACTATCGATTCGTTAAAGTTGAAGCACTTAGCCTAGGGCTTGAGGAAATTTTTTTGCTCTCCTTCTCCATTTGTACTATCATGCAACCACCATTATTGCTGGTGTCAAAAAAATTTCAGGTCAAATGCCAAAAAATAATGAGGTGAAAAATAATTTTAATAAAATATTGATTTTTTCAAAAGTTTTTTTGAAGTTTTTGATTTAAAATTAAAAAAGTATACTTGTTGCAACCTATAGTTGTAGGTAGTCCCTGTGTACTGCAAATCTATAGTACATTGTACTAGAGGCTACCACATAGATGGGCCACACATCATTGTGACCCCCACATGCAGTCCTCATGTCCCCATGGCACATGCAACCAACAAATTTTAAAATTGGTTGATAAAACAATATATTTCTACAATTATATGATTTTTTCAACTATTTTGTCAATCCACCAAAGATTCCATTAAAAATCACCAGCTAAAGAATATTCCAATTGAATATACTGGTAAAAGCATATTCAAGTTGATGGGTATATTTTTCTTGTGATGGCTAGAAGGTTGTCAAATCTAAGTCGTTGATTTGTTGATGTCAACAATACATCAACAACTTTTTTAAAATTTTGGCCCCCTCACGGATGGAGTTTTTTTTATAGTCCAACTTTGGAAGGCCATAACTCAATCATCCAACCTCCTTCTTGTAAGCATTTTTTAATTTGGGGTATAATTTTTTGCTCTTCACATTGGTGTAATCATTTTTTGATTTTGGTGTTTGGATTTTCCAAATATTGTATATTGTCATAGGTGTTGCTAAGTCGTTCTCATTTTGGGAACTTCTAAGGCTCCATTCTTGCTCCTACAATAACATTTTAGGTGATTTTTTTTGAAATTATATGATTTATTGTGTACTTTACAATGGTGTGACTAGTTCAAACTCATTATGTGTAATTTATTTATTTTGATATTGTGGCCAAAATTTACATTTGTAAGCACTAAGATCAAGTTCACTTTTGTGCTTTTGATAAGTGGCATTTGTAAATGCTCTAAATATAAAGTTCCAAATCATATATTGTTGGGAATTCTTGATTGAGTGATTTTGGGGTCTCTTGGTGCATTCTTTTAATCTATTTTCTCATGCTCATATTTTTCCATGGATCATTCTAAGGTTCCTCTACTAATATCATATAACTATTCAAAATGGCATCAAATTGTGTGGAGTGTTCTAATCAATGGTCACTCTCTATATGTTGAAAATAAGGTACTTGAACCTACAGATGCAAATAAAAATGATAAAGTAAATGATTGAACATACTAAATCTCTTGGATATAAACTAGTTTCTCAAGATTTGTTACATTTCAAATTGAATCATGTAAGAATTCTCATGAAGCTTGTCCAAAAAATTGAAAACATTGTATGGCACTAAAAATGAAGGAAGAGGCTATCAAATTGATAATGAACTAATGAGCCTTGATCCTAAGAACTTTGAAAATATCTAGGACTACATCACTAATTTTAATGATCTAAGAGAGCAATGTAAATCATGTGGAATTGATAAGGAAATTTGATTGGTCTATAATGCATTGAACAAACTTGGTCTTGATTATGCTACTTTTTTTTCTAGCTTTCATACTTATAGGTTGACTATGGGGTTTGCATATACTACACCTTCATTTGCATAATTTTTTGAGACATTAATACAAGAGAAAAAAATCTTATATCAATAGGTCTTCTCAAGTCATCTAAATCTTAGGCATTGTTGGCTAGTTAGGTGAATGAATCAAAATGTGGTAATAAGAAACAAAATAAAACAAAGAATTATCCATATTCAGATCAACCAAAGAATAAATCATATTCCACAAAAAAATTATCTAAGAAGGAGAAGCCAACTTGTTCATATTGCAAGAATCTTGGACATGATGAACATTCGTGTTAAGAAGGATATTGATGAATTGAAACATCTTCTTAAGAAGAATCATATTGATCTACCTTCCAAAATGTTTGATTCAACTTCTTGTTCTTCAAAATAGTCTAATAAGGACAAAGTTCATGCTGGTTTGGTTACTACATCAGGTAATAAGGGGAAATCTCTTTGTGCTTCTACAAGTCTTCTATTGATATTGGGGATGACACTTCCAATGATTTTTTGTTTGTACCTCATTTGTCAAAAATATTCTTTCCATATATCAAGTTACACATGGTAGACATGGGAGGACTATGGAGTTCACACCTAATTTAGTATCATTAGAGACTTGGAGAGTAGAGATATTATTGCTACTAGGATGGTTGGTCATTCATCTTGGTTGTATACCTTTGCAGATTTTGCTTTTGATGCTGACATTTTTCCTTTCAATTGTTGATCACACTTCTAGTATGAACTATGATTCAGAGGAGACATTTGGCTTCTTGAACTTGGGAGTTCTCACATTGGATCTTGTTCTTGAGACTTGCATTCCATATCCTCCATCTTTTGTTGCATTTGATTATGCTCATATTGGTACATGTTTTGCCTCTTGTGGTTTAGTGTAGTAGTATTTTCATCGTCTTCCAGCTACATCCACTTCGGATGCATACTTGACATACATTGGTGGGTTGTTTGTTGAGCCACACATTTCATATTTAGGAGACACTATTGATTGCCTAATTCTTCTCTTTGATGGAGATGATCCTTCTTTATTTGTTGCGAGGGAACACTTTGACCCTCTTGTCCATTCTCTAGATGATCACTCTTTACAACTTGATATGAGTGTGGATAATTTTGAATAAAATTTGGAGGATGCTTCTTTGTCTTTAGAGGAGGCATCTTTGTCTTTGGATTCTACTCTACATTAATCTCTACTAGATTCTAGATTGGCATCTTCTATAATGTGGCCTAGAATGCCTGTTTGGAGTGTGTCATCTTTTGACACTGACATGGAGACACTTAAGGGGGGTGTTGGTGTGAAAAAAATTCTTGTACCTAGATAATTCTTACAAGGGGACTTATTCACATGTTAAGTTTACTTAGGTCCTATGATTCCTTCTAGAAGTCTTAGTTGTCCTGTCTAGATCTTATATTTTTGACTTTTATGTCAAGTTAGTTGTCTCATGTCATAGGATTAAGACACTTTCCATGATATTATCTAATCCTATGTCTCACATTGGCTATATAACCAAGGGGTTATCATTTGTAAATTAATTCCAAGATATTCAATTTTATTTCAATGTTGAGCATTGTATATTGATCTCTTTGTGCTTCCATTTGGCCTCTATATCTTGGATGGCTATCTTTGTAGCCAACTCTTATATAAGAAAGAACTAGGGTTGTTTGAAATCACATAGATCACCCATTATTGCTTGCATCATCTCCATGTGGCCAAATACTAGAAACCACACTCTCTATATTAGTAAAATGCCTTTATATACACATCATATTGAGCTAATGGTTCCACAAGTACCAGGAATAATTTGAGAGTCTTACCCTATATAATACTATCAATTCTTGACCATTAATGAGATCCTAGGTAATGCAAGGGGGTAGATATTTTTTCCCTTGTTTCTTAGATTAATTCAATGAAGAACTAGAAATCATGACAAGTAGGAGTGCGAGACAAGGTAAAATTCATGAGACAAAAAATTTTAAAATTGCATGAGGACTATCAAAAGCTATTTAATTCGACCATATATTATTGCAAAACTAGAATTATTCATCATCCACCATTAAAAATACATGTAAATTTACAGCCTTTGGGATGGAAAAAAGTGTTTAACTAGAAAATACTTATGTATTAGTTGTAGGAGTCAAATTTAGTTATTAATCACATGAAAGAAATATTTTAGGAGTGGTTTAGGTGAATAAAAGGAAATGTGGGGATTTGAAGCAAGATAATATGTGAAGAAAGGAGATGTAGAGTTGTTTTGTGGGACCAAAACTTAGAATTAGATATGGGAATGAAAGTTTGAGGAAATTTTGTAAAGAGGTAAAAATGAGAAAATGAAGAATATAAGAAAAATAATGATAAAATGATGTAGAAATAGAGGTACAATAACATCTCAAGCTCCAAAGGAACTCTACAAATGGATGGAAGGCATAGAAAATCCAATTAGAAACTTTGTGGGAAACTCATGCTAAATTGATAATCCAAAGTGGAGGCAAAAATGGACGAAGTTAAGATGTCCCTTGAAACTCTATAGAATAAAGAACTAAGTAAATAAATAACTTTAGAGAAAAATGTGGGATCATGCTACAAAACTATATGTTAATAAGGATTCCCAAGTGGAAGATTAGAAATCTAGAAGTGCAATAGTATTCCACAAAAAGGGGAATTGGAAAGAATGTGAAAAGGGATCAAGAAACCAAAAGTTTTGATTCATAGAGGTGGAGAATAATTCTACAAAAGGGTTTAAAAAATATGTGGGGGAAATATGAAAAGTTGAAGGGTAGTGGAGGAGATGGGGGGAGAAGAATTCTATAATAACTTTGCAAGTCTAAAAAATGAAGAAATAGTGAACAAAATAATTGGAACACTTGAGGAACCAAGTGTGGAACTAGAGGAAGGAAGTGGAAGTAAAATTTGTATAATTTTATATTTCTAACAAAAATCCATAGGTCTAAAAAGTAGGGAAATGGGAACAAAACATGGGAATAGCATAATACAGGATTGTAGAAGAGGATGGGAGGTGTTGATAAGAAATATAAGTTGTCTTGGAGAGTTAGGAGTAAGGTACAGTCAACCTTATAAATCTTGTGCATTTAATTACTCTTAATATTGTTTATAAACTATTCATAAGGAATGATGGATTCACAATATGTAGTAATAAAAAAAATTACAAGAAGAAAGTTTTAAAAATAAAAGTAAAAAAATAGATATTATAAATATTAAAATTATATTTTAAGATTACATTCTACTTAACCATTTTCCACAAATAGATTTTTAGGATTTTAAATATTACACTTGCTGATTCATAAGAGTTGAATCTCTAATTCTTGTTTTAAAAATAATTAGAATACAATAAGCTTGAAGGTTTTTTCAAAAGATGTTTCTCTTGATCGATTGTTTTTGCTTACAAAATGTTTAACTAAGCACCTAATTGGTTGGTTAAAATTTTGGTGAAAACATTCTAATAAAAAATATTAGATATTAGAAGCATTACATTACATAATAAGAAGAAAAACAAATTTATATTAGAGGATACCAAGGAGTCCAGAGAAGTGTCTATCTTTTCACTAGATAATTTGAAATTCTTGTATGGTGATCGCTAGTCTCTTGAACTATTTAGCATAGTACAATGATATCTCAACATTGAATTTATTTTAAAATATTGGGAAGTTCCTTAGCTAAATTTATATTTATTCAATTTTTAAAAAGTGAAAATATCATAAATAAATATTAATTATAAATATGGAGATCACCTATTGGTGTAACGGTGAAATGGTTTCCCGTTTATGGTGCAACCAAGGTTCAAATCCTCGCTTGGCCTACTAGCGGTGTTTATACCACTACTAGTCCCACATTGTGTGCTCGAAGGATATTGTGGCAGCTGATCTTGGTGGATGTGGTGACTGATCATGCTTGTCCCTATAGGTGTGTGTTTCTTATGGATCCAGATTCCTGATGTTGTGTGCTACTCATGGACTACTGCCAGACCCACACGGGTCTTTCATGCCTAGCGGTTATGTATCAGACCTTCGTGAGTCTCTCATGCCTAGAGGTTTTGTGCAGTTGGTCTTGGAGTGATAAGGTTAAGACGACACAAAGGTGTAAGGGTGTTGCTTCTTGTACATTTCTGAGGATGAGGCCCCTCAACAATATGGCCTCACAGGTTCATAGCTCTAGTCAAAAGCGCTCAGCCTCAACTGAGAATTACCAATCAAAAAAAAAAAATTATAAATATTCTTATATAATTTTGGGGGTTTTTTAGTGTTAAAATCAAATTTTTAATGGTTTCTCATTATTTTATTAGTAGTTCAATATATAAAAATGAATACCTCAAGCAAAAAGGGGACTTACATAGGTCTAAAGTTAATCCATGAATTAATTTTTTGAACACAACGAGCTACAAATGAATTTGAATTGGAATTCATGTCTTTATCTTTATCTTTGTTATTTTTTTTCTCTTTCATTCAAGATAAATATTTGTAATTGTTTTAGTCAATTAAGAGTACAAGGGAATTTAAAATGATTAAATATATAAGACAAATAAATTCAATCAATGTGTAAACATTCATATTTCTTCTAACTTATTAATTCAAAAATAATCTACATAAAATTCCATCTTATATAAAAGTATATTAAAAGTGTTTGAACACAATAAAATATAAATCTCTTAAGGTAATTTTTCACTTAGAGTTAGGGTTAGGCTTATGGTTAGGCTTGGGGTTCAAATAGGGTTAGGAATAGGGTTCAATTAGGGTTAAGATTTACTTAAGATTCAATTAGGGTTACGGTTAGGGTTCAATTAGGGTTAGTATTTAATTAGGATTCAAAGTTAGGGTTAGTGTTCACTTAGGGTTAGGGTTAGAGTTCAATTAGGCTAAGGGGTGGTTTTAGGGTTAGGGTTAGGGTTTAATTAGGGTTTATATTTAGGTTTAGTATTCAATTAGGGCTAGGGTTCAATCAAAGTTCAATTAAGACTAGGTTTAGCGTTAGGGTTTAATTTAGTTTATGGTTAGAGTTCAATTAGGTTTAATTTTTTATTAGGGTTAGGGTTTAATTTAATAAGGGTTTAGGTTTCAATTCAGTAAGGGATAGGGTTAGGATTAGGGTTAAAGATAGGATAAAATTATGGTTATGGTTTAATCAAGGTTAGGGTTAGTGTTCAATAAGTATAGTTGTTCACTTAGGGTTAGGGTTAGGGTTTTATGATAAAGCTTGTAATTAGGGTTAGGGTTGGGGTTAAAATAGGGTTAGTGTCAAGATTAGGGTTAGGGTTCAATTATGGCTAGATTTAATAAGGGTTCAATTAGGGTTATGTCTCAATTGTAGTTAGTATGCAATTAGGGTTAGATTTCAATTATGGATATAGTTTCATTGGGGTCATGGTTAGGATTCAATTAGGGTAAGGGTTATGGTTAACATTCAATTATAAGGGTTATGGTTAAGGTTAAATTAGGGTAAGGGTTAGTGTTATTATTAGGGTATGGTTCAATTAGAGTTCAAGGTTAAGGTTATGGTTCAATTAGGGTTAGCATTCAATTAAAACTAGGTTGTAATTAGGTTTATGATTATAATTTTAATATTATTATATTATTATAATGTATTATAATATCATAATTGTAACCCAAACCCTAAACCTAACCCTAACATTAATAGTAAGCCTAAAACTATACCTAATCCTAATCCTAATCTTAACCCTAACCTTGAACCTAACCCTTAACCTAACCTTAATCCTAATCCATATATAACTCTAACCCTAACCCTCATCCTAATTTTAATCTTGAACTTAACCTTAACCCTAAAATTATCCCCAACCCAATCTCTGATTGTAGCCCTAATCCTAATGATGTCTTTAACCCTAATCCTAACCCTAACCCTAACCCTAACCCTAACCCTAACCCTGTTCCTAACCATAAATTTTCTCTAACACTAACCCTAAACCTAATCCTAACCCTAACCCTAACCTTATACCTAATTGTAATGCTAACACTAACACTAACCCTAACCCTAGTTATAACCATAACCCTAACTCTAACCCTATTCTATCTCCAATTGCAACATAAACCATAATCTTAACCCTCACCCTAACCCTAACCTTAACCCTAATCATAGTTGTAACCCTAACCACAACCCTAATTCAATCTCTAATTGTAACCCTAATGTTGAACCTAATTTTATCTCTAACCCTAATCTTAACCTTAATTTTATCTCTAATTGTAACTCAAATTCTACTTCTAACCCTAGCTCAACCCTAACCCTACCCTAACTCTAACCTAACGATATCCCTATCTCTAACTAGAAACCTAATCCTAATACTAACCCTAACCCTAACTATAACCATAAACCTACCCCTAATCCTATTTCACTATATAAATGTAACCCTATCCCTAACTTTAATTTTATCTATAACCCTAACCCTAACCATAATCCTAAACCTAACCTTAACCCTAATCTTATACCCAACCCTAACTTTAATTTTTACTCTAACCCTTACCCTAACCTTAATTTTATCTATAATGTTAATGGTGCAGGAGCACCTTAAGGTGTTTTGGAAGATCTTAGTGATTTTTGGCTTGTAGGTGGTTCTAGCCAACCACCAAGAGAATAAGGACTATGATATAAATTCCCTAGGTTGTTTTTAAGAGTGTGTTAGGTTAGGTTTGGCTTAGAGTCTTGAACTTTATGAGTTCCTAGACAAATCTTGGCAATTTGAGCATTTTGGCAATGTTGCCTTGGCAAATTGGCCTAAAAGTTGAAAAATAGAATTAATGTTGTTATAAGTCCGACCCAAGGGTCCTAGAATGTGGGATAAAGGTATATAAGGTCATCCAAACCCTAATACTGGTGTTGGAAGTTCATTTTCACAAATTGAGACTTGGAGAGCATTTTTGTGTGATTGGAATTCAACAACTTTTGAGTGCATTTTTGTGTTTGAGCCTTCATCTAGTCAAGAATGGATTGAGAGGAATAATCTGATGCTTTGAGTGTTTCATTTGTGTCATTTACTTACTGTACCTAGCATTAGATTAGTCATTTATACCAACTAGTTAAGGTTTTGCAAGTTTTTGGGTTTTTGGACTCATTGCCGGTTTGGGCCAGTTTTGTGAATAATGAGTCCCACTTGAATTCCCGTGGCTTTCCTCTCATGGCCACTTGGAATCAATCTGGTTACTATGTAAATAATGTACATACAGGTTTATGAGTCTTTGTTTGTAGGGGAAGTGAAGAAACTATCAAGCACTAGGCGAGTGCAAGTGCATTATGGCTAGTGGCTTGGAGAGGACAGCAGTAAAGAAAGCTGCTAAATGGATTGGTTTTTTCCCAATCAAGAGCATGGGAGTGTGGGAACATGTATTCCAGACATGTGTGTGCAAGTAGGAGAGTTTAGGAGGTCATTGAAGCCCTCAAAGTTGGAAAAAGGAGCTAAAACCCTTGAAACCCTTGAAATTAGGGAGGTATGAGGACAGTCATATGAACGGCCACTTGGGAGACCTTACACCTGGTAAATATTGAATCCTATGGTACCACTAGAAATAATATCATAAAATATTTGAGGGTTGTTAAGACCGTTTTTTAGAAAAGCCAAGAAAATGGGTTCTAGGAGGCCTAGTTGGGGCAAAAGGCTACAAGGCCTAAAATGGAGTTTTTCAAGAAAGTGATGGGAGGATGGTGAAAGAATCCAATGAGATGGATCGGTGAGGTTTCAAATCAACAAAGAGACAGTAGAATAGCCTTTCCTAGCCCCTGGAGTGGTTAGGACACTTTGGGTCAGTTTGGAGCCCAGGGAAGCCTAGTGGCGAATTGAGAGTAATGGAGAAGAATTTGAAATTAGTGGAGAGTCTTATGAGGTGAGAGGGGTTTAGGAGAGATCCCTGAATATGGTAGAGAGGAATACCCTAGGAATACTAGAGAATAGGTCTTGGGAAGAGCAAGAGTATCTCCCCATCAAATTGGTATCAGAGCCATACAAGGCTTGGGAATTGAGAAGTGAATGTTAGAAAGAAGTGAATCCATAGGAGAGAACACCATGGTGACCAATGCAAAGCTATCTAGAGACTTGGCATAGCAACAAGAAAAGAATAAGCATCTTGAAGAGGCTATGGAAGAGATGAAGCACAAACTAGAAGAGGTGGCAGAGACTGCAAGCAAGATGAAGGTACAGTTAGGAGAGGATAAAGATAAGGTTAAGAATCAAATAGAGGAATACATAGAACTAGAACCTGACCCTCCATTAGCAGAGGAACCCTTCCTCAAAGTATTGAAGGCTTTGAGTGGCAAGGCACTTGAAGGTATCCCTATTTTCACATGAAGAATGGATGCAGAGTTGGTTATGGAATGGATTGAGGGAATGGAGAATCACTTTGAATGTGATGGGATTACAGAGGTACAAAAGGTGAAGATAGCCAAATCAAGGCTAAGAGGACAAGCACTAACTTGGTGGAAGTTTCTACAAGAAGAAAGAGAGAAGGAAGGCAAGAAACCCATAGGAAGTTGGAAAACTATGGTGGCTAAAGTGAAGGAGAACTATCTACCTGAAGACTATGATATTCAATTGCACAAGAAGAGACAAAATCTCAAGACAAAGAGACCTAGATGTAGCTGCATATACAGAGGAGTTCCAAAAACTAAGCCTTAGATCTAGAGTGCAAGAAGTTGAAAGCATCAAGGTTGCTAGGTATCTAAACGGTCTTAGATGGAACATACAAGAGGAGTTGAGTCTTTTCACACTTACTACCCTCCATAGCTGCTATCAAATGGCTATTAAGGTGGAAGAGAAACTGAAAAAGAAACAAGATTCCAATACTAGAGGTAAAGGAAGAGGTAGAGACTCTAGAGGTGGACATAGAGGAGGTTTTGGTGGAAGAATCCATGAGAACAAAGGTCAAGGGGATTCCAAGGTTGGAGAACAATCCCATGAGGCTAATAATACAGGGGGATATAGAGGTAGAAGCTCTAACAATGGTGGAAGAGGCAGATCAGGAAGCTTTGGGAGAATTTCACACTTTTCTTCCATGAAATGCTACAATTGTGGATAGCTGGGTCATCCGGCTTATAGGTGTCCAGATAAGCCAGTATCTCCACAAGGTGAGAGGAAGATTACATATGTCCAAGAAGAGGACTGCTCTAAAAACTCAGAAGTAAGTTTGGATTCAGAGAAAGGAGAACAACTCATGTTAAGAAGGATTTTGATCAAAGCACCTATCGAGGATGAACACAAACAAAGGAGAGCTCTTTTTAGAGTCAAGTGCGAGATACAAGGTAAGGTTTGCAAGGTCATCATAGACTCAGGATCAACTGATAATGTCATCTCAGAGGAGGCAGTACAAAAGTTGAAACTCATCAAGATACCCCATGTGTGTCCTTACAAGGTTACTTGGTTGAACAAAGGGCATAATATATTGGTCAATGAACAAGTTTGGGTTGAGTTTGCTATAGGAAAGTATCAAGACAAGATACTATGTGATGTGTTACCAATTGATGCATTCCATTTGCTGCTTGGCAGACCATGGCAATATGACAGGGAGGCAGTACACCATGGCAAGGAGAATAAGTACTCATTCAAGAAGGATGGAGTGACTTATAAAATTCAGTCTTTGATAGAAGAAAACACAGTGGAAAAGGTAGAAACTAGTGCACTTTTGATGAGTGGAAAGGGATTCCTAAAGGACATAAAGGAGGAAGAAGGAGAGGCATATGCAATCATGTTGAAGCCAAAGGAAGAGG
The DNA here is from genome assembly GCA_007258455.2 of Sequoia sempervirens. Taxonomy (NCBI): domain Eukaryota; kingdom Viridiplantae; phylum Streptophyta; class Pinopsida; order Cupressales; family Cupressaceae; genus Sequoia; species Sequoia sempervirens. Next base: position 440,639 of record VDFB02262335.1, on the reverse strand, counting down.
AGTTATCTAATCAGCTACCTATGACAGCAGAAGTTAAGCGACTGTTGGATCAGTTTAGGGACATCATTTGTGAAGGTACACCAGCTACACTACCACCCAAGAGAGCAATCAGTCATCAAATAGACTTTATACCAGGAGCAACACTACCTAACAAGGCTGCATACAAGATGACACCAGAGCAGAATAAGGAGATAGCAAGGAAAGTTCAAGAACTTTTGGACCAAGGGTTGATCAGAAAGAGCATAAGTCCATGTGTTCTTCCAGTTGTGTTGGCACCTAAGAAGGGAGACAAGTGGAGGATGTGTACTGATTCTAGGGCCATAAATAGGATAACCATTAGATATAGGTTTCCTATTCCTAGGATAGAAGATCTAATGGACTGTTTAGGGGGTGCTAAGTTCTATTCCAAAATTGATTTGAAAAGTGGCTATTATCATATTAGGATGAAAGAAGGAGATGAATGGAAGTCAACATTTAAAACCACAAAAGGGTTGTATGAATGGTTAGTGATGCCATTCGGGCTTACAAATGCACCTAGCACTTTTATGAGGGTGATGGATGAGGTCTTGAAGGACTACATAGGAGTCTTTGTGGTTGTCTACCTAGATGATATCCTCATCTTTAGCAAAACAAAAGAAGAACATATAAAGCACCTAGAACTTGTGTTGAGAAAACTTCAAGAGGAGAAGCTCACCATAAACCTTGAGACGAGTGATTTCATGAAGCAAGAATTGGTCTATCTAGGATTTGTAGTATCCCAAGGGAACTTGAAGATGGACAAAAGCAAGGTTGAAGCCATTCTCAGCTAGCCTACTCCAAAGATAGGGACAAAAGTTAGGAGTTTCCATGGATTAGCTCAGTTCTATAGGAAATTTGTGAGAAGGTTTAGTGAAATTTGTGCACCGGTTCTTGACACCATCAAAGGAGGACTAAAAAAAAAATTTGTGTGGACCAAAGAAGCCAATGAAGGATTTGAAAGGTTGAAGAGGGAGATAGCTACCCAACCTATCTTAGTTTTACCAAGTTTTGACAAACCATTCATAGTAGAATGTGATGCAAGTAACATAGCAGTAGGAGCTATCCTAAGCCAAGAAGGCAGGCCAGTGGCATTCTTTAGTGAAAGGTTGAATGAAGCAAAGTCTAGGTACTCATCCTATGACTTAGAGTTGTATGCTTTAGTGCAGGCTCTTAAGAAGTGGAGGCACTACCTATTTCCAAAATAATTTGTGGTATACACCGACAATCAGGCCTTAAGTTACATCAACACTCAAGAGAAGCTCAGTTTGAGGCATATCAAGTGGATGGAGTTTTTGCAGTCATACACTTTTACCATCAAGCATAAGAAGGGGGTTAACAACAAGGTTTCTGATGCTCTTAGTAGGAGGTTGCTTACTATCCAAGAGATATAGCTACAAAGCATAGGGGTTGAAAGATTCTCGTGCAGGAGCACCTAGGAACACTAACCAGTTAGGAAGTCTAGAATGAAGTTTTGTTTTTGCAATGTTATCATGAAGGTCATGTTGACCATTGAGTTGAGAAGATAGCTTAGGGATGTGTTTGAGCTCTAGGATGGAAGTTGTGAAAGGATGGATGAGTTTAGAAACTCACCTTGCTTAGCTTTCTAAAGATTGGCAAAAGTTGGAAAACACAGTGCATTTTACAACTCTTGCCATTAGGTCACTAATATGTCTGACCAAGGAATATAACTGATTGAGGAACCTTATTTAAGGGGTTCCTTGACCTGAGTGCAGGGTTGGAAGTTTTGGTATTGTGGAAACATTTTGTGGATTGAAAGGAAAACAATGTTTTGTGTGTTATTTCTGATTTTTGTTCCAAAGTAGAGCTTTAATGGATTGAATTTTCTGTTGTGTCTTGTGTAATATGTAGTGTAGCAATCTCCCAAGCATTTTGTGTCATTTATTTTCTTTCTTTATTCAATTTCATTCATTGTTTGTAAATAGTTAGCTTGCGCCCTGTTGCTGGTCTGAACCAGACAGTTTGCAAGAAATGGAGTGCTAGACTACTTTCCCACCGTACAAATTGTACGGCCCTTTGGGAACAATGACTAGACTCCATGTATGTACATATGGTAGGTAGTAGGGTTTGGGAAAAGACAAGAGTTGTTGGAAATATCTTGCCCTAGGCGAGCCAGAATGGTGCTCGACTAGGAAAGCAAGAAGTGCAGAGCACATAATTTTGCAGGGGTGACAAGTTTTTGAAAATTTCCTTTTGGAGGTGGTAGGAAAGTGTCTTACCTAGTTGTAACATGAAGAAGAAGGCTCCATCAGTTCAATTGATGTGAGAACAAGTAGACAGTTTGAAAACGGCCAGACAGTGGCTTAAAAACCCTAGGAAATGTCCATTTTCAAGTTCAAGCATTGTACGGACAGTTAATGCTTAAGACCTCAAAAATCCTTGAGAGGTGTTCATTTGATCCAAGAATCTCAAATAAAGAGTGAGTTGTTCTTTAGAAAGAATTGAGATTAAGCCTATTTTCTCAAAGAAAGAGGCCTAATTGGGGCTCTAGGGCTAGTAGCCTTCTTAACCCTAGATGAGGGTTTGGTGAGAGCGATGAAAGGGTGGAGTTTTGATGAATCTCCAAGAACCCTAGGAGGTTGGTTTGAATCCATTGAAGAAATCTCTACACCCCTACAAGAACAAATGGAGTGTTGAGGATAGATTAGCCTTTAGGGAAGATTAAGGGCTAAGGAAGAGTTGGAGACATTGCACCAAGATTGACTTGGTTGGTTGAACGGTGATGGTAGTGGGGTTGGCCAGGAGAACCAGGGGTACCTAAACATGTGAAATGGCCTATAGGTCAAGGTGGTGAAGCAAAACACCAAGGAGGTCTTGCAAGCAAGACCTAGAGGAGGAATTTGTGATTGATTCCTTCAACCCCCTCCCTATTAGATTCAAAGACCTATATGAAGGAGATTATGATTTCTCATAAATATACAAGGTATGTACTGATTTTGAGAATCATTTTTATAGTGAATATGTTGATTACACTTTGCAGAATGGTTTATTGTTTAAGGGGAAGCAATTGTGTGTTCCTAGAGGTTCCATGAGGGAGAATCTAATCCAAGAAAAAGCATAATGGCAGTTTGAGTGGTCACTTTGGTTTGAACAAGACACTAGACTTAGTGGAGATGTTCTATTGGTGGCCTAAGATGCAAAGAGATGTAAGAAGGTATGTAGATCAATGTGGAGTGTTTCAAAAGGCAAAGGGAACATCAACAAATGCAGGTCTTTATCAGCCATTACCCATCCCAAATAGACCATGGGAATGCATAAGCATGGACTTCATAGTAGGTCTACCTAGGACACCAACTGGTTTGGACAGTGTGTTTGTTGTAGTGAACAAATTCAGCAAGATGAGCCATTTCATACCATGCAAAACAACACATGATGCTATTCACATTGCACACCTATTCTTCAAAGAGATAGTGAGGATACATGGGTTGCCAAAGAGCATAGTTGCAGACAGAGATGTGAAGTTTATGGGACACTTTTGGAAAACTCTTTGGAAGAGGCTAGGAACCAACTTGTCTCATAGCTCAGCATATCATCCTCAAATGGATGGACAAATAGAGGTGATCAATAGGGTACTTGGAAACTTACTGAGATGCTTAACTAAGAAGTATGGACAAGGATGGGAACAAGTGATTCCACAAGCTAAATTTGCTTACAATGATAGCACAAATAGAACAACGAGTAAGAGTCCATTTGAAATAGTATATGGCTTACATCCAAGGGATGTACTTGAGCTTATGGATCTACAAGGATATGAAGGGATCAGTGGACATGTTGATGATTTTTCTCAGTCAATGAGAGAGGTTCATGAGCAGGTAAAGAAGACATTGATAGAGGCTAATCAAAAGTTGAAGGCTAAGAGAGATGAAGGGAGAAGAGAATTACAATTTGAGATAGGTGATTTGGTGATGGTATAATTGAACAAGGAAAGGTTACAGAAAGGCATACCAAGCAAGCTGCGGATGAAAAGGATAGGGCCATGTAAAGTGTTGGCTAAGTATGGGTCAAATGCATACAAGGTGGAGTTACCCAAGGAGATGTCTATTTCTCCTATCTTCAATGTGAAGGACTTGGTGAAGTATAAAGGACCAGAAATGGATGAAGAACAGTACAATGCTGAGATAAAAAAGGATGTGGAAGCACTCAAGGTACCAGATCAGATCATCCCACAAGTGGACAAGATTCTAGACTCAAGGGTGAAGAAGAAGACTAGGCACAAGACATACATGGAGCACCTAGTGAAGTGGAGACATCAACCAGAGTCAGAGGCTACTTGGATAACAGAAGGTGACTTTAAGAAGCATGGAATTAGTGAGGAACTCTTGACATCACAGGTTCCTTAACCTCTTTGTTGCAGGGGGAGAATGGTGCAGGAGCACCTTAAGGTCTTTTGGAAGATCTTAGTGATTTTTGGCTTGTAGGTGGTTCTAGCCAACCACCAAGAGATTAAGGACTATGATATAAAGTCCCTAGGTTTTTTTCAGAGTGTGTTAGGGTAGGTTTGGCTTAGAGTCTTGAACTTTATGAGTTCCTAGACAAATCTTGGCAATTTGAGCATTTTGGCAATGTTGCCTTGGCAAATTGGCCTAAAAGTTGAAAAATAGCATTAATGTTGTTCTAAGTCTGACCCAAGGGTCCTAGCACGTGGGAGAAAGGTATATAATTTCATCCAAACCCTAATACCAAAGTTGGAAGTTCATTTTCATGAATTGAGACTTGGAGAGCATTTTTGTGTGATTGGAATTCAGCAACTTTTGAGTGCATTTTTGTGTTTGAGCCTTCATCTAGTCAAGAATGGATTGAGAGGACTAATATGATGCTTTGAGTGTTTCATTTGTGTCATTTACTTACTGTACCTAGCATTATATTAGTCATTTAGACCAACTGGTTAAGGTTTTGCAAGTTTTTGGGTTTTTGGACTCACTGTCAGTTTGGGCTAGTTTTGTGAATAATGAGTCCCACTTGAATTACCATGGCTTTCCTCTCATTGCCACTTGGAATCAATCTAGAGACTATGTAAATAATTTACATATAGGTTTAGAATTCTTTGTTTGCAGGGGAAGTGAAGAAACTATCAAGCACTAGGCGAGTGCAAGTGCATTCTGGCTAGTGGCTTGGAGAGGACAACAGTAAAGAAAGCTGATAAATGGATTGGTTTGTGCCAATAAAGAGCATGGGAGTGTGGTAACATGTATTCCAGACATGTGTGTGCAAGGAGGAGAGTTTAGGAGGTCATTGAAGCCCTCAAAGTTGGAAAAAGGAGCTAAAACCCTTGAAACCCTTGAAATTAGGGAGGTATGAGGACAGTCATATGAATGGCCACTTGGGAGACCTTACACCTAGTAAATATTGAATCTGAGGGTACCAATAGAAATAATATCATAAAATATTTGAGGTTTTTTAAGACTATTTTTGAGAAAATCCAAGAAAACGGGTTCTAGGAGGCCTAGTTGGGGCAAAAGGCTACAAGGCCTAAAATGGAGTTTTTCAAGAAAGTGATGGGAGAATGGTGAAAGAATCCAATGAGATGGATCAGTGAGGTTTCAAATCAACAAAGAGACAGTAGAATAGCCTTTCCTAGCCCCTGGAGTGGTTAGGACACATTGGGTCAGTTTGGAGCCCAGGGAAGCCTAGTGGCGAATTGAGAGTAATGGAGAAGAATTTGAAATTGGTGGAGAGTATTATGAGGTGAGATGGGTTTAGGAGAGATCCCTGAATAGGGTAGAGAGGAATACCCTAGGAAGACCAGAGAATAGGTCTTGGGAAGAGCAAGAGTGCTCTTGAAAGGTAAGTCTCCCCATCAGTTAACCTTCACCCTATCCCCAACCATAAATGTAATTCTAAGCCTAACCCTAACCCTAATTCTATCTATAATTATAACCATAACTCTAACCCTAACCCTAACCCTAATTTTATATCTCATCCTAACCCTAACCCTAACCCTTATTCTATCTCTGACCCTAACCCCATACATAACTATAATGCTTACTCTAATACTAACCCTAACCCTAACCCTTCCTCTAACCCTAACCTTAATTCTATCTATAGTCTTAACCCTTTCCCTATCCCCAACCCTAAATATAATTCTAAGCCTAATCCTAACCCTAATTCTATCTATAATCATAACCCTAACTCTAACCCTAACCCTAACCCTAATTTTATCTCTCATCCTAACCCTACCCTTATTCTATCTCTAACCATAACCCTAACCCCATCCATAACTATAATGCTTACTCCAATACTAACCTGAACCCTTACTATAACCCTAACCCTACCCCTAACCCTAATTATATCTATAGTTATAACCTTATCCCTACCCATAATCACAATTCTATCTCTAACTTTAACCATAACCCTAATCCTAACCCTATCCTTATTCTCAACCCTAACTCTAATTATGACTCTAATCCTAACCTTAACCCTAATTCTATCTATAACCATCATAACCCTAACCATAATTCTATCTATAACTATAACTCTAACTCTAATTGTGACTCTAACCCTAAACCAAACCTAATTATATTTGTAATTGTAACCCTAAACTGAACCCTAATTCTATCTCTAATCATAACCCTAACCCTAATCCTAAACCTAACTCAAACCTTAAACCTAACCCTAACTCTAACCCTAACCTTAACCCTAACCCTATCCCCAACCCTAACTCTAATTATAACCCTAACAACCCTAACCCTAATTCTATCTCTAATCCTAACCCTAACCCTAATCCTAACCATAAGCCTAACCCTAACCTCAATTTATTTAATGTCTTACATATTAAATCATGAATGCTAGTAGCATAAATATATTTAATACTAACACAAGTGCACCAAAAGGAGGTGCAATGGTTATGACGATTGTATTTTATAAATTAGTTGAATTATTATTTTGTATTGACTAATAATTTAATACAAAGAGAAGAGGTGGTTTCAATATGCAACAAACAAGTCATGGTGTTCCAAAGTCCTCAACCATTCAACTTCCTTCAACAATGATATTTTGTTATGCATTACACATAATAATATTCTCTTGGAAACTCAAATTGGGGAACCAAAAATTGGAATTCAAAGTGAGTTTGAGTAAATTCATACTTCCAAAAACACTATGCTTAGGCAATGAACAAATAGTAGCATGTTAGAGAGAGATTTTGCTAGTAATCTTAGGGACTAAACTAAATCAAATTCAAGCTGGTTGTGTGCCCAAGTGGCCTAATAATGTAATTTCCTTGAAATTATTGGATTTAAGTGAGTAGTTGGCACACATTTTTCTGTTGTTTTCTCCCACTCATGGGTTTCCCCAATGTAAATCCTTGTCTTCATTTCTATGATTATTTACTCTCATTTCTTTGTAATTATGAGTTAAATTATTTTTCTAGAAAAATCCAGTCTTTATGTCCTTTATTCAAATTTGTATGTTGGTGACTACTGTATGGTCTAACCATCATAGTTTATAGATCAATGATCATATTAAAACTCAAGACCTAAATGACATATCTAAACTACATCAAAATAGAAAGTTGTTTTGATGTCTTTGTTTCTCTACTACTACAACTTACGTAACCTTGGCATTTGATGGAGGCATTCTAGTGATAGTATAGAAAGAAACGGTGAGGCTTCATGGACTTAGCAACATAGATTACAACACCACATATTGTATAGATATAGTTGACACAAAACTTGAATTTTCCATAAATTTCCTTGACACAAACTGATCCATTGATTGATACTTTCTTGTTCTATATCTTTGTTCTTACATTGTACACATCTTTCTAGTGAATGATAAATTGAAAAAAATACAAAAATACAAAATTCCTCTAATAGATTATTAGCAAATGATTTTGATGTTATGTAAACCATTGTAAACATAGTTAATATACCCTTAAAATGCATGGTAGCCAAGGAAAAGATATAAATAAATTCAAGGGATTAAATAGTGCCATACATAAATAAACATTTATGATAAAATGTAGCATCAATGGGGTTTAAAATGCTTGCATTTTAAAGTTGTTTGTTCCATTGCCAAAGATATCTTGGTTGTTCTATTTAGTAGTGGAATATAAATAACAAAACATGTTGGATATTATTAGAACTCTATTGTTATTAAGAATAGTGGTCAGCAAAAGATTTCATACTTTAAATTTAAGGATTAGTATATCAAACCCAATTTTTTTGAAGACACGCCACACACAGTTCAACAAGATTATTTCAAAAATAAGCATATTGATTTTGGCAATGACACACAGACATCTATTTATATTTGGCTATGATGTAGCAAAATTAATTTGTATTGGAATTGTAATTAAGTAATCTAGACTCTATTTTTAAATAGAGTGGAATTTGAGTTGCATAATGGTGAGTCATTTGTGACAATTTGTAGAAGCGAAAATAATAATTTTTTTAGTCTTTTTTGAATTTTGAGAAAAGAATTTAAAAAAAGAGTTAAGTTTTAAAAAAACAATAAATACAAGAAAGTAGTTGAAATTAATACATAAATACATGTTTGAAACATTAAAGTAGGCCACAAGAGACAACAAATACCTGAATTCTAAGAAAATAATTAAAAACAAGAGTGAAGAAAAGCTAAAATAAAGAAGCAACAATCAATACAAGAAAGCAGTTGGAATTAATACATAAATACATGTTTGACACACTGATGTAGGACACAAGAGACAAGAAATTTTCTAGATTTATTCTTTTTGCTAGTTGGATCAGTTAAGATGCACATTGTTTACGTCAAATATTCAATTGGAACCCTCTGATTAGCATTCTATAGATTGTCAGATGCTTTGTGAGCATTCCTAGACAGGAGAAACATAGAAATCAATTTCCCTTTGTAGATTGTCAGAGAAGTGCTTGGTTATGGGTCTAATGTTTTTAGGTGGCATTTGTAAAATAGTTAATGTGTCTTTTCTATCCTTCCACATTTTTCATACATGCTTGTATCCACACCTTGGGCAATCTAGATTCTTCTTGTTACAACAACCTCATCCTCATCTCATGGCACTATGGGTGGTGGTTCTTTGAATCCCCATATTTTGGCTTTTCAATATGTTTCAGGTGGTCCCATGTATGGCATGACTTATGCTTCAGGGGTTCCTTCTAGTCCTAGTAACCCCACTTCTATAGCCAATCCTAGTGGTACTAATATCACCTCAGTGTGATAGCTTGCAAAAACACCAAGAATGCACTCCACATCACATTCTTCTTTGCAAATATGATCACCACTGCCTTCTAAACATAGAATTTTCCAGAATCTGAATTCAAAGGATTTTGAAACTCCTGAAATATGGCCAAGTTTGTATCATTACAAGTTGCATGTCACCTTGTCACCACTTTTAAGTAGTGAGTTGTAGACTTTTTTCAATATAAAAGAACTTTTGTAAGTTTTTGCTAGCGAAAATTGTAGGTCATGTTTACTCATGATATAATCTACTAAATGTAATTTATATATTCAATAAGAGAATCAAATTTTTTTGATGGGTTTGGTGGTTTTTTAGTGTTTGCTAGTGAAAGTACAAATGGAAGAATTGCCTTTGTTGCAAAATTTACATTCACAGACTCTTGTTCCATAAATCATATGTTTGGATGGTAGGGTGGCTTGAAGGCATTAAGTTGAATAGAAATATATACAATTTGAGTTTGTACAACATATTCTTAATTTTTTTGGTTGTGTCGCAGTCATTGACCATATTAAAGACTTGTCGTTGCCTGAATTGTAGTAGCTTATTGCACATGTGAACATCAAGAAAAATAGTTTGGCCTCTTTTTTCCCTATTAATTTCTAATTGTTTGTCATTTTTTTCTACTTTGTATAACTTTGTGTTGTATGAATTTTTATCTGTTTAATTTTTTTAGAGTGTGATATGAATGAACAAATTACAAATGGAGAAGTGCTTCTAAAGCAAACAGTCTCTTTGCTTACATGCCTTTGGGAGGAGAACAAGGAGTGTATAGGAATCACTCCTTCAGATTTTATTAATGGTATATTGGAACACTTTGACAAGAGCAGTGCCCTGCTTGGAACTAAAGAAGATTGTGTTGTGTATTATTTGGAACCATTGGAATCAAGAAACATATATTCATCAAAGAGTGGTTCGTGTAATCTTGACCTGCAAGAAATTTTTGATAATCTGAGATTTAATGTATCATTATATTAAAATTGAATGAAATACCAAAATTTGAGATCTCATGATACTCTAGAGTGGGATTTTAATTTGTTATGCTTATATTGTTACTTCCAATAGCTTCATTCAAAGCTTCATATTTTAAATTTCTACATATGTTCAAGTATCGATTAAATATGGACAGTTGTTGAGGAATGTGGATTGTTGCAAGCAACTGTAAAGTCCAGTTTCTTTTGCCTATAGCTTTCAAAAGTTAATTAGCATCATAATAGCAGAGAAAAATCATACTAACCTTCCCATCCTTATCTCCTGTATTTTTGTCTTTAACTTATAAAATTTTGAAAAAAAAGGGACCTTCTCCTTGAATATATTGTTACAGAGCCTATTTGTGACTATTTTGTGAATATTCCCTGTGACGATACTCATGCATCCAAATAACCAAAAAACATGCTACCATTAACAAAGCAGACACATACATAGGGACAAAAGGTCATCAGGTAAGTAAACAACAATAGCATCGAATGAAGGATTGAATTTAGTTGTTAAAGCACCATTTACCTATCAAGGAAGCACAAAATGAGAAGCTGAACAAACCAAGCTCAATATTACTCATTAAACAAATTAAGAGAAATTTTAAGAAACTCGGTCAAAGAAGTTTTAAAAATGAGACAAACAAAAACCAATCTCCCTACAATTGTTTTTGCTTCAATATATTTATAATGAAAGAAAATTATATCTAAGAATAGTCCAAGAAGATTTGATACGATTTTTTATTATTGTAAATTTTATACTTTTTACGGTTGCAAATTTGATACGATATTTTATTATTGTAGATTTATACAATATTTTACAACTGTAAGATTTAAGGTGAAGCGGTGTCGACTACAATTTGTAATTGAAAATGGTTTCCTAACAATTAGTTTAACGGCGTGAGACTTTGTTCCCGAGAAATTTTTTTCAGGTGTGAGATAATACTAAATTCTAGTGGGTTGTGCCCACAACAGATATAGCCTATCAGCTAAACATATATAAGATATCATTTTCAAGGTACATGTTGCATATTTATGTGATAAATTGATTAAAAACATATACACCTCAAAAAGAATATCTCTTGACGTATATATCTATATATAAATATTGTGACCAATGACATAGTGAAGGTTAACTACACCCAATCCATACGAATTCGAGGCATATTTAACCCACTAAGCATTCATCCCAATAAGATCATTCACTATAAACAAATACAAAGAAGCCATTAAAACTAAGATTCTAAATCATGGAAGCTTGAAAAACCTCTAATCTAAGACATTGAAACTTATCCTATTGGGGGAGTGGTGTCGCATTGATGTGGAATGGTGACCCTTTCCCAATCCCTTAGATAATGAGCTTATTTCAATCAGTTTTATTGAAGAAAACTAATGAAACCATTGATAGAGGTGGATGAAAAAATGATTTAAAGCTAGAAATGAATATGATGCAAGCTAATTTAACATGATTTGTGCTAAGATGATTGATATGGGTGTATGCAAATCTACTCTAAATGTATGCAAGCTTTAAAAGATTAAAATCCTAATTAACAAATAAGTTAAATGTATGCATCTATGTTATCATGGAGCAATTAATGGAAGCTTAAAGCTAATATGCAACTAAAAATGAACTAAAATATGCTAAATGTGAGTAAAGTATGAGTGTAAGTGGGAGTAAATTCAACAACATAAGTTTTCAATTGAAAGATGGATCCATTTGTCTCTAGATAGTGTTCTATTTATAGGAAAGCAAATGAGAAATGAAGGGTTGAGATCGAAAGATCAATCAACGGTCAAGGATGAAAGGAAGAAGAGGCATGGATCATGGATTCTAATCAACAGGTGAGAATGCAAGATGAGATTTAATCAAGGGTTCTCATTTGTTCCAAACAAACACACTTTTGACCTACACACACAGGTCACAAGGTAACTTGCTCAAGAAGTCACAAGTTTAGCTTGCTCAAGAAGCCAAGTGAGAATATCCCTTTTTCAAATGATTGGAGGAGAGCGAATATTCTAATGGGTGAGGAAAAAAAGATACTTTGCAATTTAAAACAAAGTTTTAATTGTGTAAAAAGGGGAAGGAATATTCCATGGGAATATTCCCCTTTTGGAGGAATGTGCAAAGGAGAAATATTCCCTTGCAAGTGGAAGAATTAGTAATTTGATAATTAAAACAAAGTTTCAAATATGCAAATTAGGGGAATTATATGATATTCATTAAATAATTAATTTAATGGAGATCACATGAAAAAGCAATGGATGAGATTGATTTGATCTATCAATGGTCACAAATGAAAGGAGGATGAAACATGGATCAATTATTCTCATCAATGGATGAGAATCAAAGATAACATGGATCAAGAAAAGATCAAAGGCTCACAATCATGCAAACAAAAACACTTTGCAACAAATTTAAAAATTTCTTTCAAAGTTTGTTTGTAGGGCATACGAAAAATTCATTGCGAACAATTCACTAAAGGAAAATTCACCGCTAGCAATTCACCACCACAAAAAATTCACTGCCAAGTAAAATTCATCGCCAACAATTCACCGCAAGGAAAAATTAACCACATTAATATTTTCAATAAAATCAAAGTTTTTGAAACATATATTAAAAAATATTAATGTGGTTAATTTTCCACTGCGGTGAATAAGTGGCAGTGAGTTTTACTTGGTGGTGAATTTTATGTGGGTGAATCGTTGGCGGTGAATTCTCCTAGAGCCTATTTGGAGTAATCATTACCTTTTTTTGGAGGAAAATAGGAAGATATTCCTTTGGAATATTCCCTATGCAAGTGGATGAGAGGGAAATTAGCAATTTAGTTAATTAAAACAAAATTTGAATGTGCAAGATGAGGAATGTGAGGATATTCATTAAATTATTGATTTATTTAATGAAAAGGAGATGCAAATACAATATTTAATTAAATAATTTAGGTTATATAATTAAATAAGAGGACTTAGGGTTAAAATTAAATAATTTGCATTATTTAATTAAATCGGATAAAATGTCAGTGTGAGAGGGGGTGAATTAACCCAATTAGGTCAATTAGATTAATAGGTGAAAATGAGGCATTTAATTAAATAATTAGGTTTATTTAATTAAACAAGTGAAAAGAAGATGGATTTGAGGATGAAATGATGTTAGTTAGCCAATGTGATCCATTGAGACATTTTTAAGTATCTACATTTTTTCCCTCTTTGAAGCAATGTACTTGTTGCATTGGTTCAAAGACTGATGTTGATTTGTATGATGATGATGATGCAAAAATAGATATCAATGATCTCTTTGAGATGTTGATAGCCAAGCTAAAGCTGACTGATTTGATTGATTGATTGATAACATTGTTTAGGATTCACAACAATGTAAGGATTGTGTTGAATAAAATGAGGATTGGTAGGGAAAGATATATCCCAATGATGATTGATTTGATAATTTGATCAAGATTTAAGAGCAAGGCTAGGAACAAAGTTCGTTAGATGATTTGATATCAATATGATCGAAAGATGGTTGGTTTCCCCCTACATAAAAATAAAATAATTTATTTGGCATATTATCAAGAGATTTAAAATTTATATAGTGTAAATGGTAAATTATTGACTAATTTAAAAATATTGCATAATGTATATGGAAAATTATTGACTAATTTAGAATATACACAATTTAAATGAAAAATTATTCTAACACAAAAGGGTAAAGAAAAATTTATTTGGTGAATATACCTCTTTTGAATAAAAAAGATCTAAAGGTTATTATTCCATCATTAATCAACAAACACATGTAGCAACAACCATTAAATTTGATTAAATAACTAGTTGTAGCAATTTGCAGTCAATTTCTATTAGTGTAAAATGTCTTTAGGTGGTGGGACCACAAACACATGTTTTTATTTATATATTAATTTGGGAAATTGTTTCATTTGATGAATAATGTTGAATGACTAAAGTTGTTTATGAGAGGAAAATCTGATTCACATTTTTTTTGGTATAAAACTTATAAAATTGACCAATAATAATAAATAATAAACTTTACTAGAAATATAGAGCATTTTTAAAACATTTAGATATTTTAAATAGATAAATTTGGCCCAAGGGGACCATTGGAATTATATTTATCAAAATAAGCATAAATAGTAATGCCCCAAAACATGAATCTCTATAACAAAGGTTAACAAACTAGACCATTTGCAACAAAAGTATATTATAAAATAAAGTCAATAATGCAAAATAAAGTTCAAAGTCAAATAAACATAAAAATAGTACCAAATCATAGTAGTGATATAACATAGTAGAAAAAACCACATCCGCATGGCCAAAATACCAACCATTATCACTACACTTCAATTGTTTTCTCTTGAGCTATCAATATTTATTACTTTTCACTACATCACAAATTCTCCTTGGACTTATTTGAATATTAGTATTCCTAGGAAGAAAATCCACAACCCTCATCACAATTTTCTATTTTTGGAAATTAGGTTGATGTAGGTTGTGCATGTATAGTTGAGATATTGAGGAAGTGTTGTGAGTACATGGAACTATCTTTCATTAGATGGGTTGGAAATATTTTCATTAAGATGTATAGCAACATCAGTAGTAACTTTAGATTTGGCTTAGCTGGTGGTATCAACATTTTTTATGGGATCTTCTTACTTACTCTTGTCAACAATCTTGGACACAACATAACCCAAATTAATTGGTTCAGGTTCAACTTGGTTTATGAGTCTCATTTGGTCTAATTGTCTAATTAGAGTTTATCTTTCAATCATAGCATTCCTAACCTATTATTCTATCTCCCTCTCCTTAATTTTCCTTATTTCCCTCTAAATTTTAATTTCTCTTCTAAGAGCATTGACATCTTCAAAAACCTCCTCAGGATCTGGGAGAGTGATCTCAAAACCTAAGTGTTCTTCCAGATCTATTAGGTTATGGGCATCACAATTTTGGGGATGATTATTAGTTCCAATTAACAAGTCAGGTGGTAAAGGTGAATATCCACTGAATGCAGGAGGAATAATGTCACCAACAACAACATAATTGATAGAGGCAACATTTCGGTGATGGATCCTACTTCTACTCCTACTTTACCTAGCTCTAGATCTATGGATACTTGTGATAGTCTTATTATCACAATTATCTTCTCCTTCGCGGTCTAACCCTAGAAAATTATCTTGACTTTCATGCCTACTATAAATCATTAAAGGAATTTGTTTTTTAGGAATTGGATGGGGAGTAAACTTACTTGTATGTGTGTCTTTTTCTTGTAATGATGTTGGAGTCCCTTGATTTGAAAGCGCATCTTTCTGTACCCATTGGCCCTTCTACTTGGGAGTCTTTTGAAGCTCACCTTCCAACTTCTCTTTCAACAGTGCCAATTATGAATGTAACTGCATTGTTTGTTGTTGATTATTTCCATAATCAATCAACAAATTATTATACTTCTTTCTAAATTGATCCTTCTCATCAGTCACTAATTCCACTATTTCCTTTGTAAATTGAGCAACATTTACTAACATTGTTGTTTCCTCAATTGTTTAGGTGTCTAACACTCTCTTTATTATCAAGCTTCCCATGTAATCTACAACAGGCTTTGTAATATCTGACTTCTTGGTATTAGGGGCTAGGGCCCAAATTGCCAATGTGTCCCACAGATCACTAAATGCAAATCCTTGTAGTGCAATTGTAGCTTCCTCCTCTGAGTTGTAGAGAGGTCTATCATATCTCTTTATTATGTCAAATGCAATGGAAAAAGACAAATCCCATTCAGGCAATAAAAGAATTCCACTTTTTCTAACCAGTTCTCTACCCTCAGCTGTAGTTTTTTTGATACTTCTCCCTCATCTCTTTTATTACTCTTGCTTGGATGAATGAATTAGGTAACTTAGGATGAAGGCACCTTTGTTCTACAACATTATTCACAAATTCATCCTTCTTTTCCCTCCAGGAAAATTCTATGAAGGCCTTGGACTACACAAAAGAATCATCATCCATAAATTTATTACATGCTACTTCTCTCACATCATTTTGGCTATTTAAGCCAGTGAGGTCAACCTTATTTAACCTCAAACCAATTTGTTGTGGCGCAATATCCTTAGGTGGAGAAGGCATCCCTTGTTGCATTTCTTCTTGTCTTACCAAGATTTTATCCTCAGAATCATCTTCATAATCCACCGAACTTGTTGATTTAACCTTTTGTTTCTTCACAAGTGGCTCTTTTGGTGGTGATGCTTGTCTTGGTGGAGATTCATTTTCAATGAATTTAGGTCTAGTTGACCTAGGGGGAGATGGAAGTGGCATTTGTGGCACTAGTGAAAGGACCCTTTTTTCTTTTTGTTGTGAAGAAGCAACAGTTGTATCCTTCCTCTTTGCCTTATTTTTCCTTCTTCTGAAAACAATTACCTTTTGTTCCTCAAGGGCTTGGTAAGATGGCCTTTCTTCCATTGTAGCGGTATCTCCCACATATTTTCTTCTATGGCAATGGCCTTTCCCTTTTCATAGACCAATCTATCACCTTCTAAGTTCCCTACTACTATCTCAAAGTTTTGGAAAAAATAATAATTCTCTGCATTTCATTTGGGATTTTTGCAAGGGCGGTGAACTATGGATCCTCTTCCCTTATCTTCCTTTGAAATTTATCAAAAGAAATCCACTTTTCTTTTCTATCATCATGCTTTAGAAAATTAAAAATATTCATAATCACATCCTTAGGGAAATAAAAATTATGAATAAACTTTGAACTCCTATTTCTCATTTTCCACCATGCCATGAAACCTTTAGGGTCATAGTTTCTTCCTTCTACTCTTCTCATTCCCAAAGGCTTAAGGATATCATTTATTTTTTCCCATCCTCCTTTAATTATTACAAAGTTAGAAAAGCAAGTGTATAAAGTGAAAAATGCTCCCTTTACCCGATCCTTTAAATTTCTATTTTCCACATTCCCTAGTTGCCACATCAGTTCAAGAAAACCAAGTCTCTCTGGAACATCTTTGGCCAACAGATGAGGTGAAATAGTTGCGCCATAAACTCTTAAAACAATATATGTAGGATAAGGGATAACATCTCCCCAATTATGATCAACACCCAAATCAAGACTCCTTTCCTTAGGCCTCAGAAAATAATGCAAGGCCTTAGGAATCCTTGGCACGTTCCTAAGCAGTACTCTCCTCAACTTAGAGGAAAAAAAATTCTCAAACATAACATAATCAATTTTTTTGTCATCCTTATCTAGGACTGTAGTCCAACATGTAACAAGAAGCTCCAAATTACCTTTCTTATGCTCAAGTGCCATGTCCTTACCAAAATAACCAACTCCTTTGAATAATAACATATGCATCAACAATGAGTACTAGGAAAATTTTACTCCATCCTTTCCCTTCTTCAATTCAACCAGGCCCTCATGCATCCTTTCTGCCAAGTACCCTCCATAGTCATACAATGTACAATAATTTGAATATTGAATATGTGTGGCCATGTACATCTGGGCCATGGGGATGCCTATAACTAGGTCATAACTAATGATTTGGAATATGGAATAGAAAGTTCTCTAAAAGTAGCACATAAAATACTTAATGGGGTAGGGTTCCTTGTCTGATGGACCCAAAACTACCCTTCTACCATCCACAAATGAAAAATAGCTCAAAAATATTAAGGTCTTGAATGAATATTTGACATTTTTATATTATGTTCTGAGAGTTTTCTCATCAATGGGCACCATGTCCTCACTCCCCTCAGCGAGTTTGAAAATTTCTACAATTTCTTCTCTTGTCACCTTTACCATATCTTTACCATCAAAATTTCTCACAATCCTTGTGATTGGATCATAATTCCTAGACAATGCTTTCAGCAAGTCCACATCCATGTAGACATTTGGGACTATTACTTCTCCCAAATCAAGGTTCCAAGGGTTTCCTACAAGAATGCTACAATTCTTGTTCCCAAACTAGCAATTGAAAATTTTCCACCCGATGTAGGGAAATGTAGCATCCTTGATTGTAAATTTCTTATCAATTAATCCCTCCACAATTTGCTTCCCACAAAACAATAGTTGACCCTTAGGTTTTTCAGTAGTAGAGGGTGGCGACTAATCAATTAGGTCTTGAACAAAAGGTCTAGCATGAACTTTGGAGCCAAAGGATTTCTCTTTTGATGAAGACACTTTCACTTTTGGGGCCATAACTTGAGGGTTTTTGTAAACTAGGGCTTCTTTTAGCAAATGGGAAATTACAGCTTATGCAAGGGTTCGAATTGGAAAGTAACAAGACCAGGCAAGCTAATTTCCTTGAATTTACGTCAAACCTTAAAAGAAATGCATAAACCAAAAAACCCTACTGGTAGAATGATTCAACGAGTGCAATTAAACAAATTCCTAAACAATTTAGAAGTGGGAGAGCAATTTAACTTACTGATTTTGCAATGCTTGAAAACCCTAATTTCGTCGTCAAACAAGCCTGAAAATCATAGCACGAGCTCCTTGAATACACAAAATGATTTTGACAACCTTTAATTATGCTTTAAAGTGAGTTTTAATGGCTTTAAAACCTTCCAATTTGGTAGCTCTGCATCTTGTCCACCATTATGGTTCGCTTGCGCGAATCATAATGGCTCATTTTCCTTCAAACTTAATTTTGAACGTCGACCATTGATTGTAGAGTGAGATGGCTAGATAGATGACCCAAATTTAGTCAACAAAGTTTGAAAATGCTTACTGTAGTCCTCAATTATTCTGAACCAATCAAAAATAGGTTGTGTGGACCTAAGATCCAAGTCATTCGCGGGCTCCACCATCCTTACCGCAACTAAGAAAATCCATGTGTCATCTTCCCCGCTTCCTTGTTGGTCTTAACCTATGTGTAAAATTCAATAGCGAGGAGGTAGGGAAGGGATCATATTAGGTCTCAACCTTCAACATGTGAGTGCCTTACTACAAGGATACTTTCTTGTGCACATATCCATCAGATATAACCAACAACCAAGATTAAAAGATCTCATTTTCTTTTAAAACGCATGCTTATAAATCCCTTTAGAAACGCAAATTTTAGCATTCATGTTTGTTGATGCCAAAAGTTGGAAAGGTAACAACCCTTTTATGGGAAACTCAGTTTATGGGGGACCTATTGCACTAAAATGAGTGACCTCTGGATTTTAAAGAAGTTAGCTTCTTTTGTAATTGGGGTTTGGAAAGGGAAAAGGAAACATATATAAAATAAAAGTTTAATCTAAGGCAATGCGCCAAGACTTAGATAATAGGCATGATAAATCATAGATCTAAGGGCCCAATTAGCAATTTGCAATGTCCCAGAAAGGCAGAAACTAAAGATCAAAGTATAAACAATTCATTCATTGACATAAAATAAATTTGCACACATATTTACTGTCAAGAAGAGTCACATGACATGATCTAAGACAACAAAATTTCATTCAATTTATAGAAGTTTTGTAAATGAATCATCCAAACAATAGCATCACAATCTAAAGTTAATCAAATATCATAAGAAGAGCAGAAAGGTTGAATGATTAGCACAGTTTCCGAGTATTTTTGCAATAATTAAACAATAATAACAAAGGCCTGATGTCTTTTATCTATATTCTTTCTACAAAATCCCGGAACCCTTCCTCCAAAACAAAGAGTATATATAGCCAAAATGCTCCCATCACCTTGGCGAGCTATAATAGAAAAGATTTGAGAATCATTGGAAATGATGCAAAATCAAATATTCCTCCCAGCCGTCGCAACAAAAAAGATTCTATCCAAAGCATCTAGTCATTCCATCCATCATTTAAAAGAAACACCCACCGAATAGACACGTGGCGATAGTGTACAGCCTGTGCTCATCTTTTTCCCCCGCTGTTGAAAGCTTGCACCAAGCAGACATGTGTAACTTGCCTCATTCTTGGTATTGACTGTGGGGCCTACTGAAATATGTGAAGATGAAGCCATGTGGCATGTAGACGGAGCCTGACTCAAAAGTGAAGGGAAGCAACTTTCAATTGTGTGCAAAGCAAACATGTGGCAGTGCAGTGGGGCCATTTTGAAATGCGAAGGGAAGAGATCCTTTAGGGAGTGCAAAGTGGACACGTGGCAGAGGTCGCGACATTTATCAAAATGGTCCAAGAATGAATTTTAATGCAATGTGTGGGTCGATACTTCAACAAAATAAAGCCCAAAGGGAGCTCAATGAATATTTATTCACAACTTTTGGCGACTATCAAGGGCATTTTTCTTGAGGAATGAAGAACCCAAAATTTCTCTAGCTGCAAACTAGAGTATTACCCATTGGACGATGGCTTCAAAGCTTAGAGAGGGCATCCTACAACAGTAGCTAGTTAGCTTCGGATGGCCTCGATATGTCATGCATATTCTCTTGCACTCCACTGAGATCAAGCATTTCTTTATAAGGAAGCTCCACCAGTAGACTAGCCCTAGACACACATAGGAAAAGTAGTCGTGCAACTAGATCTATAATCCCTTCGATATTTGTTGTTGTGGGAGGATTGCTGAAGTTTTGTAAGGTAGTTTTTTCCTATTTATTTTCTTCAATTTTTGCTACAAGCTGCTCAGTAGTGGTCAAGGATCCATCCTTAAGAAATGGGGAAGGTAATCCCATCGCGGTCAGCTAGGAGAAGCTTTCTCACACATTATCTAGAGTCATGCCCAAAGTGGTCGTGCATGCCTTGGCTTGTTTTATAGTTGAGTGGCAATGGACGAACTTGTTCATTGTCTTGGAAGCAACCTTTTGATTGTTGATTCTTGCTCCATCTAGGTATTCATCAGAGACTGAGTACAATTTGGTTAGCATCCCCTACGCCTCAGGGACCTTTTCCATGATGAACTACAAGAACTCCCCCATAGTTTTATGAACCTCCTAGCTCAAATTTGTCACCTGAGACATGTACCAGAGTATTGGATGTAACATTAGACAATAAGACTTGACCTTCCCCCAATATGAAGCATATAACTGATGTGTTATTGGAATGATATCTAGCTGGGCAACAAGAGCCTGGGGAGAATTCTCTAAAATGGCGATCTTTGCATCCCTTGCATTGATGTCTTGCATTAGCTCCACGATCCTCTTGTTGGAAGATGCCAATTATTCCCAAACATGAGCTAACTCCTTAGTCCAGCTCTCCTTCGCTTGGCTATGGTTTGCTAGTTTTGTTTCAAGGGAAGAGTTTGCTTCCCGAAGCTCTTCTTCTATTTGGGCCTTGCAACCCTCAAATTCAACATCCTTCTCCTATAGCTTTTGCTCATACTGAGCTTGCTGCTGATCTAGTGCCTCATCCCTCAGCTACAGATTCTACCGCCAGAGCCAATTGGTTCTCGTATTCCTAAATCTTAGCATGCAACTTGTTTATTACAATGAGGTCAATAGATTGAACATTTGTAACTTCCTCTTGAAGTCTATTCCTCTCTGCTTCTATTATCAATGTTCTCTCTGTCAAGCGCACAACATCTGCTCCTAGGGATTTCTCCCTTCTTTCTAAGAAATTGGCTCTTTCTTTCAAGGATTTCAGCTGCTCATCCATCTTCCTCAACTAGTGGCTAGTTTTAATGAAATCGGAGGTGACCACTTATTGCATTTCCTCCATGAGCTCAAATTTATCTTACAGATGAGTTGTCTTCATGTCAAGCCCCACAACATACAAATTGTAATCTTCTGGACACATCTCCCCTTGTTTCTTTTCCAAATTGAGGTACATGGTTGCAAATTTTAGTGTTTGTTGAGTCTCATCATAGACAGTGTGCATCTTCGGTTCCGTCAGCTTACTATCATCCTTGGCTTTTCACTTTTGCATTCTACTAGCGCACACCTCCTTTGTAGCATCATTTTGTGCAATAAAATGGGCTGGTGACTAGACTAGCCTGCCTGCAAAAGGAGCACCGGGAGGTAGGGCATATGGATAGGTAAGTTTAATAGGCGCGGGGAATTTCTTCTTTTGGAGAGTGACGATTTGTGGGGAGAAATGAGCCACATGCCAAAGCTCGGTTTGAAAACTAGCAGAAGGGCTTGTCATTGCCAAGGCTCCATTGGTGAACCAGTCAGAGGACTCATGAGTTGTAGTGACGAGGGAGTAGTCATTGTAGAGTCTGCTTGCTATGAGAAAAAGGGAGCATCTGCGGCGGTAGTAGCAATAGAGACGCCAACGGTCGGTAAGCCTTCAAAAAATGAGGCAAGAAAGGACTGAGTGGAAACAACTGGTGTAAGGGTTTGTGGAGGAGTAAAGGCGAATGGATTCACCCATGCAGACTGGGAGAAACCTCCCACAATCATTGTATCAAAGGTGGGAAAAGAAGGTCCAACCTTATGGTGGGGGGCGTCAGAAGATAGTGGAGGATACCAAAGTCTGAGAGGCAATAAAAGCAGGAGCGAATGTTACCTATTGACTGGTCAATGGTAGCTCCGGGCTCATTGTTGGTTCTATATCTTTTTCGAGCTCCTGGCTAGTTGCGAGCACTTGGTTTGCAGTGGGTTCTTGTGAACCTTCTCCGACAATAGTTTTTGTGCATTGTCGCTTTCCAAGTGGGATTTCTCCAACCTCAATAGTCTCTATTGGCTACTGCTGTAACACTCTTGTTGATTTAGTGGCCCAAGTGAGTGATTGTGAGGCCCTCGAAACATTGAATCGCACATTTGAAGTTGTGTAGGCGGGCTGCCCCATGGAGATCTTCTCTTACTAAACGAAGGACGTTGGGGTCCCCGCTTCTTCTTCTCTTTGTTGTTTAGATTCATCATCTGGGTTGTCATTTCCTCCAGTGCTTGAGTCAGAGGTTGCATGTCCATCATCCCACCATTTTTCAAACTCTTCATCAGCTTTCAAGCTTTCATAAGGGGCTTCAAGTTGTTTTGTTTCCCGGCGATATACCCAGAAGGCTCTCATTTTTTCTAGAGTCCATTTCTCTATATGTCATAACTTGTACATGGTGTTCCCCACCTTGACATTCTCATCAGCCTCTGCTACAATGAAGTAGAACTTATGCCATGGTTCCCTATGATCCTCTATGGGAGTATGCACCAGCTCAACCAAATATTCATCTTTATCCTCCCATGGGCTACGCCTCTTTTCCCAATAGGGTCGAGAAGTGTGAGT
Source organism: Sequoia sempervirens (assembly GCA_007258455.2). Taxonomy (NCBI): domain Eukaryota; kingdom Viridiplantae; phylum Streptophyta; class Pinopsida; order Cupressales; family Cupressaceae; genus Sequoia; species Sequoia sempervirens. The sequence goes on along the minus strand of VDFB02262335.1, from coordinate 417,368 downwards.
AACCCTCATGTGCGCATGTGGTAGATCATTGAAAGGATTATACTTCCATTTATCGCATATCAAAACCAACCCTAAATGAGCTAGCTTATCTTGCAATAGTGGGTGTACCTGCCTCTTTGCCAGGGTCACTGTTTTGAAGCTTATGGGTAATTGGAAGAATCCCTTCTTCTAGGGAGGTCCTCCAAAAAATTTGTAATCGATAATGCATGCATGTCGATACATTTCAAGAGCCAATAATCTATTTGTGATGCAGGCCAGGAGTCGAAATGGTTGGTCAATGAAACCCCGCATCTAGATGATTGTGAAATCTGCACTGAAGAACTAGTCACATGCAGGAGTAAAGACTTGCATATATCCTATTTGATCTGTGTTGAGTCGAACCATGCCATCTTCTCCTTGCAAATCGTGCAAAATCAGAGTTAGAAAGAAATCTAAAAATGCATAGTAGTTAAATGTTGTGAAGAGGAGAGGTGTCGATGTAGATACCGGCTTTCTTATGCCCTTTTCATCAAAAATAGATAAACCCACATGCTTACTAAATAAATTATGGTTTTGATGCAAAAACATAGGGGTAAGAAAAGAGAGGAACCTGAACTTCCGTTCAATCGGGTAATTCTCTATTTTCCCTATCATTTCTTCTATGAGGAAATCTGTGAAATCATACTAGAAGAAATTATGTTGCTTGCGAAATTGGAAACTGGGCCGTAATTGAAAAGCGTACACCTCATGGTCTGTGTCTAGGCCACAAACAAATGCTAGCATTGAAAAGACCTCTTTTAAGTCGTTACTCTCAAATGAACTGTGCGGCACCGGGATACTTGGCGAGTTTTGGCTCGTTACTCCCTGCCTGTCGATTTCCTTAATTAAAAACTGAGGACCCTTCCTCATTTCCCTCCATGTGTTTTCTCCTTTCTCAGGAGTAAACACTTCAATGTTCTCACTTTTGGTGGTCGGGTCGGGGATGCATAGCATATGCCAGATAGCCTGTGGGCTAATATTAACCATTAAAGTTTGGCCCTCAATGTTGTGGGTGCTCGGGTTGTAACGTTGAATGGCCGCATCAACCAACTTTGGGAAATAGTGCACTAATGGGACCATGTACTACAGGATCCTGCTAAGCCATATATTTTCTGCTATTGATATCTGTCTCTTGGACAACTTCATCCCTTCACAGGCCCCTTCTCTCAAAGAATTGGGGTTTTTTGTGAGTTGTGGGTCATGAATATTGTCCCAATCGTCCTGGACTTGAACCTAGTTTTTGTAATTTTTGGGCTTCTTTGGTTCTAGCGTGTTCACCCATTTTGGCTTGTCTGGTATACTAGGCATAGAATATGATTTTTTTTCAAAGACGTTAATAGCATATGATGTTTGTATGGCCTTAAGCAAAGATTGTGTTGCCTCCCCATTGTATCTCTTGTTGTGAACTCTCTTTCATTGCCTCTTTTGATGAAAGATTTTGCTAGGCTTGAATTCTCTACAAATTTTTCAATGGCTCTAGATATGCTAAAAACCTTTCCTCACTCAGCTTAGCGTATTTGAAAAGACTCTTAGGCTTTTAATATTTTGCATGCGATACTTAGCTATCTTTTCTCAAGGTGGTAGACAAAAGTGGTTTTTTTCATTTAATTCGACATGTACCTCCCACCCTTTGGCTCATGAGAAAATGAATTACTTTCCATTTTGAGGTGATAAGAATTCATAATTGCATTTGGCAATCGTGTGATACGATGCAATTTCCTTGGAACTTGGGCCAACGATTTTCTCTTAGTGTAGCATTCGTATGCATTGGCAATTAATATCCTGAACGGAATGATTAAGCCAAAGCAAATGATCAGCACTTGAAAATATATGAATCTTGCCTTGGGTTTTGAGAAATGCCTAAGAAGTGACACAACAGCCTCTGGACTATGTAGCTCATTGTCGATGAACGCCACCATCCTAAACTTATTAATCAGCTCTCGGTAACTTTGCACGCATTGAACTATATTTAGCAAGCACAACTGGTCAGGAAATTCGAGCAAGCTTAGGCACAATTCTCATGTTAGCACTTGATTATCATCACATTTTTGGAAAGCCCCTTACCACGCCTTTCCTTTCTTTTTCTATAAATAGGAATCTAAGCGGTAACGAAATCACACTTAGCATTTGAGCAAGCTTTAGTAATAGGTTATTGACTTAGCATTTGGATTTGGTAATTGGTGAAGTATCTTCATAGGCTAGGCTTTAGGAAACTTTCAGGAGTAGCTAGCAGATAGTTGCAGTGTGTCATTACCATGAACACCACCATTCTAGGCTAGTGTCGCACAAGTCACAGACGACCTTTCTTGGTGAGATTTCCACTAGACGTCTAAAAAGAATGAAAAAGAACAAACACTCTCTGGCTCTAATAGCCATGAAGTGGGTTCTGGGCCGGGATTGTTTGGAGTATGAGGACAAGTATTGGGTTAATACTGACATCTACTCGCACTTTGTCGCATCCATGCTGGATATTAGCATCCCCAGGCCATTGGTGTTGAAGCTAGTTAAAGAGATTTTCTCCAAGAAGTATTTGAACGGCCTTGTCAAGTTTGTCTCTAACATTGCATATGGGGTAGGCTTTCCCACTAAAAGCGACCTTAGGCGCTACATTGAAGATGAAGCGATCATCCCATGGCTGTCGTTCCTGAGTGGATTTTATCTTCAGTCACAATATGAACACCTTCAAAGGGTCACCTGTGCATTCCATTTCCTCTTTCACATCTATAACGTGGTGGAATTCTATGACATTAAATGGTATACAGACTTTATGAACCTGGTGTTCCCTCCGTCGCTAGCTGTTGTTCCTGCTGATATCGTTGTTGCTATTGTTGGTGCACCTACTAATGAAGACATAGTGGACACTACAATTGATGCGTCCATTCCTGCTACGCATGTTGTTGGTTGAAAATGCCTCTTTTATCATTTTTTTCTCTTAAGAATACAATACCCATCTCCTAGTTTCTATACATATGCCTGAAAAAGGCCTACATATAGCATATACGAAAAGAAAGCAACATATAGTTATATACTTTTTGAATCATATCCCCTTAGCCATTTTTTCAAGTAAATACATAAGCATATATATAATGAAATATAGCTTTATAATATCCTTGGCTTCTTTTATTCTTGGTATTTTGTAATATGAGTTTTCGTTATTTTTAGCTTAAGTATTTAATTTCTCTTTGTATGCGGGTATTATTTTCTCCATCCACTTTTCTATGAATTTATCTATCTTGATCTCTACAATGATTGGTTATCTCTTCGCCCCAAAGCATTAATTAATTTAAAAAGACCGGCCAATAGAACAAAAGGAAAGAAAAATAAAAAACACTATTAACATATTTACACCAGTAAAAGCATGCAACTTAATGGAACAATTTAAGATGAATCATGTTGACCAAAATTCCCAATGCATCTTGTTCCATATTTTCCAATTCAAAGGAATTATGCTCCTTGCACTGAATTATTTTAAATGGTCCCTCCCAAAGGCTATCAAATTTTCTGTGCTGACCCGGCTGTGCGGCCCTTTCATTGAATTTCATTACTAAGTCTCCACACTTTAGGCCTTGGTAGGATGCCCTTTTGTCAAACCATCGCTTAACCACCTATTGGAAATTAGTCATGGCTATTAGGGACTTCTCCATTTTTTTTGTACTTCCAATAATTCAACCAATCGAACCTCCATGGCACCATTTTTCTCTATCTCGAGGAATTTCAGCAATTGTAGTGTTGGAATCTACATGGATATAGGAAATAGTGCCTCTTTTCCATACAACAACTCATAAGGTGAAGTCTTAAGGACTTGCTTAGGAGTTATGTAGTCTGCCCAAAGCACCGCTTGGAGGTTTTTATGACATTCTTTCTGGTGCTCCGAACCAATCCTTTTGAGGATTCAGACCAGTTTCTTATTTGTTGACTCAGCTAGGCCATTCCTCTATGGATAATAATTTGACGATGTCTTAAGGAATATGCCATTTGTTAGTGTGAAGTGACATACTATTGTACCCAGAAAAGATTTGGCATTGTCATAAATGATAGTTTTCAGAGGTTTGAACCTTGTCACCAATCCTTCGAGGAAATCCACTATCTCTACCTCTATTACACTTTAAAGTAGTGCGGCTTTTGTCCACCTTGTGAAGTAATTTGTAGTTATTAGGATCCACCTATGCCCAACATTGGAAGCAGGATTGATCATTCCAATGAAGTCTAGGCCCCATTGTGTGAATGGTTTGTCCATTACTATAGGTTTGAGAGGCATTGTAGAATTCTTTTTTCTCCCTATAAAGAACTGGCATTCCTTGCAAGCTTTCACCAAAGAGTGAGAGTCGTTGAAAAGTGTCATCCAAAAGTAACTCGCACACGTGATCTTGAGGGTGGTGGTCTTAGCGGAGAAGTGTTTGCCTGCAACACTACTATGGAAAGTGTCGATGATTCTCTTTGCTTTGTCTATGGTAACACATCGCAGGAGGATACCGTTGAAGTTCCTTTTGAAAAGGACCCCTTCAACTAGCGCATATCCACAATTCTACAGTTGATAGTATCTCCTCTTTTGGGGGAAAAGACCTGGTGGATACTTCTTCATTTACATAAATCTCACATTCTCCGTCAGCCAACAACCTCCAAACTCTGACTCGTTCATCAGAACAAGTTTCAGTTGCTCTTCTTCAGTGTCCATTTCTTCGTCATGCGCTAGGTATTCACACAGTCCTCTTCCTCAGATGGTTTTGGTGGGTTTGACTTTGATGTCATATTTGAGGATCTTGGTGATCCAATTAGCTCTTTTTTTTGTGATTTCTCCCTCCATGATGCATTCGCGCACACTAGAATGTGTGCCATAAACAATCACCCTATTGTAGGAGATTAGATGGAAAAACTTCTTAAGTCCCTTTACTATTGCAAATGCCTGCCTTTTGAAGAAATTATAATTCATCTCATATTCCTTCAAGGTCTGGGAGTAGAATGCCACGGGATGTTCTCCCTTTCCTTCATTGTCTTTTTGAGTTAAGATAGTAGCTATACTTGACTTGCTACTGAATAAATACATTATGAAGTCCTTAGATAAGTCCAGATTAACCAGTACAAGAGTTGAGGAAATAGCATCCTTAACTTTCTCAAAGGCTTCTCTAGATTCCTTTGTCCACTTAAATTCTTGATCATTTTTTAACATCAGGGTGATTGGCCTGATTATTCCTACGAAGTCAGAATAAATTTACTAACAAAATTTACCTTCCCCAGGAAAGACTGGATGCCTTTCTTGTTAACCAAAAGGGGAAGCTCCTTGATGGTTGTCACCCACTCAAGATCAATTGAAACTCCTTCTTTGGACACCACATGTCCCAATAGCTTGCCTTGCGACACTCTGAATACACATTTTTTTGGATTCAGGGAAACTCCAAACTCCTAGCATTTTTGAAAAACCATTTCTAAGTGATCAAAATGATCATCCTTATATTTAGAGAACACAGTAAGATCATCCAAATATATTAGGATAATCTTATTGATTAATTCACTGAAAGTGATATCCATTGCCTGTTGGAAGATTGCCCCTGCGTTGGATAGGCCAAAAGGCATTTTAGCATTCGTGAATGTCCCCCACTTTTTTTTGAACGTAGTTTTTTGTTGATCCTCCTCTTTAACTTGGATTTGATTATAACCTGAGAAGCCATCTAGTAGGGAAAACATTTCTGATCATGCCACCATTTGCAGGATTGACTCCATGGAAGGCAGTAGATAATGATCCTTCAAGGATGCTTTGTTGAGGTCTCGAAAGTTCACACACAATCGGATATCTCCATTCTTCTTTCAGACCAGGACCAGGTTGGATACCTATGTGCTATGCTTGATTGAAAAGACAATCTATGACTAGATTAGCTTTGTTAGCTCCTACTCCATTAGCGCTTCAATCTTGGGGTTCACCAACCTCTGCTTTTATCAGACTGGTTTTGCACCTTCCGCTAGCTCAATTGTGTGCTAGATGATGTCGAGATCATATCCCTTTAGATCATCATAGGACCAGGCCACTACTCCTTCATACTTCTCATAGAAATTGATGAGCCTTTCTTTATCATGATGTGGGACATTTTTCCCAACTTGAAGCTTTCTCCCATCTGCGACTTAAAGATCTATGTAGTCGCTTTTGTCCACCACAAACTTCCTCTTGTCATTTCTTGCATCATCACAATCAAAAAGGTTTTCGAGAGTGACCAATCCCTTTAAAAGCTTATTAGATTTGAGTTGAATGATTTGTCCCTCATAGGCCTCAACAACCTTTGGTTGGAACTGATCGGTGAATTCTCCCGACTATTGGATGAACAAGGTAATGTGTTCATCACTTTCACACACTTTCCAGCTTTGATCATTATCGGGAATTTTTGGTTGGACTATCACTCATACAGAGTGCTTGTTATGGATGAGGTCAAAGGCAGGATAAAATTGGGATCCGACTACTGCCATGCAATCTGCGTTCCTATTTTGTTCTTAGGGGATGGTCAGGATGTTGAAGGCTTCAAAACCCTCAACTAGGTCCTAGACCTAGTGTCGATAGGATCTCATGCAGACATTTTTTTCCATGGAAATTCCTCATAATTGGTTGACCACCAGTTTGGAATATCCAAACACCATTAGTTGCTTGATGCCCATCCGCTCCACAAGGCTTAAACCTTGTACTAGTCCTTTGTATTCAACTTCATTGTTCGAGCAAGCAAACTAGAAGTAGAAAGACCTCAGTGTCTTTTCATTTAGTGGGGATATTAAACATATCCCAAATCTTGCACCATTCTTGCATCTTGCTTCGTCAAAGTGCAACATCCACAATTCAGAGGCTTGACCGCCTTCGGATCCTTTGGCAACCTTTGGGAGCACTTGATCTTCATCGTAGATGACATAGGTGCCCAACCCGGTAGCATGGTAGTTTCCGAAAGGGTCGGTATCTATATGCTCACTCAAGAGAGCATCATCTTGATCATCTTAATCTTTGGTCACCCTCTCATCTTCTAGTAGCTCAGCACAATACATTTCTTGCTTAGTGATAGAGGTATGCACAACTTCAAAATTGATCATGGCTTCATCGGCCACATGTTCTGAGTGTAAAGCTTCAGATGCTATCTTCATCTTTTCACCATGCTTAGTTTTAAGGATCAAATGTGACCAATGTAGGGACAGGTATCCACCAAAATTTGAAGTAAATTCATGGGATAAATAGAGGCCAAACATGGGGGGATCATCTATGATCATAGTGCCTTGCAGCATAGTGATACTAGGGAAAGCGAATAGAATTAAAGGAAGTGCTTTAATGATGCATACGGTTTTGACTTTGTTTCCATCAAGCTGCATCACTCCTCTTTTTAAGGGTTCATAGTTGAGTCCTAAAGCTTCAGCTATTTTTTTAGGCATAACTATGGTGCTAGCACCAAAATCAATCATGGCATTGTGTAATAATTTCTCCCCTATAATAAGAGTTGATAAGAAGGGTTGAGGCTTCGGGTTATCTCTTGCTTCAATAGGGGCTTCTGCTATGCTATTTGTAAGAAATTTGGCGGAAGAGGTTTAATCAATAGCCTTTACTTTGGGAAACTGCTTCGTCGATGTTACATTGACCTCTTCCTGGAGAGGCTTCTGTAGTAGTGTCTTCTATTCTGGGATGTCTAGAATATCCCACAGAGATACATTAGTGGAGGATTTCTTTAATTTTTCCACCACATTGAAAGGTGGTGGATTCAGAGGTTTTTTCTCCTTTGCTCTTGCTATAAAAATTTACTTTTGTGGCTGATATTGTAGCATTACTACTGAGGTACTAGGCATCTAGTCAAAAGCACTTTTAGGTTGTGGACTGGCTAGTTGCGGAATAATTGATTCACCTATAAATATCCTCTTTGAGAGAGTGTTGTAGTCAGATTGAACTTGCATCATTTTAGATGCAGATGTATCATTGGCAAACACTACTTCTTCTTCCATCCATGAAAACAGTGTGTGGTCAAAAGCGATGTCCACTTCTTGTTCTAGTGACATCCCTTGAATTTGTGCAGTGAGCACCGCATTGTCCATTTGTGATGAGGTATATATGTAGCTTCTGGGGGCTAACATTGTAGCTTGGCTATGCTACTCATTCACCTTTTCTTATAGGTTGTCACACAGACAATTTCAGGGTATATGTGAATCGTCGCAAGGGAAGCACCAGGGGTTGGTGTCATCCACTAAGTTGTTTTTTCCTATAGTCAGCTCTATGTTCGAACTTAGATTAGTGCTTTGTAGCGGGCTGGGTACTAGTACCATTTGATTCGTTGTTCATGCCTGCAGATTTGTCTGAGGGCCTCCTTGGAACTGGTTTTGTTGGTAAGAGGGCCTTCTGCCTTGATAATTTTGGTAGGAAAGCTTCGAAGGTGTGGCCTAGTTGCACTTGAGAGTAGTTATGTCGTTTGTAATAGTCCGCAACAATTCCTTGAGATCACTCATTTCATCCTTAGAAGAGCCAGATGTAGAGGCAACACTTTGTGGCGCTATCGCATACGTGTACATTGACTATGGAGGTGCAGGCCTACTAGTCAATGCGACTTCCTGGGCGGGCATCGATATTTCAGGAAATGTCTGCATGATGGGTCGAGGCAGCAACTTTCTAGCATCTATCAAATTATTCTTTGCCTTAACAGCAATGTTGTAAGCGCCTGTCAAGGTGGTCCCTCCCAAAGACTGGATCATCATGGAAATGTTGAGGTTGATAGATTTTAAGTAGAACATGAATGCCAACTCAAGAGGAAGTCAAATAGCGACCTCGTTCCTTTGCCAATTTGTGTGGAATCGGGTATTGAAGTTCATCATAGCCTCTTGGGGGGCTCATTTTATGGTAGACAGTTGATAGTACAATGAAGAGCAATCCCCGTCATTTGAAAATCTCTCATAGAACGGGTCTCTGAGCTCATCCCAGGTACGGATAGTGTTAGCTGGCAAGGTCTAGTACCAATCTAGCACCCTACCTCAGAAAGAAGCTATGAGGAGCCTTAGCGCTACATTTTGAGTAGTGATTCCATGCACCAGACATACATCCACCACATCTTGTAGATGTTCTATGGGTGTTCTCTAGCCATCTCTGATAAACTTGGGTATAGCTTTCAAAGCTAAGACTGGAATAGCCACCCATACAACAGATGCTACTGGTGCTACGAGGGGACTTCTGGTGTCCCATTCCACATAATTCCTATTGGCACCTAGCAACATGGTTAGTGGAATGGGTGGAGGAAGCATAATGGTTACCAATTGATTTGCGGGTTGTACTATCCCTAATGGTGGTACTAACAAACCAGGATTATTCATTGTTTGGGACCTAGTAATAGGCCGATGGCTCTTACACCCTCCTTAAGCGGAAATTCATTTAAGCTCAATCCCACCGGGCGTGCCAAAAAAAGAATAAATTGTTGATGCCAAAATTTGGCAAGGTAATAACCCTTTTATGGGAAACTTAGTTTATGGGGGGCCAATTGCACTAAACTGAGTGACCTCTGGATTTTAAAGAAGTCGGCTTCTTTTGTAATTGGAGTTTGCAAAGGGAAAAGGAAACAAATATAAAATAAAAGTCTAATCTAAGGTGATGTGCCAAGACTTAGATAATAGGCATGATTTATCATAGATCTAAGGGCCCAATTAGCAATTTGTGATGTCCCAAAAAGGAAGAAACTAAAGATCAAAGTATAAACAATTCATTCATTGACATAAAATAAATTTGCACACATATTTACTAACAGAAGAGTCGCATGACATGATCTACGATAGAAAACTTGCATGCAATTTATAGAAGTTCTGCAAATGAATCATCCAAACAATAGCAACACAGTCTAAAGTTAATCAAATATCATAAGAAGAGCAGAATGGCCGAATGATTGGCATAGTTTGTGAGTCTTTTTGCAATAATTAAACAACAATAACAAAGGCTTGATGTCTTTTATCTATATTCTTTCTACAAATCCTAGAACCCCTCCTCCAAAACAAAGAGGAGTATATATAGCCAAAATGCTCCCACCACCTTGGCGAGCAGTAATAGAAAAGATTTGAGAATCCTTGGCAATGATGCAAAATCAAAAATTCCTCCTAGCCATTGCAACAGAAAATATTCCAGCCAAAGCATCTGGTCGCTCCATCCATCATTTAAAAGAAACACCTGTCGAATAGACATGTGGTGACATCGCACAACCTGTGCTCATATTTTTCCCCTGATGTTGAAATCTTGCACCAAGGAGACACATGTAACCTGCCTCATTCTTGGTACCAACTATGGGGCCTGCTAAAATATGTGAAGATGAAGCAACATGGCATGCAGATGGAGTCTGACTCAAAGGCGAAGGGAAGTGGCTTTCAATTATGCGAAGATCGGACATGTGGCAGTGCAGCGGGGCCATTTTGAAATGCGAAGGGAAGAGATCCTTCGAGGAGTGAAAAATAGACACATGGCAGAGACCGCAACATTTACCAAAAAGGACCGAATGAATTTTAATGTAATGTGTGGGTTGATACTTCAACAAAATAAAGCCCAAAGGGACCTCGATGAATATTTATTCACAATGCCCCAACACTAAATTATTTCATTAATATTAAACCTTTTGTAATGTTCCTTCAACCACTCTGATCCTTCCACGTGGCATTCTCTCGCTTCCCCATTGAGACACAAGAGGTAGAGGTAGGTTCCTCACGGGATGGAGGGGAACAATTGAGATTCAACCATGTCACCTCATCTCGACCATCAATCTCAACAAACAAAGTATTTGTCGCTTTCACAACTCAGTGGGTCCTTTTGACAAAGGGACAAATGTCCTCAACCAGCTAGCCCATGGCATTATTTTAATGCATATTAAAATTAGACGGGGTGGCGAGGAACAACCCAGATGTAGGCAAGTCATTCAATATCCATCGTCGATTCTCTTCAACCCACTACCTGCTATCTTTCAAAGACATTAGGCCTACCACTACAGAGGGGAACATGGCACTCGCCCACCAGCCCGTGAGAATATTATAATAAGAAATAAAACTAAGTGGGGGCGTGGGGAGTGATTAGGATTTGATCGTGGTGATCTTATAGCTTGCAAAAAATTGTTAATTCTACACGTGCACATGTTAGTTCTTAAAAGGGGACCCCTGCTAGGCGAACGATGGGCAAGGGAATAAGACTCAAGGATGAGATGTTAGACTAATGCTTGAAATATTAAACTCAAAATTAGGACCAAATGAAATATTTGATGATTTGTAACCTACATAACAGTAAAGCAATATTTTAAATAAAATGACGGGTAGCGACCGGGGTTGCTAGGATTTAGGGGCTGGTAACAGGACGAGTTTAATAGCATAAGCCACAACTTGAGTGACTGAGAACTGGTGATAGGAAGTCAACTACGAAACATAACAATTGCAAAGGATTCTCGATTGTGTAAGAACCATGCTGAATTGCAAAACTCAAACCAATGTTCTTGTAAGTCAGGCTCAGCAAAAGTGCTTACATAACATGTGTTCATTACAACAAAGTCCCACTTAGCCCCACTAGAGTTCTCAGCTCGACTACATAGCAAGTATAGCTCACTTCCCAACTCAGATTACAAAAGACCTTAACTCAATATGGATAAGGAGGATAAAAAACATGCCCCTTTGGCTCACCAAAACCTCTTCAAAAATGCTTACAATAACTCAGAGAATAGTTCGCACAGAAAATACAATTAGCCAATTCAATTTGAACTCAATGTTCAACATCTCAAACGCACTAGATCATGCACCCTGTAATGTATCCAGTGAACTCCAATAACTCATGCTATTCTAGGGACATGACTTGGTCCGTAGTGACTCATTGCAACAACTTCAATGCAACTTGGTGACATGCACGTACAAAATCTGCCACACAAAGCAACTTAGGTGAGTTCACATTACCATGACTCAGAACAAGGAATGCATCAATCATATTAGGAAACACCACTTCTGAGACTCCTTTCACAACACGCCTTCGACACAACATTGGTTCATGACTCTAGTGATGAGATGGAGCATGACACCATTGAATGCATGTTGGGAACATGTATTCCTTCAAGAGACCAAGTCACACCTTCTTTATTACCGCATTGACTGGGTCATTGCATCCCCAACATTAAGTCATATTGGACCTACATTCTCCCCCACCTAACTTAGGCGATGCCCCCGACGCTTGGACTCGGCCTCAGCTCCACGCTAAAACCTTCACAATACTAAGTTGTAAGCATTCTGGACTCATTTAAGACTGAGTGGGGTTCCCTTCCAGGAACTGCATGACCTTCTCCTCTTCTCACCAAAGCGACTCGACTCACTCGCAAGTCGACTCATCTTTTGGCTTGCTCTCCTAATGGACAAGGAATTCTTTGTAGGCCATTTTCTCATAACCTCTATTTCTCATTGCCAAAACTTCCTTCACCTTCAGCTTTGGGAAATTGATCACATTGGTAGGACCCCAATGAGGAATGTTGCGTAGAAGATCACTTTTGTTAAAGTGATACACCCTTAACTGGATGATGTGGAAAACAAGGTGCATCTTCAGATGCAGGGCAAAGTTGAGTTGATATGCCACCTTACCAACTCTTTGGGTCACCTCGAAGGGGTTGTCCAATCTCTGTATCAATGATGCACTCAAACCTTTAGGTGCTTTAAAATGGTGTTGATCCATTCTGAGCAGAACTCAATTGTCGACCTCAAATTCCACAGCCTTGTTGTGCGCATCCACATTTTTCTTCATACGGTTTGCGGCCTTTGTGAGACGATACCTCGCTAGATCAACTTGGTAATTGAATCCTTTTATTTACTTTACTGCCTCAGAGCTCAAATGCATGTATCCTCATAAGATTGTATGTGGTGTGAGTGGTTGTTGACCCATAGCCAACTCAAAAGGCGAGTACTAGCTTGCTCCAAATTTCTGTAAGTTGTAGCTAAATTGAGCCACATCTACCAACTGTCGCTAGTTCTTTTGATTTTCCCAAATGTAATGTCGCAAGTAGTCCTCCAAAATTCCATTGACGCACTCAGTTTGACCATATTTTTGTGGATGATATGCTATCGACATGAGCAACTTAGTCCCCATTAGCATGAAGAGTTCTATCCAGAAATTGGACGTGAAACTTGGATGCCTATCATACACATTGTTAAGTGGGACTCCCCAGTATTTGACCACGTACTAGAAGAAATACCCAATTAAAACTTCAGCTGGGCATGGTAGCTTACATTCCTTGAACACAACATACTTAGAAAATCGGTCTACTACCACAATAATACTGGAGAAACCTTCCACTATGGGAAGCTGAGTTATGAAGTCTATACTCACACTTACCCATGGTCGCACCGGCACTGGTAGTGGTTGCAACAGACTACCGAGTAATTGAGTCACTACCTTGTCTTGCTGACAAGTTAGGCAGGTTCTCACATAATCCTTGGCGTCTTCTCTCATATTAGGCCAAAAATACCCCCGCTCAAGAAGTACAAGGCTCTACTTCTTCCCTAGATGCCCCACCCATAAAAATTCATGACACTCAGATAGCAACTCCCTTCGCAACTCCTTCCACTTGGGTACATATAGTCTAGAGTTCGTAAAGTAAATCACCTTGCAAATGAAAGTGGTGAGTTCACCCAACCTTTACTTGATTTATGATTTGAAATGCTTGTGATTCATTTTGGAGTCCTCTAATTCTCTCTAGTACATGATCAGTGACTCCAAGCTAACTCGCCCCATTGCCAAGGTGTTCTCCAAACGCGACAAGCTGAGTCTTTCGACTCAATACGTTTGCAACCATGTTGTGGTGACTAGGATTGTAAACAAGCTCAAAGTCAAACTCGGCAAGATATTCTTTCCACTTGGCTTGCTTTGGTGTTAGCTTTGCCTGCGACTTGAAATAAGTCAAGCTCACATTATCAATTTTCACAATGAATGAAACACCCAGAAGGTAGTGTCACCACACTCTTAAACAATGAATGATGGTCGTCATCTCCTTCTCATGAGCCAAATAATTCCTCTCTTTATCGCTCAACTTTCTAGATTTGTAGGCTATAGGATGCTTGTTTTGCATGAGGACTCCACCCAATGCAAAGTTTGAGGCATTCATCTGTACTTCGAATGTTTCACCATACTTGGGTAAAGCCAACATGGGCTGCTCGATGAGCTTCTTCTTTAGCATCTTGAACACATCCTGCTGCTTCATTCCTGATTTCCATCCTCGATCTTTCTTTAACAAGTCAATCAAGGGAGCAGCGATCCTAGAGTAGCATGACATGAAATTTCGGTAATAGTTAGCCAACCCAAGAAATTGACACACCTCATGCACAAATTGAAGTGGTTCCCATTCCTCAATTACTCTTAGCTTCTTAAGATCCGGTTTCAACAAACTGTGGCCAACAATGTGACCCAAGAATTGGACTTTGGTCTGAGTAAAGGAGCTTTTCTCCCTTTTAACATAAAGCTTATTCTGTCGTAGTAGCTGGAAGACCTTAGCCATATGAGCTTAATGTTCTTCCAAAGTCCAACTAAAGACCAGTATGTCATCCAGATAGACAACAACACATCTATCTAGCAATGGATGAAAGACATCATTCATTAGAGTGCAGAAGGTATTCGACACATTAGTCAGCCCAAACAACATGACTAAGTATTCATATAAACCATGCCGCGTAGTCATGGCAGTATTCTCTTCATCCCTTGGGGAAATACAGATATGATAGTACCCTTTATGTAGATCTAGCTTTGTGAAGTATCTTGCCTCTGTGAGTCAATCAAAGCTATCAACAATGAGGGATAGAGGGTACTTATTCTTGATGGTGAGCTTGTTTAGAGCTCAGTACTCAACACACAGTAGCAATGAACCATCCTTTTTTCATTGAAATAGTACAGGAGCAACATAGGGTGAACGTGATGATCTGAGGAACCCAGCCTCAGTGAGCTCTAAGAGTTTCCTCTTTAACTCTTTCATCTCGGGTGCTGACAGACAGTAAGGAGCTTTTCTAGGAGGATGAGCCCCCGGCTTGAGCTCAATTCAATGATCGACATGTCTTCTAGGTGGGAGCTCCATAGGCAACTGCTCTGGCATAACATCCAAATATCTATCTAGAACATCCTACACATCCCCAGGATTTGAGGACTCAACTTCCACCTCTTCATCCCAATCACCAAGGAGTACAACTAGATAGACTTCATTGGAGTCTTTCCAAGCAGCTCTGTGCAAACTCATCACAAAGATGATCCACTTATCAAGATCCACCTTAATAGTTTGCAACATGTTTGGCTGCCTAAAATCCATGAAGATAACACATCCCAGATGTGGGGCTAGCAAGTCACAAGACTGACAGATAAAGTCCTGACCCAAGATCATATTGAAATCAGTCATGTCAATTGCCACCAATTCCACCTTACCTGACCATGATCCAACTCAAACTGGAGTAGCTCAGATGTCACCCATGCATTTCTCTGTTGGGCCATTCACGCTCTTGAAGGTCTTTTTTCTTTCTGTCATAGGAAGATTAAGCCTCTTTTCCCTTCTTTCCGCTATGTAACTATGGGTCGCCTTGGTATCTAACATACCAAGTACCTTTGTCGGTCTGAAGAAAACCTCCACAAAACACAGCTCATGTTGAGTCGAGGTGTCTTGAATAGACGTACCAAGTTGAAGAAAACCTCCACAAAACCATGACAACAAGAATTGAATTGGTCCATGGAAAAAACTTTATAAAAGGGAACTGAGAGGAGTAGGTTAGTGTCTTTGTAAAATAATGAAGCACTAAGATTAGGCATGAGCAAAGTCCTACTCAATTTCCTCATAGTGAGAGAAGCCTTGGGCAAAGAATTTTTTTGATTGTTGAGACCCCATATAATTTGTGGCACCTCCACAAATTTACCTCTCCTAACGCCCATTGTGCTAGCCCTTTCTTCATTTGTCAATTTGATAAGAATTTTGTTGAGATCTTGAAGCATGGGCGCCATCACACTGTTGAGGAGATCGTGAAGGAGTCACCATCACCAATCCATAGGAAGTGATGGTGAGGAGACAAAAAAATGAAATCAACCTAAACCTAAACAACCTACCCTAGTTCTCTAATAAACCTAAACCTATAACAACATGCTTTTTTAATGGTAATACAGTCATGCTTTTTTAATGGTAATAAAACAACTAACAACAAGCCATGCTTTTCTTATCAATAATAATAGCTAACAACAAGTCATTCCCTCCATGGCTATAGTTTCAGAGTTGTTGGGCCACACTCCCCTGAACCCTCAAGCCTAGATCAACCAAAAAATAGCCTTGCATATTGAACCTATAGATTGGATTTCACACAAGTGTAGAAAAAAATCTAATTACCTAATGGAAATGGTTTACTTCTTCATTTGTTGTTACCAGAATATCCATTGTGGGCCATTTGCTCAAAACCACAATAGTGAGAATTGAAACAGTCCATGAAAAATACTTTATCAAAGGGAACTAAAACGATATGTGCAGTAGCAACTCATTTTCAATTCATGGGAAGACATTCAACATTGGCACAAGGGTAAGTGCACCAATTTGTGACACAATTTAGGTGTCAAATTGTAAAAAATTGCAAAAAAAGGCTGAAATTGGCCATTTGGCATGCGCCAAATGGAAAAGCAAAATAAAAAGACCAAATCATATTTCAAACCCTCATTTGTCTTCAACCCACGGCTTGGCTTGGAGGATTGGAGGTCCGCAACTCACACTTGCCAAATATAATCCATTATTTGCATCTTTAGCTTTCTATCTTTCACGAGGATGCCACCAATGTCAGAGACTTCGAAGATTGCAAAGAGGCATGTATTTTTATTCAATTCATTTTGAATTTGATTTAGAATACTGATTGAAATAGGTTTTTATAATAAAATTTTGTTCTAATTATCAAGGAATGAATCTCCACCTTGAAACTTTGAGAATTCACAGTCAACCCCTCAGAAAGAGCCTCCTATTCAAGAACAACCTGAAACCCCTGCATCAATTCATAGGAATCCTTAAGGAACACAAGAAAATATTCTAAATCAAATTGAAAACAATAAAAGAGACATTGACCAATTAATTGGAAGATTAACTGAGCATGTCAAAACCCACCCTTATAGGAGAGGGATTGTTGAATCATTGAAGTCAATTGTATCTCATGTGGGAGAAATGAGCGAGAAAATAATTTTTTGGTCAAATAAGAGGCATGACATGAGTAACTATTATGCTAGAGGTTTGTCATATGCAGATGTTAAAAAACAAAAAATTAGCAAAGCCGACTTGTGTGCCCTATTTATAGACCCGAAAAACCAACACACCTTTGTCTCATACATGCAGGAGGTTCCCCATCCATTGGTGCCACCATGAGTTCATTAAAAATAAATTTTGGGAGCGGTGGTGGATGGTATTCGACCAACCTCCATGCAATAACCATGAGGTACCAAAATACTTTTTGAGGAAACTATATTGTGAGTTTATCCTCAATAACATGCCAAATTATTTTGACATCTTAGACTTTTAGAGTAGAGGTGGGCACTCCACACATGATAGACCTGCTTGTTATTCTAACCACTTTGTTGTTTGTCCTTGATGACAAAGTCACAAATGAATAATTGATGGTCCTCATATACTTTCATTGAATAATTCATACACTTTATTGATGGAATTCATGGTATGTTGGTCATGATTCAAAGGTTATAGAATCTTGAGGCTAATTCACTTTCAAATATTCATTTGTAGATGTTTATGATGATTCAAGTTTTTCATGTTGATATTACTCATGTGGCTTCTGGTTCAGATTTATGAATGCAATATATTTTCAGATTGTTATGGTTATTGATAGTGTTGATAAGGTTTGGTTTAGGTTATTCAGATGGTATTCATGGTGTCAAGTTTTTCTTTAGCTTCAAAATTAAATTGTCACATTCACATGCTCAGGTATATTACTTCAAGGCAGGTACAGATGATGGTAATGTCTATGGCCATATGGTTTCAGTTGGTATGTCTTATTGTTGATAAACATGGCACATTTCTTTGGTTCATTGCTTATTTACATTTCTTTATCAAGTACTTACTCTATCTCAGGTAGTATGGTTAGAGACATCACTACTTTCATGCCTCTAAAGCCATCCTGAACTCACATTTTGTTTGGAGGCATTGTATTCACTTTGGTTTTGGTATCTCATTTGGTTGATGGTTTTTCTTGGCTCACATGGCATATAATTTTAATCTTTTTACTTGGAGTCTCCTATGCTCAAGTCTTGACTTTATAGTCGGCTTCCAAAGGAAAATACTTATCCTTATTATTCAAAGCTCTCTCTTTTTGCATATGATATTGATTTATCATTAGGAATGTTAATGTTTGTGGAGTCATGGTCATCAGTTGGGCTGAGTAGAAGAAGTGCTAGCGCATTTTGAGGATTTACAACTTTTGGTGGAAATTATATGTTGAACAATATATGAGCTGAGTCAATGTAGAAAGGCACAAATATATGAAGGTATTGAAATTGCAAATAATATATATGATGTTTAGTATGTATCAACAACTTGTATGCAAATTATGGAGGTAATGATAATGTCGACATTGTTTATCTCTTTGGCACTTTGTTTATTTATTTGAGTTAGTTGAGCATAAAGTATTCGATAGTCAAAGGCCAAGAATAACATTGTATTGTTCATGACTCTTGTGGACAATAATATACACGTGGATAGTGTGACTTGGCATTTGAGTTGGTAATAATATTGTCGGTGTTTTTAGTCATGCACACTGATTTCAAATGATATAGGATACCATTCCATTGTGGACTTAAAATCTCATTATGATATTAAAAAGTCATCGAATGACTTGATGAAAGAATAGGGCAAAATGATATTGCATTTTTATTGTTTATGGGTTTGAAACCCTAGCCACGCCACCGTCATGAAGGAAGTGTAACTGTTGTTTTTCATTGGATTCTTTGTGACTATTTTTCTCATTATTCTAGCTAGTTGTAATGACTTTGTCAGGGAGAAAATTATTGTGTTCAAGCAATGAAGGGTATGGATGCTAAGTTTGGTGCATCACATTGGATGAGGGCTCGAGCTGGAAAAAGTTTTACTGTTGTTTCCTTCATTTGGGTTGGTAAATATTTTGGTAAATGCATTCCTCTTTTAGCTCCATGTATGATCAGGTATATTTTCCATCATTTGATATTTATCTTACAAATGGTAGTTATTGATTTTGCTTGAATCAGGAAAAAGAAAAAAAAATGGGCTCTCAATTATCTTTGTCAGAAAAGAATGTTTTGATTTCGGTTATTCTTGACTACATTATGGTAATTTTGAAAACTTGGTTTATTGTTGGTATTTGGTGGAGATATGGATTCTAACTTTGCAGTGAAGGTTTTATCATCATTTTTTTCTATTTCAAAAATGGTTTTCTGCATTTCAGTTACTGAAGAAGTAAATGATGCCCTGATAGAATATTATTCTTGCAATGAGGGTTTGTGACTTTCGGTTGAAGGGTAGTCATGCATTTTGAAGATTCTATTAGTATCATTTTTTATTTAAATGGATTTATTGATACATTTCAAAATGATGGTATTATGCAAAAAGTGTTTTTTCTGAAAATAGATTCATATGGCTATTTTGTTTTTAATGAAGGAAATGATATTGTCTTGATCTGGGTTTTGAAAAACTCTTGCAGTTTGAAAAGGAAGCTTTACTTGATTTATTCCTGTCAGAATTTGAAATGGCCTTCAGTACATGCATTACACATGATTATTCACCACCTGCTAATCATCATTCTACTAGCTCATTTTCTAAAAACAGTATGGGGGTTTCAGATTCTTTTGAAAATGAAATCAATGAAGATTTTTTTGTTGGAAGACCCATATTTGAAAATATATAAACACGGCGTTTGATCACTATGAGGATACTGATGTGATGGTATGATCTTATAACTTGTTGTTGTATCAAAAATGAAATGTCGAAAAAGGCTGTGTAATACAAAAATGAAAATATGTTGTAGAGCTCAGATGTAACCTTAATTTACTTAATATTTTAAGGATTCACTATGTTGAATCTTTAGGGTATTGGGTAGATTAAGTGTGTGGGGTTCCATGAGCTTATTTGGAAATAGAGAAATCCTCTGATATTATTATTGTTCTAAAATTCATTAAGGGTTTGGTGCTCCTTTAGATTTGTGTCTCTAAATGAGGGGTTGGTGCTCCTTGAGTTGGTGCTCAAAAATTAGCCTGTAAGGCATTGTAAGCTATGGTTTTTGAAGTTAAGCTAGTGAGGCAGTTTAGGAGTGGTTTTTCTACCCCAGGAGGGTTTTCCACTCGAAAAGTTCTTTGTCTTATGGTCTCTTTGTTTTGATGTCATAATGCTTCGTGATTGTGATAATTTTGTGAGTAATTGTTCTTATTAGTCTGAGCATTGTTGAATGTTAGTTTCCTCATCTTTGAAAATGGTTATATCTAAATTTCTTGCACAAGTGTTCTATCATCTTTGAAATTTCTGATTCAATAGAAAGTATAAAAGTATTCATTTAATTCATTACTCAAGAATTGTTACAATGTGTTAAAGGTTCTTGTTGTCTCATTACCTATCTTGTGCCATTTTGTTGCACTTTTATTGTAGTATCTTATGAGTTGCACCTGTACTATCATCATGCTTTGATTGTTAAACAATGTCAATCATAATTATCATATTGGCATAAGTTGTCTAATGGTATGAGTTAATGTTGTTAATAAAAAAGGATATTAGAATTAAAAGTCTTAGTCAAAGTTCAGAAAAGGTTTAGACACTGATTCACCCCCCCTCTTAGTGTTTGTCGATAACTCCAACAATTGGTATCAAAGTGTAGGGCCCTCACATAAGTCTAACCACTTAGGGTTTCCTGGTCATGGAGTATTTGTCATGGGTAAGTGCAAGAGAAATAAAGGTCAAAAGAAAGCCCCTAGTGTCGAGCAAAAATTTGATAAACCAACTTTTGTCAAATCCCTGCCAGTTGACACTAAAAATGATCCTATAGTTTGTGAAGATCACTTACTAAGTGACTTTGAACAAGAATTTTGTGAAAAATAATATGAAGATGATGAGTATGAGGTTGATCTGGAAGGAGAACTGCTTGCTGCCTTAGATGAACTTAAAATGATTAAACAAGAAAATCGGGAACTTAAGGTACAACTTCAAAAGAGTATTGATACTAATCAGGCATTAAACCAAAACTATGATAAATCTGAAAAGATTATTGAATTTTTGAAAGGTCAAATGGTTGATAGAAAAAGGATTGAAGAGGAACTAGAATTCAAGTTAAAAGAAAAGGATGAAGTGTGCAATAAACTAGAATATGAGATTGCTTCTTTAAAGAAATGTACAGATAATGATTCCTTGTTACAAGAACTAACTCTTAAGGATGATATGATTATAAGTCAGAAAATTGAAATTGAAGAATGTAATAGGATAGCAGATGTTGTAAGGTTTGATTTGGAGATTAAAAAGATTGATTGTCTAAAACTTGAAGAAGAAGTAGTTGCTTTAAGAAAAGAGCTCGAAAGTGTCAAGGTTCAATCTAGTAAAATTCAAAAATTTGATCATAGTACTAATATATTAAATAAGATGTTGGGCAGGAAAAATCATTCTAAAGATCCTACAGGAGTGGGATATGAGGTTGAACAAAGCTCTGCAGATGAATCTAAACATGAAATAGTGTTTACTACTTCAGATGGAAAGAATTTTACAGCCAAGCAAACACCAAGAATGAAGGTTCATCTTGGTTACAATATTGTTGCACCAAAGGATAACATTGACACTAGAAGACAATCTAAAAGTATTCATAGAGAAAGGAGAAATGTCTTCAAATATTCACATCCTTGGCATGATCATTAATTCAAGTATAATCATTATTTTCAAGGATATTGTTATGTTTGTAATGACTATGGTCATAAGTCAATTGATTGCATAAGATGGTCAAATAAGAATCATTCTAATGTCTCTAGAAATGAGAATGTGGTGTGTTACAACTGTAATAATTTTGGTCACTTAAGAAGAGACTGTAGAATAAATACAAGTGATAATGATGTAGGGAACAATGCTGGAAACGTCTGTAGGAAGTCTTCTATTCCTCAGAACAATAACAAAGTCATTTATTTTAGATGTAATAACATTGGGCATAAAGTACAACAATCCAGATTTAATAGAAAGACAAGTACTCTAAGGAAACAAGTGAAAAATTCTACATTGGAGTGGAGAAGAAAGAGAAATCAAGATGACAAGAAGAGTAATAAAGATGATTATGTGAAAACTCCTTGTGCACTTCTTGCACAAGTGTTGCCATCCAAGTCTTGAGAAGAAGAAAAGACTTAGGGGGAGTCTATTATGGTAATATATTTTACCACTATGGAGTCTAGAATGAGGTATGACTACATGCATTTTCTATTGGTGGTATAAGAAGTAAAGAAATGGTTTGTAAATACCAATATTTTATTATGCTTATTCTGATTGAATTAATTATGAAGGGCTGCATATGATTTTGGTTTTTCAAGTTTGAAAGTACGTTGACAGTTCTTTAGTGTGGTTAATGCTCAAACCATGGGACAGGATGATGGTTGTATTTGTCTTTGAAGGCTTATTTAAATGATTGAATAGAGTGATTTATTTTTGTTGACATGAAAGAGATACAGGCAATATATGCTTATTGAGACTGCTTGAATGATTATTACTGAAAGTTGTTATTGCTAGTGTGATGACTGTCTTGTTTTGAAATGCATACTAAGTTGTTATTGCTAGTGTGATGACTGTCTTGTTTTGAAATGCATACTTTCTAGTGAAGAGTAAACTCGTGAGAGAAGGGTGTACATTTTATGTTTTATGATTGAAAGTTAGTTCAGGAAACATTTAGTTTAACAATATGTATGGATTATGTTATACTGAGCTTGGAGAGAGACAACACTTGTTAGAGTTTGTGACTCTGATATTGGCAATCATTGATAGTTACTGAAGCCTTGTGGTCTAAATGTATTAAATTTTTGATATTGCTGACAAAGGTAATCATATGGTTTGAAAGGTAATGAATGAATCTCTGCATTAAGGAATTTTTTTGCTTGGTCTAGTGGTTGACAATTTTCAGAAGTTTTTGAAATGACAGTACACTTTGATGCTTGGGTTTTGGAAATAATGGTATGTCTTGAAAGCATCTTGTTGCAGAGCCTCTCAAATGTTCTTGATGGTGTTTCAATTGGATACTTGTGTTTCTATTCCTTGCAAAATGTTTTTTTGTGATGGTTGCAAACCATTTACAAGGCTTGCTCTTTGAAACTGTGACTCAATGTATCAATGCTAATCAAAGCATCTTATCCTTGTGAGGTGAAAATGGAGGCTGAAGTTTAACATGAAAAATAAGGTGGTATGTTCAAGTAACTGGTCTTCAATCCTTGATGACAAAGAAAAAGTCCAAGGTAACAGGTCTTTAATCTTCAAGTATCAATTGGGTTTGTTGCATTATAATATTATGGTACCTTTGCTTTGGCATTGATGATATGGACCGAGATTCTTGAAAAGGACATATTGTTATTTTTGCTATGATATCAACATGTTCATATGTTACATATATGGGTATATACATCTACTTGAGGCATTACACATATTCTCTACCCTTTGTCTTTTATGTAAAAAGGGGGAGAGAGATTTGTGTTTTTCCATCAAGGACAAAGGGGGAGTTTTTTGTTCTAACCCCTCTGTTGTTTGTCCTTGATGACAAAGTCACAAATGAATAATTGATGGTCCTCATATACTTTTATTGAATAATTGATGCACTTTATTGATGGAATTCATGTTATGTTGGTCATCATTCAGAGGTTACAGAATCTTGAGGCTACTTCGCTTTCAGATATTCATTTGCAAATGTTTATGATGATTCAAGTTTTTCATATTGATATTACTCATGTGGCTTCTAGTTCAGATTTATGAATGCAATATATTTTTAGATGGTTATGGTTACTGACAGTGTTGATAAGGTTTGGTTCAGGTTATTCCAATGGTATTCATGGTTTCAAGGTTTTCTTCAGCTTAAGAATTAATGAAATTGTCACCTTCACATGCTCAGGTCTATTACTTCAAGGCAAGTATAGATGATGGTAATGTCTATGGAAATATGGTTTCAGTTGGTATGTATTATTGTTGATAAACATGGCACATTTCTTTGGTTCATTGCTTATTTACATTGCTTTATCAAGCACTTACTCCATCTTAGGCAGTATGGTTAGAGACATCACTGCTTTCATGCCTCTAAAGCCATATTGAACTCACATTTTGATTGGAGGCATTGTATTCAATTTGGTTTTGGTATCTCATTTGGTTGATGGTTTTTCTTGGCTCACATGGCATATAATTTTAATCTTTTTACTTGGAGTCTCCTATTCTCAATTCTTGACTTTATAATCGGCTTTGAAAGGAAAATACTTATCCTTATTATTCAAAGCTCTCTCTTTTTTGCATATGACATTGATTTATCATCGAGCATGCTAATGTTTGTTGAGTTGTGGTCATCAATTGGGTTGAGTAGAAGAAGTGTTAGCGACTTTTGAGGATTTACAACTTTTGGTGGAAATTATATGTTGAGCAATCTATGAGCTGAGTCAATGTAGAAAGGCACAAATATATGAAGGTATTGAAATTGCAAATAAGATATATGATGTTTAGTATGTATTGACAACTTGTATGCAAATTATGGAGGTAATGATAATGTCGACATTGTTTATCTCTTTGGCACTTTATTTTTTTATTTGAGTCAGCTGAGTATTGGACAGTCAAAGGCTGAGAATAACATTATATTGTTCGTGACTCTTGTGGACAATAATATACACGTGGATAGTGTGACTTGGCATTTGAGTTGGTAATAATATTGTCGATATTTTTAGTCATGCACATAGATTTCAAATGATATAGGATATCATTCCATTGTGGACTTCAAATCTCATTATGATATTAAAAATTCATTGAATGACTTGATGAAAGAATAGGGCAAAATGATATTGCATTTTTATTGTTTATGGGTTTGAAACCCTAGCTGCGTCATCGCCATGAAGGAAGTGTAACTGTTGTTTTTCATTGGATTCTTTGTAACTATTGTTCTCATTATTCTAGCTAGTTGTAACGACTTTTTCAGGGAGAAAATTGTTGTGTTCAAGCAATGAAGGGTATGGCTGCTAAGTTTGGTGCGTTACATTGGGTGAGGGCTCGAGCTGGAAATTTTTTTACTGTTGTTTCCTTCATTTGGGTTGGTAAATATTTTGGTAAATTCATTCCTCTTTCAACTTCACGTATGATTAGGTATCTTTTCCATCATTTGATATTTATCTTACAAATGGCAGTTACTGATTTTGCTCGAATCAGGAAAAAGAAAAAAATGGGCTCTCAATTATCTCTATTAGAAAAGCATGTTTTGATTTCAGTTATTCTTGACTACATTATGGGAATTTTGAAAACTTGGTTTATTGTTGGTATTTGGTGGAGATATGGATTCTAAATTTGCAGTGAAGGTTTTATTGTCATTGTTTTTTATTTCAAAAATGACTTTCTACATTTCAGTTACTGAAGAAGTAAATGATGCCCTGATAGAATATTATTCTTGCAATGAGGGTTTGTGACTTTCGGTTGAAGGGTAGTCATGCATTTTGAAGATTCTATCAGTATCATTGTGGATTTAAATGGATTTATTGATATGTTTCAAAAATGATGGTATTCTGCAAAAAGTGTTTTTCTGAAAATAGATTTATATGGCTATTTTTTTTTAATGAAGGAAATGATATTACTTGATCTAGGTTTTGAAAAACTCTTGCAATTTGAAAAGGAAGCTTTACTTGATTTATTCTTGTTAGAATTTGAAATGGCCTTCAGTACAAGCGTTACACATGATTATTCACCACCTATTGATCATCATTCTATTGGCTCATTTTCTAAAAATAGTATGGGGGTTTCAGATTATTTTGAAAATGAAATCAATGAAGATTTTTTTGTTGGAAGACCCATATTTGAAAATATATAAACACGGTGTTTGATCACTATGAGGATACTGATGTGATGGTGTGATCTTATAACTTGTTGTTGTATCAAAAATGAAATGTCGAAAAAGGCTCTATAATACAAAAATGAAAATATGTTGTAGAGCTCGGATGTAACCTTAATTTATTTAATATTTTAAGGATTCACTATGTTGAATATTTAGGGTATTAGGTAGATTAAGTGTGTGGGGTTCCATGAACTTATTTGGAAATAGAGAGATCCTCTAATATTATTATTGTTCAGAAATTCATTAAGGGGTTGGTGCTCCTTGAGTTGGTGCTAAAAAATTAGCCTGTAAGGCATTGTAAGTTGTGGTTTTTGAAGTTAAGCTAGTGAGGTAGTTTAGGAGTGGTTTTTCTACCCCAGGAGGGTTTTCCACTTGAAAAATTCTTTGTCTTATGGTATCTTTGTTTTTTTGTCATAATTCTTCTTGATTGTGATAATTTTGTGAGTAATTGTTCTTATCATTCTGAGCATTGTTGAATGTTAGTTTCCTCATCTTTGAAAATGGTTATATCAAAATGTCTTGCACAAGTGTTCTATCATTATTGAAAGTTTTGATTCAATAGAAAGTATAAAAAGTTTTGATTCAATAGAAAGTATAAAATTATTCATTTAATTCATTGCTCAAGAATTGTTACAATGTGCTAAAGGTTCTTTTTGTCTCATTACCTATCTTGTGTCATTTTGTTGCACTTCGATTGCAGTATCTTATGAGTTGCACCTGTACTATCATCATGCTTTGATTGTTAAATAATGTCAATCATAATTATCATATTGGCATAAGTTGTCTAATGGTTTGAGTTAATGTTCCTAATAAAAAAGGATATCAGAATTAAAAGTCTTGGTCGAAGTTCAGAAAAGGTTTAGACACTGATTCACCCCCCCTCTTAGTGTATGTTGATAACTCCAACACTGTTGCAGGACGTAATCCACAGTTGGCACCGAGACCCTTGGCCAAACCCATGGTAGAGCATGTTGTCATTCCTTCCATTGTTAAGGATAGTGTAGAGGTGGACACATTGGAGTCAACTGGATCACTCACCCAAACCATTTTACAGTGTGTGAGGCCTCTAGTAGAGCCTGATGTGGAGGAGACGTGTAGGCCCCAAGCTCCACCCCACCATTGTGGCGCTTGTGGTGTAGTTTTCACATACAATTATCAGAGTGCTCAGGATGCAGCTACACAACCTACATTAGTTGTAGAGGTGATGGCTTTCATAGATGATTTGTTGAATGATACATTCGACATTGACAATTATGTAAAATTCAACAAGTTAATTTAATGTTGTTTATTATATTATATTTTGAAATTTAAGAATAAGTAAATTAGTAGAATTTTGATTTGATGAAATTTTAGGGTTGGAGTGTTCATGAGACATGCCCCATTCCTATAGACCCTTATTCATTCTTGACATTGATTCCACAGGTATGCAACTAGTATTTAAGATATTATTATTGCATTTGAATAGTTGAATTTTATATTTAAATGTTTTTCTCATAACATGCTTTGGATTTCAAACAGTTTCTTGGTGGACCTTTGACCTCCACACATCGCAATTCATTTCCTAAAGGACCTTACACTCAGGTATCCTTTAATAAATAATGGTGTTGTAAAACAATGTTAGCTAGTTTTCATAATTTTGTATATACAAATCTAAAAAATTGATGAGAAGCACAAACATTGCATTTGTATTCCTTGATCGTGCCACATTATCTTCTCCTAATTCACTTTTTTGTTCCTTCATTCCTTCCTAATCCCATCCCATTAACATGTAATAGTTTTCCCTCCATTTACTCTTTCATTTACCATTTGCAGATGTTGACATCAAATAACCCTGGTGATGTTGGTGGCACGATGGACCACGTAGTTGCTGCAACAATAGCCAGTTTTGATCCATTGAGAGAGGTATGCAACAGATATATCAATTTGACATTATATTTGGTCTTTTATGGTCTATTATAGAAAAATTTCATGATACTTTCGTGTAGCTTACTTTCTATCTTGATGGTTGCTACAAGTGGTTGCCACTCCAAATCATGGACGTAGTAATGATGTAAATGTGAATGATGACTATCTATATGTGGTAAGTGATTATATTTTGTTATATTTCGTTCCACAATTCAATTTCTGTGTATTAACATCTTTACATGTTATGGTATTAGTTGAAGGTCCAAAGTGAAGAGAGGAGGACTAGCAAGCATGTACGAAAGACCAGAGAACCAACAGTCACTCCATCCAGCCAAATTTTGAAGGCAGCACGGGATCTATTTCCCTCCCCTAGATGGAAATGATTATATTAGGGTCGTTTGTTGTATGCCTATGTGGCATTTTGGAACATATGTTTTGTACAAGTGATATATACGTGACATTTTATGTCCATAATATGGCTCCTTTGTACTAAGCCTATATGGATTTTTTGGATATATTCTATATACGTTTATCAATATATATCATTATATACCTTACGGCTTTTTGATTAAAAAAAATCTTATTTTGCTACTACCATTCTTGAATGATGCTATCATCCGTATTATGTAAATCGTATGCTTGAATGTTGTAGGCATGGATTTTGTTTACATCTAATTCTTAATTAATTATTTTCAATTGGTCAATAAGCTCCATTTTAATTGCATTGTGTAAATAAGCTTCATTCCTCGTGGTTTGTATCCTTTGGAATGCTTCAATTACTTGTGCCTCACTTATTCGCATGTATACTTCACTTATTCACATGTATACTTCACGTATAGTGTGTGTATTCATGTGTATGATTCATGCTTTGAATGCATAATAGCAAAAATATTTTGGGGAAAATTTTGACAAACCAAAAGTATAAGAGTTTTTTAAAAAGTCAGGAAAAAATCATATTTAAAAAAACGTAAAAAATTGTAGAACAAGAGATAAAATCTATTTTCTTTGAAATTGAAAGGTATTTCCATAACATATAGAGATATAGAGAGAAAATAAAATAAAGATTTTAACTAATGAATTGTAAAAAATATTTTTTTGTAGTTTATATTCATATCGTTGATTACATTTTATTGCACATCTTTCAAAGTCAAAGCATTACTTCACACTACATAACTAATAACTAGATGTTGATAGATGAGAAAATTTCAATTATAATATAGTTTTTACAAAGTCAACCTAAGAAGTTATGCAATTACTTCACATTGCATAACTAATAAGTAGGAGCAGTTGCCAATTGCATTTTGTTATAATGGCATTCTATGAGGCTAGATTTCTTTGACATATTTTATCAAATAGTTCATTGCCTTGTCTATGTTACCACAATTTTCATACATGTCTACCAAAGTATTTTGTCAAACAATTCATTGCCTTGTTTCTATGGCTAAAAGCACAAAACAAGTGCTTTCGAACAAGCTATGGATGCTTGGAAAAAATTTATCAAAAGCATAATAGCAAGCAATACTATAGACAAGGGAATGAATTGCTTGAAAAAAATGCATGAAAGAAATGTGGTCTCATGGTGATGGAATTCCATGACATGCAAATTGCTATGGATTTTCATGCCATTCCATCACCATGAGACCACGTTTCTTTGAGGAATTTTCTCAAACAATTCATTTCCTTGTCTATGCTACCACATTTTTCATACATGTTTACCGAAGCATTTTACCAAATAATTCATTGCCTTTCTACTATGGCTAAAATCCTAAAATAGGTACTT
The DNA here is from genome assembly GCA_007258455.2 of Sequoia sempervirens. Lineage (NCBI taxonomy): Eukaryota > Viridiplantae > Streptophyta > Pinopsida > Cupressales > Cupressaceae > Sequoia > Sequoia sempervirens. Next base: position 387,637 of record VDFB02262335.1, on the reverse strand, counting down.
GCAAACAAGCTATGGCTGCTTGGAAAAAATCTATGAAATCATAATAAGAAGCAATAAAATAGACAAGGTAGCGAACTATTTGAAAAAATGCCTCAAAGAAATAGGGTCGTCTCATGGTGATGGAATGCCATGACAAGCTAATTCCCTAGATTGTCATGGCATTCCATCAACATGAGACCACATTTCTTTGAGGTATTTTTTCAAATATATTACTACCTTGTCTATGCTACCACATTTTTCATACATGTCTACCAAAGAATTTTATCAAATAGTTCACTGTCTTGCTACTATGGCTAAGATCCTACAACAAGTGATTTTGAAACAAGTGATGGATGCTTGGAAAAAATATATCAAAGCATAATAGTAAGCGAAAGCATAAAAAAGGTAGTGAACTAGTAGTATGTGATGGATGCTCCCATGTTTTACAAATGAGGGGTGAGCTCAATTTATAGGCTCCTCGAATACAATTCAATGGCCAAGATTGATTTCGACTCAATGATTGAGATTACAAAATAAAACTCTAATTAGGGTTTGTCACAACTAACTACCTCTCGACCAATGAGGAAATTACATTTGGGGACACTTGTCCTTCTGCTAAATATAAACCAACAATAAAAAGTTGTTGCATTATGAAGTGTCAGGTTCATTAAACCTAGACATGCTAGCTTGGAATAATTTGATTGGTTGGAAGATGATGAGGCACCATCTCAGTGTGTTGGATGTCCCCTTTGATCTTGGCCTAAGGTGGACTTCAAGATATGTTTTTCATCTCCTATTTTTAGATTGGGGTGGACTTTAAGTTCTCTTTGTCATGTATGCTTTGAGTTGGGCCAACTTTATGTTATCTTTTCCATGTATGCTTTGAGTTGGGAAGGTTTTACCTTTGTCTTGGACAAGAATTATTCAAGCAAAGGGTAGACTTGAGAGTAGTTTGGACATAGCTTTTATTTCCCAAGCGGACTTTGCATCATCTTCGACATTTTCCTTCACTATGGGCATGGCAGACTTTGCTTGTGCCTTGCCAAGATTGGGCAGACTTGCTCTTGACTTAGACATGTTGATTTTCCTTCCAAGTGAAAACTGAGAGAGGTTATTGTAAAGAGGCACAACATGATCCCATAGGCTCAGATAAGAAGTTTTAAAGCACATGGTGTTTGAGTATCATCATGTTGAAGTTTGCAGCCATTTTGCACTTCTAACACTTAAAGGATTCAACTGGTTGAACATAGCTTGGAGCGATTCAACATGTTTGGGTGTGAAAGGGGACCATTTATAGTGTAAATGTACCCACTCGAACACATTGGAATAGTTAGTTTGGTCACATGAGTTGCAGAACAAAAGTTGCACCAACTTTGCACTACTTGCATTTGACAACTTTTTTCCCAAGAGAAATCTCGTTGCCATAGGAAAACTCCTTTAAGATAGAGAAAAGAGAGAAAGGTTATCATAGAGGGGCACAAAGCGATCTCATAGGCTCTGATGAGAAGTTTCAAAGCCACACAGTGTATGAGTAACGTCATGCTGAAGTTTGCAACCATTTTGTACTTCAGACTCTTAAGGGATTCAGTTGGTTGAATGTAGCTCAGAGTGATTCAGCGCATTTGGGGTTGAGAGAGGACCATTCCTAGCTTAAACATACCCACTCTGATGCGTTGGAATAGTTAGTTTGGTCACATGAGTTGTAGAACAAAATTTGCACCATTTTGAAAATTTTCACTACTTGCATTTGATAACTTTTTCCCCAAGAGAAATCTCGCTGCCACAGGAAAACACCTCTGAGATAGCGAAAACCAAGAGATATTATTGTAGAGGGGTAAAACATGATTCCATAGGATTTGATGAGAAGTTTCTAAGCATCACAGTGCCTGAGTAACATCATGCTGAAGTTTGCAGCCATTTTACACTTTGGACTCTTAAGGGATTCAGCTGGTTGAACATAGCTCAGAGTGATTCGGCATGTTTGGGTGTGAAAGAGGACCATTCCTAGTATAAATGTACCCATTCAAATGCATTGGAATAGTTATTTTGGTAACACGAGCTACAAAATGAAAGTTGCACCACTTTTCAACTTTTCACTACTTGCATTTGACAACTTTTTCCCCAAGAGAAATCTCACCACCACAAGAAAATACCTCAAGATAGAGAAAACTGAGAGAGGTTATTGTAGAGGGGCACAACAGAATCACATAGGCTCTAGCGAGAATTTTTTAAGGTTCACGATGTCTGAGTAATGTCATGTTGAATTTTGCAGCCATTTTGCACTTTGGACTCTTAAGGGATTCAACTGATTGAACATAGCTTAGAACGATTCAATGTGTTTGGGTGTGAAAGAGGACCATTCTTAGCATAAACGTACCCACTTGAACACATTAGAATAGTTATTTTGGTCACACAAGTTGCAGAAAAAAAGTTGCACCACTTTGTAATTTTTCACTACTTGCATTTGACAACTTTTTCCCTCTCCGCCACAAAAAAATGCCTTTGAGATAGCAAAAAATGAGAGAGGTTATTGTAGAGGGGGAAAAAAATCCCATAGGATCTGATGATAATTTTCTAAGCCTCAGGGTGTTTGAGTAACTTCATGCTGAAGTTTGCAACCATTTTGCACTTTAGACTCTTAAGGGATTCAACTAATTGAACATAGCTCGGAGCGATTCGGTGCATTTGGGTGTTAAATAGGACCATGCCTAGTGTAAATGCACCCTTTTAGATGTGTTCCAATAGTTATTTTGGTCACACAAGTTGCAAAATGAAAGTTGCACCACTTTGCAACATTTCACTACTTGCATTTGACAACTTTTTTCCCAAAAGAAATATCTCTGCCATAAGAAAATCCGTATGAGATAGCGAAAACCAAGAGAGGTTATTGTAGAGGGGCACAAAAAAATTCCATATCCTCTAACAATAATTTTCTAGGTCTCACAGTGTCTGAGTAACATTATGTTGAAGTTTGTAGTCAGTTTGCACTTCAGACTCTTAAGGGATTCAGTCAGTTGAACATAGCTCAGAATGATTCAGCGTGTTTGGGTGTGAAAGGGGACCATTCCTAGTGTAAACGTACACACTTAGATGCATTGGAATAGTTAGTTTGGTCACACAAGTTGCAAAACAAAAGTTGCACCACTTTGCAATTTTTCACTACTTACATTTGACAACTTTTTCCCTAAGAGAAATATTGCCACTACAAGAAAACACCTCCGAGATAGTGAAAATTGAGAGAGGTTATTTTAGACAGACACAACATGATCCCATAGGCTCTGACGAGAAGTATCGAAGCCTCACGGTGTCTGAGTAACTTCATGATGAAGTTTGCAGCCATTTTGCACTTTAAACTCTTAAGCGATTCAGTTGGTTAAACGTAGCTCGGAGTGATTCGGCACATTTGAGTACGAAAGAGGAACATTCCTAGTGTAAAATCACCCACTTGGATACGTTGGAACAATTGGTTTGGTTACACAAGTTGCAGAACGAAAGTTGCACCACTTTACAACTTTTCACTACTTGCATTTGACAACTTTTTCCCCAAGAGAAATCTCTCCACCATAGGAAAATTCCTCCAAGATAGAAAAAACTAAGAGAGATTATTGTAGAGGGGCACAACACAACCCCATAGGCTTTGACGAGAAGTTTCTAAGCCTCACGGTGTCTGAGTAACATCATGCTAAAATTTGCAGTCATTTTTCACTTCAGACTCTTAAGGGATTCAGTCAGTTGAACGTAGCTCAAAGTGATTTGGAACGTTTGGGTGTGAAAGAGGACCATTCTTAGCATAAATATACCCACTTGGACATGTTGGAATAGTTATTTTGGTCACACAAGGTGCAGAACGAAAGTTGCACCACTTTGCAACTTTTCACTACTTGCATTTGACAACTTTTTCCCAAGAGAAATCTCATTGCCATAGGAAAATGCCTCCAATATAGTGAAAACCGAGAACGGTTATTGTAGAGGGACACAACACGATCCCATAGGATCTGATGAGAAGTTTCTAAGCCTCACGGTGTTCGAGTAACGTCATGCTAAAGTTTGCAACGATTTTGCACTTTGGACTCTTAAGGGATTCAACTAGTTGAACGTAGTTCAAAGTGATTCGACGTGTTTAGGTGCAAAAGAGGACCATGCATAGTGTAAACACACCCACTCGAATGCATTGGAATAGTTATTTTGGTCATACAAGTTGTAGAACAAAATTTGCACCACTTTGCAATTTTTTACTAGCATTTGACAACTTTTTTCCCAAGAGAAATCTCGCTGCGATAGGAAAACGCTTTGAGATAGTGAAAACCAAGAGAGTTTATTGTATAGGGGCACAATAGGATACCATAGGCTCTGACGATAATTTTCTAAGCCTCACGATGTCCGAGTAACGTCATGTTGAAGTTTGCAGCCATTTTGCACTTCAAACTCTTAAGGGATTTAGCCAGTTGAACGTAGCTCAGAGTGATTTGGTGCATTTGGGTGAAAAAGAGGATCATTCCTAGCGTAAACATACCCACTCAGACACATTGGAACACTTAGTTTTTTCGCATGAGTTTCCGAATGAAAATTGCACCACTTTGCGAAAATTGCACCACTTTGCAACTTTTCACTACTTGCATTTGACAACTTTTTCCCGAAGATAAATCTCACTGCCACAGGAAAATGCATCCTAGATAGAAAAAATAGAGAGATTTTATTATAGAGGGGCATAACATGATCCCATAGGCTCTAATGAGAATTTTCTAAACCTCACGACGTCTAAGTAATGTCATGTTGAAGTTTGCAACCATTTTTCACTTCAGACTCTTAAGGGATTCAGTCGATTGAACGTAGCTCGAAGCAATTCAATGCATTTGGGTGCAAAAGAGGACCATGCCTAGTGTAAAAGTACCCACTCGGATGTGTTGGAACATTTAGTTTGTTCACACGTGTTGCAAAACAAAAGTTCCACCACTTTGCAACTTTTCACTACTTGCATTTGACAACCTTTTTCCCCAAGAGAAATCTTGCCGCAAAAGGAAAACACCCCTGAGATAGAAAAAATTGAGAGAGGTTATTGTAGAGGGGAACAAAATGATCCCATAGGCTTTGAAAAAAAATTTCTAACATCATGGTGTTTGAGTAACATCATGCTGAAGTTTGTAGCCATTTTGCACTTCAGACTCTTAAGGGATTCAATAGACCACGGGTCTTAAACTCAATCAAATTGACAACTTGACTTCAAGAGGCATCTAACAAGATTAAAATAGTATTTTAAAGCAATTCAAACAATCTTGCAAGTTAGACAACAATCAAAAGCACCATTTCTCAATTTCACCCATGAATCCTAGTAGTAATGCAAACTCAGTTTTTGGCCTTTTACTCAAATACTCTCCAAGACAACTACCAAACATATGATGGTTTCAGACACCCATTTTAGAGTTGTAACACATATACCAAAGTCAAAAATAAGTCTTTTGGACCAACCTCCTAAAATCACCCCTTCTACGCTGACCTTTTTAGATTGATTAGGCCTAAATTACAAAGAAACATATCTTTAAACTTCTCACAAGCCCTTTAAACCTTGGGGCAGCATTTCCTATGCCCTCAAACCTCTGAAGCCATAATTTTTTCCCAAGGTTAACCCTTCCAACATAGAAAACCACAAAACCCTCAATTTCATGCCAAAACAAGAGAGTTTATTCAAAATACCACTTGCACAAACTCCTAGACCATGCCACTGACTCAAACATGTGTATTTTGACCCCTATGTGTTCAAAAATTGAAAAAAAATCCACATTCTCATTGATTTTCACAAACCCTAGGCTGAGGGCTCCATTTTCATGTTTTTTCTTTAACAAAAATCAATAAGATAGCAGGCTTATCTCCTTTGTTCCTTCCCCAAAACTCTAATCATGTAACCTACAACTTAATCAAACTTCCTAGGGCCCATTACACTAGTTATAGCAGATACAGTAAGTGTAAGGGCCCTTTAAGACATGTTTCTTATCACAAAACCCTCGACAAGGTGCTCTCAGCCTATCATAGGAAAACAATGATTTCTTCAAAAAATATTTATTAAATTCTTTCAAACCTAATGCAAAATAAGGCTAACACAATCCTCCACAACAAATGAAAGATTACATAGAAAATGTCATTTTGTACGACTCATACAGGTTTGCAAAATGTGAAAGAAACACAAAAAAATGAAGAAAACTCAGAATTTTCTTATTGCCAATACCTTAAACTTTGAGCCAACATTAAAAATAGTGTCCTCATGCCTTTTCAAAGGCTTCTCCTCTTCAACCAACAACCAACTACCCTCCCAACTAAAATTTAAACCAGTTATGACCGTTGGAGATCACAATTTCATCTTTTACCCAATTTAATAATATCATTACATGCTTTGCAATGTTTGCTCTTTTTGACCCTTTTAATCACCTAACCTATTACAATGGGTCTAATGAGACCTTATTCACCTAAAAAACATGTCTTATTCAAGAAAACAATATACCACCACCCTTGACACCACCTTGACAGCTTTGACACTCCTTTCCATTTGATTTTCAATCATTACAAAATGAATACATAAGCCCCTCAAGTTGACCAAGTACCATAGAATGGCCACTTAGGACATTATTTGAACTCATGGGCTCAACACGAATACCCTAACACACACACTACCTATCAAACTCTTCATGGAAAACAAAGAGAAAGTTGGTGCTCCTGCACCAAGCCCAAATATCCAAATGACCTACCATGCCTTTGCAAACCTTCTATCACATCAAACTCCACCTGATAACACTAAAACAACCAGGTTCTAACCTTCTTCCAAACTATTGCTTTAATCTGCTACTTCAAGCTATGCCTCCTAGCCTAAATTGGTGCAGGAGCACCTACACCTCATCCTCCAATTATGTTCATTTGATGGTAAATGGTGATCAATAGGTTCACAATGAATTTTTTGAGTCTTTTAGTCATGGAAAAGGTCTAACAAGACCATTAGTTATGTTATAGGTTGAGCTTTTGGGTTTTGGAGTCAAAATGTGGGAAAAATGGTGTTCTTGCACTTAAGAATCTTTGTAGCCTTTGATGGCAATTTAGTAAGTTTGTATAAGGATGGGGTCTTTTCAATGTAATAAAGATGTTTTTAAGCCATTAGTATGGTTTTAGAGGAGTCATAGGTGTTTACAATGTATTTAAAGGTCAAAGAGTTAAAAACATTGCCATGTATGGAAAAGTGATGTTAAAAAACTTGTAATGGTGTGTTTATGTTCCCAGCGGTCATTAAGCATTTGAAATTTAGTTGCAAAGTTGGTTGGTAAGGGACCCTATGGAGTCTAGTTTACATATAGAATGCATGACTAGAGTGTAGAGAGAGGAATAAAGAAGATATATCTATTGTTCCTAAGTGTTTTATGGAGAAATACATGTGAATAAAGGGGTTTCAGTCTAGTGTTTGATAAAATCTATATGGGAGTCTTGTTTTTTTTGAGCTTTTAAGCATGTATGGGGTTAATGGATAGTGTTTGAGATAGTTTTAAAGCCAAGGAGATTTGTGGAAGCACTAGATTCAATAAACCCTCATGATTTTACACCTAAAACAATGCAACTTAACCACTCAACTTGACTCACACAACCAGACATCTCAAAAAAACTTTGGGAAGATGTAAACACTCTTCACACAACACAACATGACCAAACAAATAGACTTTTCACCCAAAAACATCCATTCTTCCATCTCTCCTACACAAGCCCATGCAACTTTGCAACATTCACCAATAGGATAGTCAAAATAAAAAATGATTAAAGGAATTAACTAGACAATGAAACATGGTTTTAGACTCCTAACACCATCCTCCACAAGTTCCCAAAAGCACAAGATCAAACACCCAAAACAAATGTATCAAAAGATTGATTTACAAGCCATAAACAAGACTTAGGCCTATACAAGGAAGCTTTCAACTTGTCAAAGCATACCCCAACACCCCTAATGCCTTTATAATACTCCAACAGGTTCCCCAAGACATTTTTCATGCTTTCCATCCATTATTATTGCACAAATACTCAAAAAACTATGAAAAGTGCATTCTAAAGACCATTTTCATACATTTACAAGGGAAAAACTGACCTAGGGCATCAGATAAATTTTGCAAACCTCCATCTTTTACTCTGAAAAAAATTGCAGCATGAAGAAGGCCCCTAAACCTAACATTCCACCAAGTTTTAGATTTTTCCCACAGTGGAAATGGGAATTATGACCATTTTGGTGACCATACCCTTGTTTGATAGGGTTTCAGACCCTCTTTCACTAAAATTGATGTAACTTGCTTAATTCTTAATGAAATCAAGCCAAATCACCTCCAAAATGGAGCTATCTCTATGCTCTATCAAACCATGAAGTTTTGGATTTTGTATAGTTATGTATCAGTCTGTACCAAACAAAAGAACAGTAAAAACCATTGCAAAAACTGGAAAAACAGAGTTTTCTCTTTATTAAATGCTTCAAAAATTCAAAAATGCCAACAGCCTAGCATCAACCCAAGGGAGAATTTTTAAACATTCTCCCACCTTCCCCAATGGCCCTCAACTGATTTTTTAAAAGAGGGAACCATTGTTTAGTGAAATTACATCATTATGGTGAAATTACACTAACTTACAACATGTCAACTTTGCAATTTTGGAGCAACTTTCAATCCTAAAGACCTATGACCACAAAAACCATTCAAATAACCTTGAAATAGCCTTATTACATTTTTAATACCCCAAACCTTTCACACTTACATACAAATTCATGTTTTTTCCTTCAAAGGCTACAAAAGCAACTTTTAGTCCAAGATTGCATTGTTGCACATTTTGACTCAAAATTCAAAAAATCAACCTATAACCTATCCAATGGTCTTATTAGACCTTATTGAAGATGAAAAACACTCAAAAGACTCAAAATACTCTTTCTAACCTATTCACTGATAGGTTAGGGTTGGTTGAGACTCTCACAGCCCCATGCTTAGGTCCTTGCTCTCAAGAACTTCTAGGTGAATCCTTCACCATAACCTTTAGGTCCTATCATAGGAATAGGAACCCCTGGTATTACTAGCCAACCCCTCTATCAACATTCCTCCATACTACCAAGCCAACCTTGGTGCCTTGCCACTATCTCATCATTGAACCTTATTCTTCCCTAAAGGCCAAGTTCTCTCAACATTCAACTTGATAACTTGCAGAGGTGTAACACATTTAAATAGCTTCAGGGGACTCTATCTAGGGTTCTTATACCTTCTCAAGACTCCCATTAACCATCGCTTCCACAAATCCATCTCCTAGGGTTTGAAAAGGGCTACAAGCCTAGAGCTCAATTAGGCCTCTGAACAGAGGTAAAATGCAATTTCCTTCTAAACCCACCAAGAGACCTGGGTTCTTTGCTTGGAAATGGTGGTTCACATGTCCTCACCTTGAATATTTTTAGGGTTTTTAGTCAGCACAACCCACACAACGCTCATACACATAAATGGTAAAAAAGCTAGGGTTTTTAAGCTTTCTCAGGCTGATGGCAGACTGTCAAAGAGTTCTCCCTCCAAATGACTTGTTGGAACCTCCCCCTGACCTCCAAGCATAGCCAAGACCCTCAAAAAAATTCACAAAAAATAATTTCTTCAATATCTTAATTCCTCTGCAAGTTATAAGACTTTTACTCCAAGTCTGCCCTAGCCAGACCCTGCTTGGCTCGCCTAGGGAAAGACATTTCTTGCAACTCCTGCATTGCCAAAAACCCTACAAGCTATCATATTTACACTAAGGGAGCCTAGACACTAATCCCAAAGGGTTGTACAATTTGTAAGGTGGGAAAGTGCTCTAGAGCTCCATTCTTTCAAAACTACCTGGTACAGGCCAGGAAAAAAATAGTGAACAAACTATTTACAAATAAAAGATGAAAATAATCTACAAAGTTAAATAAATGGCACACCAAGCTTGTAAAAATGTTAACACTACATACTAAAAACAAAATAACAGCAGGGTTACTCCATTAAAGCTCAATTTGAATGCAAAAACACAAAAAACTGTCTCTCAAACGCTGTTTCTTTCAACTTTACAAAAATGTCACTCAACAATAATACCTCCAACCCTGCCTCAGGGTCGAGTCATGACTTATATAGACCTAAAAAACAATTGAGCTCCTTGGGTCAAGCCTTTTAGATGACCTAAAGCAAACATTATAAAACCCACTGTGTTTTGCAATCTTTGGCAACTTTTTACCATTCAGTAAAGTGAGCCTCTAAACTCATTGAACTCTTAACAACCCCTTTCCAAAAGACCAAAAAAACCTCTAAGATCAACACTAAATGGTCTACATGACCTTATGATAACAAAAACAAAAAAATAACTTCGTACAAAACTTCAATAAAACTAGTACTTTCCCAGGTGCTCCTGCACCAAAAACATTTGGGGAAGTACTTTCTAAGAGTTAATTAAGGGTAGACATATTTGAAGGTTTTGGAGGCATTCAAATGGTGAGGAGAGGTCTGGAGGTGAGGTTTTCAATAAACCCCCTTTGAAACTTGTCAAAAGTGAGCGTTTTGAGTTTTGGAGTGGTGGCGACTAATTCATTGGAAGATGATTGTTGATTTAGTGCTTATGTACTCTGCTCATGACTCTCCAATGGTGTTTTGTGTCTGGAAGGAAGATTAAAGGGTAGTTGGATTGTTCAGGTTTTGTCACTCTGCTCTACGTCACTTTGCCATGTTTATCAACATAAAACTATGATATTTTCTGTATTTCAATATGTAATGATAATGCAATATGAAATATGTAGAGTAAGACAATGACATATATGTGTATTTAAAATTTAAGTTAAAATGTTAAACTTTACCATTGTTCTTGTCTTCAAAGTTCTTTAAACTATATAATTTAACCATAATATAACTAAGCAATATATGATATAATTTAACCATTATTCATTATTTTTTATTGTCAACTATATAATATAACCATTATTTTTTGTGATATTGTACATTGATATTTAACCATTGTTGAAGATTAAATTTTTGAACAATTTAAACATGCACATGATGAACAAATTATTTTGATTCTCAACTTCTATATATGAAATTATCCAATAATCAAGTGTATGTCCATATACAAAAATGGCATCAATGCCAACTCAAACAAAGTTTTACAAAGTGTGGCATATGCCATCTCAATATCTATTCATAATATACATGATAAAATGTCTATCTCATCCTAAACTACTGGTGGATCATCAAAATGGAGCCTCTTTCAAGAAATCTTTGGCTATGAAGGTAACTGCACAAGAAAAATTCAAACCACAATTGAGATTAGTTATATTATATAATTTAAAATCAAATAATTAACATCAAAATCAATATACATTGAATTATAATTGAACTCTAAAATTGAAATCTTGATTACCTCATATATATGTGTCTCTTCAAGCCGTCATGAGTCCTAGAATATGCCCCTCTCAAAGAACCAATCATACCAACTTTTGCAATGTCAATCTATATAGGTGAACAAAAAAACATCAAATTGATACAAGTTAGCATACAATTGTCTATAATAAGAACATATTTACCAAACACAAAATTAAATAAACACATACCTCTTTAGGCATCTCTTTTTCTTTATCTCATTTAGTTGTTTTGACAACTCCTCTCTGAGGTGTTTCAATTCCTACTCCTTCAAGTGTTCCAACACCTACTGCTACAAGAGGAAAATAAGATAAAAATATAAGTTAATATATAATTTCGTTAATGACAATTCAAATGACAATCAAGTATAAAATGAATGAATTCAGACCTAAAAGGCATGGGTTGAAGTAGCAAATTGAAGAATTTGTTTTGAAGAAGGCTAGAACTAGTTGGTTTTAGTGAGATCTAGTGGGGTTTGATTTGTTTGAAGTTTTGCAAGGACTAGGGAGGTCATGTGTATGTTTGGGCATGAAGCCCTAGTTGAGAGAAGCACATTTTTTAATGGAAATTTGAGGCTTTAGAGTCTAAAAGTGGGTGAAGTTTGGGGAAAACATAATATTAAGGATAATTAAGCATTTGTAGGCTTAAACAAGGGTGTTTGAAGTGGTCATAAGGTCATAGGAGGCCTAGAGATGGGTATTTCAATGTATTCTCCAAAATCCCACTGTATTGTAGGGGAAACTAGGCCAATTAGGCCTCTTTTCCAAAGAGACACCTTCCCAAACACCTACAATCAAGTCAAACACCATGGACAGTCATTAAATAGGTTACCAACCTTAAGATTTCATAATTTTTAGAGCTCCAACTGCTCACCAAGCTACCAATCTACTAAACCATCACTCTCAAGCCACCAAACCTAGGTTTTCCAAGGATCCTTATTGAAAATAACTCTTCCTATGCAATTAAATCTCGCATCCAACACCCCAAACATACCATATGATGTATGTACATGCTCAAAAGATTCTCACAAATGATTACCCCAAAGGATTTCATTCATTCACACTCTAAAATGATGCAGACCCAGGGGCTCAAACTTAACCAAATTGACAACCTTCCTTCAAAATGCATATAACAAGATTAAAAGGCCTATTAGAGCAATTTCAACTATTCCCCAAAGTTAGACAACAATCAGAAACATATTTTCTCACTTTCACCCATGTAACCTTGTACTAGTGCAAATCTAGTTTTTGGCCTTTAACTCCAATATGTTCCAAAACACATGGAAAAAAAATGGACTCAGATACCCATTTCAAAGCTATAAAACATATGTAAACCCCAACATTAACTCTTTTGGACCAACATGGAGATACAATACCCCTACCATGGAAAAAACTAGTGAAATAGGCCTCTTTTTAAAAGAGAGTACCCTTTATCCTTCACCAAACCCTCTAAAAAATTGGGGAAGAAATTTAAATGCCCAAAAAACACAAAATCCACAATTGGATTCCACTTGTACAACCAAATCCACCCCAAACTCAAAAACCCTTGTTTTATGCACTATTGATGAGGATTTATTGAATATGATGCTTCCAAACCTCCTTAGACCTCAAAACCAACTTGAACACTTTCCAACAGACTTGTACATGCTTAATGATTCAAAAGACATGACCTCCCATACATATTCCACCAAACCCTAGACCAAAACCCCCATTTACATGCATTTTCTACACAAAACTCATAGGAATAGCAACCCCAGTCTACTTTATTCCATTCTCACAACATAAATCAATATCCCTAGCATCTAAACATCCTCCATAAGACCCAATACACTAGTTACAGTGAGCACAGTTAGTGTAAGGGTCTTGAAGACATGATTAAGGCTAGAAAACCCCAAAATAGGGTATACCTGGCTGTTCACAAGAAAACAACTAGGGAATGCTTCAAATTCTCTATTAAACATTTAGACCTAATTAAAAACACAAAAAATTCATGCCACTACATTGATCATAAATAAATTACTCAATGTAATGACTGTACGTTATCATATAGGTTTGGAAAAGATTGGAAAATTTAGAAATTTGTTGCTAACAATGAGAATTCAATTGGATTTCTTCACAAAAACATGAAGCCAACGTTACAAATGATGAAAAAAACCTTTTTAAAGGTTTCCTAATCAAATACAACTGACATAACAACCTCCAACTAAATCTTGAATCCCTTATTAGTCGTTGGAGTGCCAAATTACATTTGTTTACCTATCTTTGTTAACAACTCATTTGATTTCTTTTACATTCTTTTACTATTTGACCCTCCAAAACATTTAAAGCATTTAAAATACATTTAAAACACATATGTTGGTCTAATTAGACCTTATAAGACCCTAATACATGACCTAATACATAAAAAGCAACATGAACCTACTTAGACCCCCTTTTGTCATCATTGACAATTGCTTCCCATATTTGACCTTCTTTACAAAAATGGATCAATGAGACACAAAATGTTCTTTATAGACCTTATTAAAGCAAATAAACATCAAAAAAACTTTTGAACCTCCCTAGACACACCTAATGCTCCAATTGTGAAAGTAAGGTGTAGGTGCTCCTGCATCATAAAACCACTCAAATTCACTCAAAATCGCACATTTTCACACCTAAGGCTACATGCCATCACTCCAATCATTTTGCATATCTACATTAATGCAATTTTTCAAACCCTTATACAATCAAACTTAAATGCTTGAAATAAATCAATAATCAATAACATGACTTTACAAATTCAATGTGCATACTTACCAATCAATCCAAGGAACCATCTGGGTCTACTCTACTCTTTATCGTGTCAAGTATTACCTCGTGGTCAAACTCACACTTTCCACAAGTTCTTGTTCATAGGTCTGCCCTTATATTTGATCAAATGAATGTTGGTGGCGACAACAAGGTTTGAGTAATGAAGAATCTTTCGATGCGTGTCGAAGTTCTCAAACAACCAAACTGCAACATTCTTAACTAGGTACCTTCTAAGCCATGCTTCGGTAACAACCACCAAACCTGTAGGATATTCTATGTTTTATCCATCTATAACTAGGGCCTCCAATTTCTTTTTAGCCTGAATACAATGACACAAGTAATAATATGTACCCTATTCATTTTCTTCATATGCAATCACTGCATATGCGTGCCCTGCATTGATATGTTCATCTTGTTAGATGTATTTAATGATCAAAATAAAACCTAAAAGTAAGATATATTACTTGGTTCTAAAATTTTTGATACATGATCAAAGTCAATAGATGATTGCATCTCCGTGATTTGTAGAGCCGTCAGGAGATGATAAGTGTCAAGTGGGGTTAGACTTCTTACAAACCATTCATCAACCCACTCTATTGACTCGTAATCATTCCATGCTTGAAGTATACATGCATAACAAAAGCATGCCATTTTCTACATATGGTTAGTCCATGTACCTGCATTGGAGCTTCTAAAAGAGTGTAGCTCGCTTGATCCTATTAGTGTACAACAATCCTCATATTTTGCAATGTTAGTATCATCTACTAAATGAAAAAATCTATGAACTAAATAATTACCTTGACTACCTAGACCCATTGCACGATTGCACCACTCGACAATTGATCTTACATCTATCAACTTTACATTTTCTTTGTACTTTAACTCTTCTCATGCAAGGGATCTTTTGATACATGCACCCACTCCATCATGCTCCCCCTTTCCATGCTCGACCTCTGAGAAGTTGCACATATGTTAAACACCACTGATCCTATGCATCCTGCTCAACCAGTAAAACATCCTAGCATTCTTGAATTGTGATGTACAGTTATCTGACCATATGATATGTTGACTGAAAGATATGCCCTTGCTAGCTAGATCAACATAGAAAATTTGAAAGCAACCTTGCACAAATTCGGTAGAATGTGTGCGATCATCACTGATGTAAAAGTGATACTCCCTCAATACTTTCCTGTTATCCTTTGTACTATCATTTTCATGAATGAATTCTATATGCACAAATATAGCAACCTGTGTGGAGTTGTAGTATTGTGATTGCACCTTGTTATGTGGCTGTAGTGTGTAGTTCTCCATGAATTCGACAACTAAAACAATGCTATGAAGTGGAAATGTGTCCTTGCATAACTTGAATTGTGAGTCCAACCATTGAGCTCTATGTGTATGCCTTGCATACTCATAGACCACCTGATCATAGAAAATTCCCATAACCTGATATACTAGAATCTTACCACTGACCAATTCACACCTCTTTGCTTCTTTCCCATCTTTTAGACTATAGGCTACTGTCTTGTATTTTCCAAATTTGACAATTTTGTCTCCAATTGTGTGTACTAGCCATGTGTTGGAAAATTGGAAAATGTTGCATGCCACCACAATGATGACATGTGCCATCCAAACATGACTACTTGTAAAAAATTTGACCATCCTCTCTTTCACATAAAATGGAAGATAAGAATTCCCTTGAGGATTTGGGTGGAGGCCTTATGTTACATTCCTACAAAACATTGTCAATATGCATATCTACACATATATGTTGATAAACATCATGATGGTTAGAAAAATCAATATGTACTCTACAACAACAAGTAGTGCGTGTGTGATTTAGTTTGACATAAAAATTCTTTAGCATTTCAAAATACCTTTGACATATTTTAATTTCAGGAAACTTTTCTACAAAATTAGCAAAAAATTGGGTTTGAGTGGTGTCCAAATAATGCTTTGTATGGGTCTCACATATTTTACTACCAATTCTCCTTCTTACAACATCTCTTTGATTAGGAGAGGTCCTTGTTTTATCCTTCCAATAATCTACTATTAAAGATATCAAGCCTTGAGAAATTCTTTTATCTTTCTGTGGCACTCTACCCAAGAATTCCCATAACTCATTGCTATTTAGTTCCTCCAATCTTTCACGCCTTCCTTTGGCTCTCATTAGAGATGATCTACTTATTTTCAAAGACTTACTAGTCTTTGTAAGGTTCACCTTGTTCCTTGTTTGACTACTTAACAGTGTTTTTGTCATCACATGTCTTGTGGCACAACTATCCTTAGTGCGTGAGGTAGAACCCACACTCTCATATGCACTCATCAAGTTTTTTACAATGGAATTTTCACTTGATTCATTCAAAACTCTTAGCCCAAGATCCTTCATGGTGGGCCTAAATTTGAGTTGCCTCATCATTTCAACAAATAGTTGGCATCTTCCACCCTCAATTAGCTTCTAAAAAAAAAATATGTATCCTTTATGCAGCTCTTTGACATGTACGTTTTGACATCTTATCAGGCATCCATTTCAAAACATTGGAATCAATATCAATAAAAAATCTAGGTTTTCTATGCAAAACTTTAGGAGTTCTCAAATGTAAAATTGTGTCAACATTAGGAATGTCCACAACATCAGGGATAGATCGCGTACCTTCAAACGAGGGTGCAATTGATGACATACCTTGAGATTGGCATGTAAATGATGTTGTACCTCCAACTTGAGATGTCGTTTGTGGAGTGACTTCAAATAGAGGAATGTTTGTTGATGTACTTTCGAAATGCAATGTTGTTGATGGTGTGTCTTCAACTGTAGGTGTGATTTCCAATGTACTTGGAAGACCACATGTTGCTAATGTGTCTTCAATTGGAGATGTGCATTGAAATTCACCTATGGTTGATGATGTGCGTCCAACTTGGGGATCCATTTGTGTCCTTCCATGAAGTTTTTCCATTTTTGCCCTTTATTTTTCCAATTGTACATCTCTCTTAGATTGCATGGGAATTTCTGGTTGTATGGGTTGCAATTCTTTTGCTTCATGAGCTGCAATTTTTTATTCTCTTCTCCTTTCATTTTTTACTGCACTTTCTTCCGGTGTTAGAGGATTTGGTCATTTCCTTGGCATGACGTTGAATGTTGCATATTCACAATCACACATAGAAAAAAAGTAATGCATTTTATGAAACATATTGATAATGCTAATTACATTGCATTTTATTGAACACACCAAAGCATTTTATGAAAGATTGTAGCGAGTTGTTTGGAATTATCAAACATGTCTATATGCTACAACATTTTTCATACATAAATCTACCAAGGAAGAATGGTAATTGGTATGAATGAATGGAAACTTGCATTAAACCAACTATTTCTTGAGTCACTTGAAATTATCTAAGCACATGATGAAGGTGAATTCTTTATGGCACAAAAAAGTTAAAATAGAAACTTGCACATTAACATTGATGAAAGCTCTTAAGTTTTCCAAATTATTTGAAAATAAAAGTTTCCCACAACCATCAGTAATAATGAATTTAATGTTCAATTCTATGTGTAATAATGAAGATTAATAAAATCATCAAATGAATGGTCTATAAATTGTCAAAACAAAATTCATTTATCTAAGCATGTTGGAAATGGACTACTATAAGCAATACAAATATAATTCATAAGAAAATGTGTGTTAAATTGATGTCATTTATATAAGTTTAAACATGAATTCATCTAAATTATTTCATGGTTTTCATTTTTTTCTTCAAATTCATAAAAATTAAACTTTTTTATGCAACTCTCATCTAATTCAATCTTGAATTCTATGTCCAATTGTTATAATTAATAAAATCATTAAAGGAATTTAGAAATGAGTAAAAAAAAACAAACATACTAAATATAAGCATTTCAATATTACCAAAAATTAATATATTACCTGAGATAATGTAAAATGATATAGAAACATCAAAATGTTTTGATTTATGTTGTCTGCATGGAAATTGGTGGAAAAAAGGTAATGGATAAAGCATAGATTGGTACAACAAGGAGTCAACTGCATAAAAAAGGAATTTCTATGTTGGATTAAGCATTGAACTAGACAAAGGCAGAAGCATGCGGGCTAGAATCAAAAGGTGAACTCATATTTTACCATTTCAAGGTAAAAACACATTTGGCGCTTTCCAAATTTGGAGAGCACCAAATATGGTGCTTTGAAATGCTTTCACAATATGCATAGGAAGGGAGTGAGACTTGAGATAGTGGGAGAGGGGATCTGAGTGAGAGAGATTAATCCTAGTAGCGTGGTAGGGACTGAGACCTAAGAGCGATAGAGACTTGAGAGGGATAGAGATTTATCCAACTAGGGTGGGGGAAAGACCTCACAATGGGAGAGGGGTTGGAGTGAAATAGATTTTTCTACCCTCTACCCATAAAATATAGCCATAAACCCTAAACCCTCAACCCTATAACCCTCAACTCTCTCTCTCTCTCTCAACCCTCTACCCTCTACGCTCAACCCTTAAACCCTCTACCCTCAACCCTTAAATTGTAAACCCTAAAACCCTAAAACCATCAACTCCCATGTCTATCTCTCTCAACCCTACACCCTCTACCATTAAACTCTAAACCCTAAAAACCTCAACCCATCCTCTCTCTCCCCCAACCCTCTACCCTCAACCCTCAACCCTCAACCCTTAAACCCTCAACCCCCTTCTCTCTCTCTCTCAATCCTACACCCTCTACCCTTAAACTGTAAACCCTAAGTTGTAAAACTGTAGAACCCTCAACCCCTCTTCTCTCTCTTTCAACCCTCAACCCTCAACCCTCAACCGTTAAACCCTAAAACCCTAAAACCATCAACACCCCCTCTCTCTCTCAACCCTAAATCCTCTACCTTCAACCCTCAACCCTCAACCCTATACCATGTACCCTCCACCCTCAACCCTCAAACCTAAAACCCTCAACCCTCTCTATCTCTCTCTCTCTACCCTCTACCCTCTACCTTCAACCCTCAACCCTCAACCCTCAACCCTTAAACCATAAAACCCTTAAACCCTGAACCCCCTTCTCTCTCTCTCTCAACCCCTCACCCCTCTACTCCTCAACCATCTACCCTCAATCGTCTACCCTCACCATCTACCCTAAACCCTCTCCTATACCCTATACCTATACCCTCTACCTAAACCTCTACCCTCCACCCTCAACCCTTAAACCTCAACCTTAAAAACCCTTAAATTGTTTTACCCTCTACCATTAACCTCTACCTAAACCTAAAACCCTAAACCCTCAACCTTATCTCTCTCTCAACCCTAAACCCTCTACCTTAAACCCTCAACCCTCAACCCTCAACCCTCAACCCTCTACCCTCTACCCTATACCATCTACCCTCCACCCTCAACCCTTAAACCCTTAACCCTTAAACCCTCAACCCTTTATATCTCTCTCTACCCCAAACCCTAAAACCCTTAAACCCTAAATCGTAAACCCCTAAATCATCTACCCTCTACCATCAACCCTTAAACCCTAAACCCTCGACCCTAAACCCTCTACCCTTAAACCCTTAAACCATAAACCCTAAACCCCTAAATCCTCTACCCTCTACCCTTAAACTGTAAACCTTGAACCCTAAACCATAAAACCATAAAACCCCAAACCCTAAACCCCTAAACCCTCTACCCTCTACCCTTTAACCCGCCCTCTCTCTCAACCCTACACCCTCTACCCTTAAACCATAAACTATAATCCCTAAACCCTAAACCCTCTACCCTTAACACTTAATCCCTAAACCCTAAACCCTTAAACCCCAACCCCAACCCTCTCAACCCACACCCTCATCAACCCTCAACCCTCTACCCTCAACCCTCTACCTAAGCCCTCTACTCCTCCTCAACCCTTAAACCGCCTACCCTCTGCCTTAACCCTCTACCTCCACCCTCATCCCTTAAACCCCCCCAACCTAAACCTTAAACCATCTACCTCTACCCTAAACTAAAACCCTAAAGCCCTCAACCCCCTATCTCTCTCTCAACCCCAAACCCTCTACCTTCAACCCTCAACCCTCTACCTTATACCATCTACCCTCAACCCTCTACCCTCCACCCTCAACCCTTAAACCCTAAACCCTAAAATCTCTACCCTCTACCCTCAACCCTTAAACCCTAGAACCTCTACCCTTAAACCCTTAAACCATAAACCATAAATCCCTCTACCCTCTACCCTCAACCATTAAAACCTAAACCCTCTACCCTCAACCCTCTACTCTTAAATCCTTAAACCCTAAACCCCTAAACCCTCTACCCTCTACCCTTAAACTGTAAACCATAAATAATAAACCCTAAAACCTTGAACCCTAAACCCCTAACCCCTCTACCCTCTACCCTTAAACCCTAAACCCTCAACCCTCAACCCTCAACCCTCTACCCTCTACCCTTAAACCATAATCCTTGAACCCTAAACCCTAAAACCCTAAAACCCTAAACCATCTACCCTCTGCCATTTAACCCCCCCTCTCTCAACCCTACACCCTCTACCCTTAAATTGTAAACTATAATCCCTAAAACCTAAACCCTAAACTCTATACCCTTTAACTCCCCTCTTTCTCAACCCTACACCCTCTACCCTTAAACTATAAACTATAATCCCTAAACCCTAAACCATAAAACCCTTAAACTATCTACCCTCTACCCTCAACCCTAAAAACCTCAACCCTAAAACCCTCAACCCTTTATATCTCTCTCTACCCTCTACCCTCTACCCTCTACCCTCTACCCTCTACCCTTAAACCATAAAACCCTTAAACCCTCAACCCCATTCTCTCTCTCTTAACCCTACACTCTCTACCTTTAAACCGTAAACCGTAAACCATAAACCCTAAAACCCTAAAACCCTCAATCCCACCTTCTCTCTCTCAACCCTCTACCCTCAACCCTCAACCCTCAACCCTAAAACCCTTAACCATCTCACTCTCTATGTCTCTTTCTCTAAACCCTCAACCCTCTACCCTTAAACCATAAAACCTTAAACTCTTAAACCCTCAACCCCCTATCTCTCTCAACCCTACACCCTATACCTTCTACCCTATACCCTCTACCCTCTACCCTCTACCCTCTACCCTCTACCTATAGGCATCCATTAAAATCTACAAAACTAAACTCATATAGGGGTTAGTATTTCATAAATCTAACAAAATACCTCTATGAAATACCTTGTAAAGACTTCTAAAATGCAATACATGATAAAAGAAAAACTAAAGCATTAAGAAAGTAATTACAAGTCACCTATTCCATAGTGGATTGGTGTCACATGTGCTAGTGACCCTTTCCCAATCCTTGATCAAAGCTCAAGATGATAAAATGCAAATGGAGATGATGGAGTGAAATGGGCAAGATCAAATCTCAAATGAAGAGAGTAACCTTGCATAAAATTGTGGATCCTTGCATAAAATTATGGATCCATGAATGAGAATGAAGGCCCTATTTTATAGATTTTCTTGATGAGAGATTGGCCAAGATGATGAATGTGGGACTAAAGATCCTCCAATGAGAAGATGACACTTGTAAAATGGTGAGTGGTCAATGGTTGTGCAAGATTAGGGAAATGTGCCCATGAGAGGGAGAATTTGAATTCAAATTTGCAATAAATTTTGAGAGGGGGACAAGAAAAACAGCAATAAATGCCATGTTTGACTTGTCATGTTGAGGGAAAATGAGTGTTTTAATAAATCAATAAAATTTATTTATTGTGCAAGTGGAGATATCTAGAGAATGCAAGTGGGATGGGATTAACATTTTGTCGAGGTTAAATTAAATAGATGATGATTATACTGATTTAATCTTGTGATTAGGTGGTTTGACTTTTAGGACTTGATATTTGATTTATTTGAATTAGAAATGATGGAATATGATTTAGGATTTGATTTAAATGAAGTCCTGATTTATTTAATTAAGTGGATGATGCAAGATGAAGGTTGAATGATAATGTTTATTTGATAAATGACCTTGAGATTATCTAATGAATGGATGAAAATGCACTTGATTAATTGATGAATGGTCCTAATGCGACATCTAATTTGACTGAATCCGGTCGGGCCATAATGTAAATTTTGCATCTACACTACCATCTACCCTAAACCCTAAACCCTTAAACCCTCTACCATCTACCCTCTACCCTCAACCCTCAACCCTCTTCCCTCAACCATCTACCATCTACCCTCTACCCTCAACCCTCAACCCTCAACCCTTAAACCCTAAACCATCTACCCTCAAACTCTTAAACCCTAAACCTGAAATCCATCTACCCTCTACCCTAAAACCCTAAACCCTCAACCCTCAACCCTCTACCCTTAAACCCTAAACCCTAAACCCCTAAACCCTCTACCCTCTACCCTTAAACCCTAAACCCTAAACCCTAAACCCTAAAACCCTTAAATTGTAAAACCTAAAGCCCTAAACCCTATACCCTCTACCCTTTAACAACCCCCATCTCTCTCTCAACCATACACCCTCTACCCTTAAACATTAAACAATCCCTAAACCATAAACTCTCTACCCTTAACCCTTAATCCATAAAATCTAAACCATAAAACCTCTACCCTCTACCCTCAACGCCAATCCCTAAACCCTCAACCCCCTTTCTCTCTCTCAACCCTACACCCTCTACTCTCAACCCTCAACCCTCTACCCTATACCCTCTACCCTCAACCCTCTACCCTATACCATCTACCCTAAACCCTCTACCCTCCACCCTCAACCCTTAAACCCTTAACCCTTAAACCGTCTACCCTCTACCCTTAACCCTCTACCCTCAACCCTAAGACCCTCAACCCTTTATATATCTCTCTCTAACCTCTACCCTCAACCCTCAACCCTCAACCCTCAACCCTTAAACCCTAAAAACCTTAAACCCTCAAACCCATTCTCTCTCTCAACCCTAAAACCCTCAACCCCCTTCTCTCTCTCAACACTACACCCTCTACCCTCAACCCTCTACACTCTACCCTCTACCCTAAAACCCTTAACCCTCTCACTCTCTTTGTCTCTCTCTTTAAACCCTCAACACCCCTCTCTCTCTCTTGACCCTACACCCCATATTGTAAACCTCGTCATAACCCTGAGCTCTGCGACCCTCCAACCCCACCTCTCTCTCTATAGCTGCCTTCCACCTATACCTTCTGCCCTCCCTCCCCTCTACCCTCTACCCCTCTACCCCTAAACCCTCAATGCCCAGAGCCACTTAAGCCTAAATCCCTTAGAGCCCTGCCTAAACCATGGAAGCCCTCTGCCATCTGCATGACCTCTGACCATCAGCCTCTGCCACTCAGTGTCTGCGATCTTACCCCTTTGCCTCAATCCTCGGCCCTTAAACCCATAGAGCCCTCTGCACCAAACCCTAAATCCTAGAAGCTCCCTCTACCCTCTACCTTCACCTTAGGCCCTGAGCCACTCTGCCTATGCAGCTGGGTTGTGACCCTAAACCCCTAAAACCCTAAAACCCTAAACCTAAACCCTCTGCCTCACCCTCAAACCCCTCTCCTCTCTCTCAACCCCTACACCCTCTACCCTTAAACCGTAAACTATAATCCTTAAACCCTAATCCCTCTACCCTTAACCATTAATCCCTAAACCACAAAACCTCTACCCTCTACCCTCAACCCTTAAACCCTAAACCCTCAACCATTAACCCTCTACCCTCTACCCTCTACCCTTAAACCATAAACCCTGAACCCTAAACCATTTGAACCTTAAACTCTATACCCTAAACCATAAAACCTTTACCCTCAACCCTCAACCCTTAAACCTTAAATTGCAATCCCTAAACCCTAAACCCTTAGGGGGAGAGGGAGTAGAAGGGTAGAGGGATGGGAGAGAGAGGGAGGAGTGAGAGAGGGTGGGGGTAGGCGAACTTGAGAGCGGAGGGAGGGGAATACTGAGAGAGGGAGGAGAGGGGAGAGAGAGTGGGAGAGATAGAGGGAGTGAGAGAGGGAGAGGTGGGTGGGAGGAGATACTTGAGAGAGAGAGGGAGAGGGAAAGGGAGAGAGATAAAGGGAATGAGAGAGGGAGGGAGTGGAAGAGAGATAGAGGGAGTGATTGTGAGAGGGAGAGGGGGTAGGAGGGGGAGACTTGAAAAAGATAGAGAAAGAGAGGGAGAGTGGAAAAGATGAAGATACTTGAGAGAGAGAGAGGGGGGGGAGGTGGTGGGAGGGAGAGACCTGAGAGAGAGGGAGAGAGACATAGTGGGAGAGAGATAGAGGGAGTGAGAGAGAGAGGGAGTGGGAGAGAGAGAGGGGGAGAGATGGGGTGATAGGGAGATACCTGAGAGAGAGGGAGAGAGAGATAGAGGGAGTGAGAGAGAGAGGGTGTGGGAGAAGAGACAGAGGGTGAGTGAGAGACAAAGAGAGACTTGAAAGAGGGAGAGAAATAGAGGGGTGGGAGGGAGAGACTTGAGAGATAGGGAAAGGGAGAGATTGGGAGAGAGATAGAGGGCGTGAGAGAGAGACAAACTTGAGAGAGAGAGGGAGAGGTGGTGGGAGGGAGATAATTGAGAGAGGGGGGAGGGAGAGGGAGAGAGATAAAGGGAGTGAGAGAGGGAGGGATTGGAAGAGAGATAGAGGGAGTGACTGTGAGAGGGAGATGGGGCACGAGGGGGAGACTTGATAAAGAGAGAGAGGGAGAGGGGGTAGGACAGAGATACTTGAGAGAGAGCGAGACAAAGGGAGAGGGGGTAGGAGGGAGAGACTTGAGAGAGAGAGTTTGGGAGAGAGATAGAGGGGGAGAGAGAGAGAGAGAGAGAGAGAGAGAGAGAGAGAGAGAGAGAGAGAGAGAGAGAGAGAGAGAGAGAGAGAGAGAGAGAGAGAGAGAGAGAGAGAGAGAGAGAGAGAGAGAGGGGAAAGGGTGGGAGGAGAGAGTGGGAGAGATAGAGGGGTGAGGAGATGGGGTGGGAGAGAGAGAGGAGGGAGTGTGTTTATGTCTGGGAGGAGGGGGGATGGAGTGAGAGAGGGAGGGCAGGAGAGATGGAGGGGTGAGGACTAAGAGAGAGGGAGGGGGTAGGAGGGAGAGAATTGAGAGAGAGACAGAGAGAAATATAATGACCTAAGAGAAGGAGATGGAGTGAGAAAAAAATACCAAAAGGGGAGAGAGAGAGAGAGAGGGAGAGTGAGAAAGGGGGTTGGAGTGAGATAGATTTATTTAGGTACTTAGGTGAGAGGGAAAGAGACCTAAGAGAGGGGATTGGATTGAGAGAGAGTAGTCTAGGTTGTGAGGGAGGGAGTGAGACCTGAGAGAGAGAGACTTTAGAGGGATAAAGAGTTGTCCTATTGGGGTAACGAGTAAGAGAGCATATGAAAGGTAAAACCTCAACTATCCATCTATGATCATAAATTGTGCACTCTAAGCATTATCAAAGTTGTCAACCAAAGAGAGGGGAAATTCAATTTTTGTTCAAAGTAGGTCATTTGGTGAGCACCAAATTTGGTGCTCTCCAAATGGCACATCACATTTGGCGCACGCCAAGTTTGGCGCTCACCAAATGCCCTTCTTTGGATGTGTTAATTAAAAGGATTTTCCAAATTTCCTCATATTTTCATTCATGTTCCCCATCTCATTTGCACATCTTTCAATGCAAGTTTATAAAAAAGAATGTGATAGCATTGACCTCTCTCTTAGCTATCTAAATATATATATATAAAATCATTTTGATTTAGTTAAGGTTTTGATCTGTGGCTTCTATTGTAAATGCCTCTATTTTTGGTCAAAAACCAACATGTGCTAGTTTTAGGATAGATTTTTACTCGTTTATTGAAATGTGAAAAAAATTACATTTTTTGAAACTAGACTCCATTCTATACATGATGAAAAAAAATCAATTTTTGATTAGTTTTCAAAAAAATTAAGGGGGAGCACGCTCAAATTTTAGCTATTTTAGGACGTGCCCACTTTGAATATTCATTAAAAAAATTATCTGAAAGAATGAGGATAAACTACATGGTGTTAGCTAATTTCTCACTATTGGGATTTTTGAAATTCTAAAAAAAAGTTAATCAAAAAGGGGGGAGCCCTCAGGCGTTATGTTGTTTTTTTTTATTAAAAAAGGACATGTTTCCCCCCCATCCTTTTTGAGACCCTTAATTTCATTAATATAAAAAAAATAGTAGCTTAGAAACTAGACTCAGAGCACTTCAACTTTTGTTCTTTTTGCATCTTGAAATTTTGAGTGTAACTATCTTCAATTTTTTGTGCAAATCAGATTTTGCTGATTCCAGAAAGAAAAAAAAGTGTCTTCTTAATAGCCAAAATTGTGCCACAGATCCATGCACTTACCCACAAACCAAATTCTATCTTTTGGGCGACCCTTTTTTCCATTATCATGGTTTCTTTTGAGTGGTGACTGCTCACATAAAATCCTTTGGAGATACCATTCATTCATTGCAAGTTGTTTCATGCTAGTTGTGAAGAATTATGAGTGTGACTTTGACATGAAAGGAGAATTGCAATTTCGGTCGTGATTGGTTGGTCACATTGATACCATTCTCTATGTGCATGGACCATGATGGAGCCTTGATTCATTGAGAGGCCTGGTTCTGTATTAAATATGCTGGTTACATAATATGTCTGAGAAATATGAGTTGATCAAATTGTCTTTTTTTGTGTTGTGATTAACATTTCTAAGAGTAGAAATTGAGTAAAGACAAAAGAAAGATATATCAGAATCAACAAAGATAAGTTCTATTATTTCTTTAATTGATCTATCTAATGATATTTGCTACATGCTTCATTTGTAGTTTGATTTTATGAACTATTATTAATTTCTTTAAAATGCAGGATGGATCAAGGAGCAAAATGATGATGGATTAATTATTAGAGATTGCATAAGGAATTCAAAGGAGGAAGGGTTGGAGGCATCCTGTGAGGAAGTCATGCCGATTGGAGAAATGAACAAACATGAAGTCTTAGCTTGCAACCATGAAACTGAGTTGGTGACACATAACTATAGACATCTCTCAAGGGCACAAGGTTGAGTTAGCCTTGGATGGAGATTTTGCATCAACAAAGAAGATTGAGAAAGATGAAGACACTAAACAATGAAGAACCTATACAAATTGTCATTGTGATTAGTTACTTTGAAGAGGAGGAAATGGCATCTAGAGGGAGTTAAATTTTGAGAATTCAAGGCATGATTTGAGAGCATGTCTGGGAAAAGGATTAAGGTTATGAGATCAGTCAACAGAGGAGAGTTCACTTCCAAAGGATTTCTTTGCAATCTCTGAGGTAGGGATCAAGAGGGAGTTATGTGACTTACTAAGAAGTGAAGGTGTCAGCTAAGTGGGTTGTAGTGTTGCAAGGATAGGTGCTAAATTCCTTGGAAGACCTCTTCAGTTGTAGAGAATAGAATTGCACAAGATAGTCAATTTGGATTTGACATTGGTAGCTCCCCAAACCTATTCAGAATAGGGTGATATGGGATGAGGTCGAGAAGGATAGTCCTGAACTCTTGCAAGTTAGTAGTGCCAAAGGTGTGAATTGGAAATCATTCCTCTAAGGAAAGCATTGTAGGAAATCTTGGACAAGGGGGTTAGGAGGTTGATGTACGTACTTGGAGCTTTTGAGGGAGTCACATCATCATGAAGATTTTTTGTAATGTATATTTTTCTGAGATAGAGAAATATGAGGTGAAAGCCCTTGTAGTGTATATTTCTCTGAGACAGAGAAATATGAGGTGAAATCCCTTGTCTTGTATATTTCTCTAAGACAAAGAAATATGAGGTGAAAGCCCTTGTAGTGTATATTTCTCTGAAATGGAGAAATATGAGGTGTGAGCCCTTGTTCATCTCTGAGACTGAGATGAGATGTCATGTTGAGAGACTCCATGATGACATCACATTAAGAAAATCTACGATGAACCCCTTGTACTTGTGTTTTTCCACACATGGGAGTAGCCATGGTGGACATCATGTTGAGAAACTCCATGACAACATCACGTTGAGAGACTCCATGATGGACACTTGTACGTGTGTTTCTTAACACACATGGGAGTAGCCATGGTGGATGTCATGTTGAGAGACTCCATGATGACATCATGTTGAGAGACCTCATGATGGACACTTGTGCACATGTTTCTTTCCACACATGTGAGTAGCCATGGTGGATGTCATGTTGAGAGACTCCATGACAACATCACATTGAGAGATTTTGTGATGGATTCTTGTACATCTTTGAGATTGAGATGTGGTTTTCCATAGTTGGGTATAGCCATTGTGGATGTCATGTCAAGAGACTCCATGATGAGGATTATAGAGAAAATACCTCCCTAGCTAAGGAGTGTTGATGTTTATAGCAATGAGAGATAGTTTCGCCTCAATTTAAAATAATAAATGTTGCTCAAGGCAGGTTGACCTTTTGATAAATATTTTCTATTTTCTATTTGTATTAGAGGCTGACCTAGATGAAAAGTCACCTTGCTTTGTATATATACAAGGTGAAGTCCATTCATTCAATCCATCAATTCATTCACAAATCAATTCACACTTCAAGGAGTTCACACATTTGCAGCACATCATCATATTGTATGAAGCAAATCGATATCAAGGAGAAATCATATTTGATTGTATATTTTCATCTAGGAGAGGTGCTACCTTTCATTTCATCAGATTGGCCTTGTGTTTGGCCCAAGTTGTAAGCAAATTTCTGCTCTTTTCATTCAATATATAAGAGATATATTTTGGTTGGTTTTTTCTCCCTCAAGAAGGAGGGTTTTCCCAAGGTATTTGTTGTGTTTTGTTGTTCATCATTGTGTATTTTTGCTTATCTTGATTTCTGGTCTAAAACTAACACTAGGTTCCAGGTGATAAGTCTACCTTGATTTTTGAACCTCGTGATTCCATTGGTCATAGTCCCAATTCCTTTCCTAAATCCATGACCTGATCATTCCCTCATTGTGTTTGACTCATAACCTTTCTCCATTCCCTGGGACCCTGGATGCTCACATCAACCTATCACTCATTGATTCTTGATTCTTGGCTTGCTTTCATCCTCCATGTAGTTCAAAGGTAGCTCCTAGACCTAAACTCTCGTGCTAGGAACTAGATAGCTCAATTTTTCTACGACCTTGTCTTCATGCACAACATTGACCTACAACATGGTGCTCCATTTGGACCCTATGCACTCCTTTGCAATCTGGTTGTATTCCATGCCTTGGCACTTTGACACCACTCCCAAAAATACAAAACATTTAAGCAAGGAAAAACATAAGGATTCCATCATGAGGGGTTTACACACAAGAAAAATTTCCATCAAAATGCAATGAATTAGTTGGATTTTACAAATTTCAAAGGGGTCCCAATAGATTCTACATTATAATTGGATGTGATTGCACCTAAAATTCTATCTAGGACTCCCCCATGATCTTATTTAATATAATAAAAAAATTATCTCTTGGCCACTTGCCTCTAAATCTTTCACCTCTATACGAGGATAAGTAAGTTATGGTCAAAGTAGTGCTAAATAATACCTTTAAGATCTTGAGTCAATAACCTTATTTCAACAAAAAATGAGGAAAGTGAAAAGAATGTACATTTCTCCTTTATAAGTGCATGTTAATAAAAAAATATCATTAATGTATTTCTTATATTTTAAGATATTTATAACAATCACAATAATGAGAAAGATTGTGAATTAACACATTTATAATCACCCTATATAAAATGAGTTGTAAGAAAGAGCTCAAATCTTTGATAATTGTATTAGTATAGCATATAGTTATTTGATTATTCTAAAATCAAATAAACCTACAATACATATAATCTTTAAAATATTTTCTATGTTAATGTTTTAAAACAAAATTTAAAATTATAAGAAAATTAATTATAATTAAAACTATCATGTAAAAGTTATCTTATAAGGAGCATTTTTAATAAATTATTTTTATTGGAAAAAACCCCAAATTGTGAACATTTATAAAATTCTTGAGTTAGATGATATAACTCCAATAACTACAAAAATACAACTTGATTTGGTAATTTAAAAAAAAAATTAAAAAAATCACCTTTACAATCACAACTTTATAAAAAAATCATTATAATTAATGAAAGATAATTACGAACAAGCTTCTCTTAGTTTCAAGAATATTTATTCAAATATCCTATTAACAAGGCCAACCAAATGAAGGTGGAAGCTTGCATAGACTCTCCTAATTGACCTAAGACACAACACAACATCACATAAAACAACACATCACACATAAAAACACAACACATATATTTAATTTTTTTAATACAAAATATTATTATGTGCAAGAAGTTTTAGTTTTTAGTAAATGGTTCTATAACAGATACCCTTTAACATCATTAATATTTATAGGATATGATCTCAAGCTAGTCACTAGCGACTTTTATCTATTGCATGACACATAGAAGTATAGAGTGTATGTTATTCTTGTTCAAGGTTAAATGACAAGTATGGATTTCCCTAACCACTTTTTAAAGATTGAATGAAATAAATTCTAGGTTTTAAAACACCTAAACATCCTTATGTTATTATTTCATACTATTCTCATTTATATATCTCTCTCAAATTTCATTTACCATTTGTTACATTAGATAAGAATAACATGGTATTGTCATTCTAATCTTAGCATTATTAAATCATACAATATCTTGAAATACATTGATAATATAATCCCACACATTAGCTAGCTATTCAAAATTCTACCCTATGCTTCTACCAAATATCACTATTAGGATTGAGCACATAATAATTAATTAGGCCAATAGATTCTAAGACCTATGCTAGGAATCAAATATATATAATTGTTAGGATTGTTACAAGATAGCTATGACAATGGACAATAATAGAGATTATGTCAAAGTAACCTTTTTGATAGGAACTAGGTAGATTATAACAAGTGTAGAGGTTTTAAGATAGAATAACTTAATTTGTATTCTTAAACACATAATGGAAATGTGTATAAATACTAAAGAGATTTATCAACTCTCACCATTACATGCATATAGGAAAGAAGGTTCAAAACCAATCACAACATATTTTAAAGACAATTACATACTATATAATACTATATTGACTCATACTTCGAAGTTCCAATTCTAGGTCTAGTGGTGGTCCCAATAATTTTGCTTTGTTTTGTTAGTGTTTGTAGCTTAGGGAGGTATTTTCTCGTAAGTTAATATAAAAAATTATTGTTAAGGAAAGTCGGCCTTATTATAATTAATATTTTATCTTCTTTAAGTGGCCGACCAAGTGAAGAGTCACCTTGCTTGTGAAGAGTCTCCTTGCATTGTATTTATAGAAGGAGATGTTCATCCATTTGATTATCAATTAAGTCATTGTCATTTTCACATTCTTTCAAGAAGGAGCAAAATGTCATCTTGTAGCAACAGATTGACTTCAAGAAGAAACATATTTATCTTTGCATCAAAGGATAGGTGTTATTAATTCATTGTATCAATTCACCCTTGAGAAGGGTTTGATTGTAAAGCATATTTCTACTCTTATTCATTAAATATATAAGAGATATATTTTTTGTTGGGTTTTTCTCCCTCGAGTAGGAGGGTTTTCCTAGGATAAAAGTGTTGTTTTTATTGTTCAAGTGTTATTGTATTTCTACTTATTGCAAATCTGATCCTAAAACTAACATGGTATAAGAGCGAGTTTGAGAAAGAATCTAATCAAATTTGGATGAGCAGTCAAAACAACTCTTCTAGCATCATTCTAGAAATTGAAATATTAATAGTTCTTTGTGAAGTGCCATGATCAATGGTGGAAGTCGTGAGCATTCAATTGATTGCTTCCATTTATCTCTGGCTAAGGTAGTGTGGAAGTATATTGTGTGTGGGTGCAAAGCAATTTTTTTGATGTAGTGCATTAAAGACTTGTAAGGATGTGATTATTCTCTTTGTGTGCAAACATAAGGGAGACGATGTCTATGTTATTGCTATCACTATCTCTTTATCCTGGGTGTTAGTTGTAGGATGTCATGAGAGTTTTTCGGGCCTTTGTTGCTTTTAAAAATGTGCTCTATAAGAAAGATGTGATTGCATGTATGTCTTTGTCATTGGTAACAAAAGAACTTGAGCATTTTATTTTGGGTTGTTCCTTTGGGTGAAGTGTGATTCTTTGTTTGGAAGATTATGCAATTTGAATGCGATAGAAATATACTGTGATGTTGTCATTATTTTCAAGGATATAGAAAATCATGAATTCGGTGGATGCGCTTTGAAATTGTATAGCATGAATAGTCTTCATTTAGTGTGTATGGCTCAGTGTAAGAGATGTTTTTTTTGACAAAGATGGGCCATGTATGTGTCTTGAGTGGGTGCTCATATCGATTGTATGATTATTCGAATGTCTAGATAGAGAAATGTGTATTGATGGACTATATTGTAAGCAGTGTAGATGTTACATTGTCTACATACCCTGAGAATAGGCTTTTTTAATGTATTAGCCATGAGAGATATTTTGTGCTTATGTGTTGAGTAAATAAAAGTGTTTGAATGAGAGAGTATGGAGACTTGTCTTTCTTTGTGAGTGTTGATGTCACTTAAGGAAGTCGGTGTGATTTTTTTGTTTATGGCTATGCAAATTTGAAGTGGTCTGATAATTGTTTACAATAGAAGTATTTTATCCTCAGCATTACATCATCGGGCGAAGATGATGGTTGTTAGGAAGAATAAAATGGTTGCAACAGAATCAATAAAGAGATAAGTATTTCATACCCTTGAATAATGTTCATAAATATTTTATGTAGTTATTAATTCATGCATTGGAATAGTGAATCATGTATGCTTCTATCTTTGGTATTTCTCTTTGGGATAGTTTGATTCTATGAACTATTAGTAATCTCTCTAAAAAAAGCTTCTAGGACAGATCAAGGAGCAAAAGGATGATAAGAGATTGCATTCAAGGGAGGAAGAGCTCGATGCATCCTATGAGGAAGTCACGTAGGTTGAAGAATGGAGACACAACTTGTTGCCTTGGGACTAAGTTGGTGGCACATAACTGGAGACATCTCTCGAAGAGGAAGAACCTATTCAAATTGTCATTGTGATCAATTTCTTCGAAGAGGAGGAATTAACATTTAGAGGGAGTCTAACAAACCAATAGAGGAAACCTTGGACAAGGAGGTCAAGAGGTTGATGCAAGAACTTGGAGCTTTAGAGGGAGTCACATCATCATGAAGATCCTTTGTAGTGTATATTTCTCGGCGATGAAGTATGAGGTGAAAGCCCTTGTAGTGTATATTTCTTTGTGATGGAAAAGTATGAGGTGAAAGCCCTTGTAGTGTATATTTCTTTGTGATGGAAAAGTATGAGGTGAAAGCCCTTATAGTGTATATTTTTCTGAGATGGAGAAATATGAGGTGAAAGCCCTTGTGGTGTATATTTCTCTGAGACAGAGAAATATGAGGTGAAAGCCCTTGTAGTGTATATTTCTCTAAGACGGAGAAATATGATGTGAAAGCCCTTGTTCATCTCTGAGATTGAGATGAGACGTCATGTTGAGAGACTCCATGATGACATCACGTTGAGAGAATCCATGATGAATCCTTTGTACTTGTTTTTTTCCACACATGGGAGTAACCATGGTGGACGTCATGTTGAGAGACTCCATGACGACATCACGTTGAGAGACTCTATAATGGGAACTTGTACATGTGTTTCTTTCCACACATGGGAGTAGCCATGGTGGATGTCATGTTGAGAGACTCCATGATGACATCATGTTGAGAGACTTCATGATGAACCTTTGAGCTTTCCACAAATGGGTGTATCCATTGTGGGTGTCATGTTGAGAGACTCCATGATGAAGATATATGGAAAATACCTCCCTAGATAAGAGGGAGTGTTAGTGTTTGTAGCTTAGGGAGATATTTTCTCCTAAGTTAATATAATAAATAATTGTTAAGGCAAATCAGCCATATTATAATTAATATTTTATCTTCTTTAAGTGGTCGACCAAGTGAAGACTCACCTTGCTTGTGAAGAGTCTCCTTGCATTGCATATATAGAAGGAGATGTTCATCCATTTGATTATCAACTAAGTCATTGTCATTTTCACATTCTTTCAAGAAGGAGCAACAGACCATCTTGTAGCAACATATCAACTTCAAGAAGAAACATATTTATCTTTTCATCAAAGGATAGGTGTTATTAATTCATTGTATCGATTCACCCTTGAGAAGGGTTTGATTGTAAATCATATTTTTGCTCTTATTCATTAAATATATAAGAGATATATTTTTTGTTAGATTTTTCTCACTTGAGTAGGAGGGTTTTCCTAGGGTAAAAGTGTTGTGTTTATTGTTCATGTGTTGTTGTATTTCTACTTATTGCAAATCTGATCCTAAAACTAACATGTTTTCCATCTAAAATTTCTATCTTTCCTAATTGTCTTATTCACATTAGTAAACCTAGATGAATCATATAACTAAAATGACGTCAAAATTTACACTAGAACTATTTCTAACTCGAGTTTAGCAAATTCTCACAAAATCCATAATTCATATACACAATCCATAAAATAGGAAAGGCAACCTCATCCATTTTATATAATTCAGTTAAATTGAATTATTAAGAGGCATAAACTATTTCATAGTAAGTCCTTTTAGGTCAAATATTTTTTAATCCCATCATAAACTTAACATGCTTATGAAACTATGAATAATTCCTAAGAAAATTCACACTCAATAATACAAAACATGGACATGGATCGAAAACTTTGTTGGGATAGGTTGAAAGTGATTAGGGAGACTATATCAAATGTCAATTAGGTGATAGGGGGAGATTTCAATGCCAATCTTGGCCCCGAGGAGAGAAAAGGAAGTAGGCTTTTAAAGGCAACCTGGGCTCTATTGATTTCAAGAAATTTTGTGAAGACCTTGTTATTGTGGATGTTTTACCTAAGGTTGGTTGGTTTACTTGGAGCAATAGAAGGGTTGGGGAAAAGAGCATTCTTGGTAGGTTGGATTGGTTCCTTTTCAATTATGATTGGTTAATGTATTTTGTGTGCCTTACCTTGGAGATCCTTCATTATGGTGGCTTTGATCATTGGCATGTTATGCTTATAATTATCACCATGAATTAGAAACTTTTGGGGACACATTTCAAAATGGAATCCTTTTGGTATGAGTACCCTAATTTTCAACAAGCTCTAGAGAATCAGTGGAAGGTGGATGTTAAGGGTGATAAAAGATACATTGTGCTTAGGAAGCTTGAGGAGACTAGGAGATCGACCAAAGCATGGAATAAAAGTGTGATAGGTGATCTCTTTGAACACAGATAAAAATTTGAAGATGATTTGAAGAATATTGAGGAGGAAACAAAGCATGATTTTTCTCTTTCCTTGAAAGTGAAGGATACTTTGCAGCTTGATGAGTTGGGATGAATTTTTAGAATGGAGGATATTTTTCAGATTCAGAAGCCAAGGATTAACTGGCTAAAGGTAGGGGACAAAAATACAATTTTTTTCCACTTATCAACCAATATCAAAAGGTATCACAACAAGATACTCAAAATTTGGCTTCCTAATAGGAATGTGGTGGAAGACATTGGAGTAATTAGAAAGGAAGGATTTCATGTTTTCAAGAATTCAAGTTGAGTGTTGGGATGAACCAAATCTACAAGCACAGGGTGAGTTGTTGGACAAAATTTCATCCTTGGTTGATGTAGATGAATCATAGTTTGAGGTTCCCCTTTATGATGGATAAGATCAAATCTATTGCTATCTCCCTTGGCACTTTGAAGGCATCGGGCCCTAATGGCTTCCACACTAGTTTCTTTCATATATTTTTGGATATAGTTTGTGTAGATATCTGCAGAGTGATGGAGGAATGCAAGCAACATAAGACTTTCCTTTCTCTTGTGCCCAAGAGTAAAAATCCCATGTTCTTTGATGAGTTCTATCTTATAGCCTTATGTAATGGCATTTACAAGATTGTCTCAAAGGAAATGGCCTCTAGATTGAAGTTGTCTTTAGAGTCCATTATTTCCAAAGATCAAAGTGGTTTCTTCAAGAGTAGTAAAATTGTTGATGGTATAGTGCTTTCTCACAAGACTATTCACTCCATCAAGTCAAGGAAGAAAGAAGAGATGGTATTGAAACTTGAATTGAACAAGGCTTATGACTGCATCTCCAAGGACTTTTTTATCAAGGTGATGGCAAAATTTGGGTTCTCATGAGTGGCACGATTGGGTACTCAATTTTATTTCTTCTACATCTTTTATGGTGTTAATAAATGGTGTGGCTATGGATTTCTCCAATGTTGGTAGGGGTCTAAGGCAATGTGACCCTTTATCTTTGTTCTTATTTTTTTTAACATAGTAGAGGTTCTTGGTCACACCATCAAGAATGAGATGGAAGTTAGCTAATTAAGAGGGTTGCAAGTTTTAAGTGGGGTCCCCAATTTGACCTACCTTCAATTCATAAACGACACACTACTCTTCGGGGAGGCCTCAACTAGGGAGACAAGAGGTAATAGGAAAGTGTTGCAGACTTAAGAGTTAACTATGGAGAAAAAAATAAATTCTAACAAATCTAGGATCTTCTTCTTCAAGGAATTTTATGTGGAGTATCTTTAAATTGAAAGGATTTCAAGGTTTAAGGATGATTATCTTCCTAGTTCATATCTGGGGATGCCCTTGGTTGATAGTGAACTTTAGAATTCAAATGGTGGAAGGTTGTGGATAGGGTGCATAGCAAGCTTGCTTCCTAGAAGGGTAAGTGGATCAGGCTTGCAAGAAGAATCACTCTTATAAAGGCTTCCATTGTTGTTGTTCTTGTTTTCACTATGTCTACTTTCTAGATTCCTAGCAAGGTTTCTAAGGTGCTTGAGGCCTCTCAAAGTATTTTTCTTTGGAGAGGTACCATAGAGGATTTTAAGTATAATTTTGTCAAGTGGGAGGAGGTATGTAAGCCCAAAATTTTGGGTGGAGTTGGCTTCAAGAATCTCAAAAGAATGAACATAGCTTCTATTATTAAATAATTCACACTTTTCTTTATTCTATCTGATTAAATATTATCTAAAGTCTTCATTTCTTCGATTAATTAAATAATCTTAATTATTTAATTAATTCACACTTTTCTTTATTCTATCTGATTAATTAAATAAATGTTTTTTATTTAATTATGTTACTAATTAACCTTATCCTTCTTGTCAAATTAAATAAATTCTTATTTAATTCCCTTTATCATATGTCAACTATAATTAAATAAATCCTTTATTTATTTAATAATTCACTTAAATCCCTTTGTCACTTAATTAAATAAATCTTATTTATTTAATTATTCTTCAAATATCAAATCTTGAATTAAATGAATTATTTAATTCATAAATCCAATTTTAATGCATTCCTCTATATTTGGATAATTGTGTGAGTTATCTAAGTATTCACTTTTACTCGACTAAAAGATCTAT
Source organism: Sequoia sempervirens (assembly GCA_007258455.2). Classification (NCBI taxonomy): domain Eukaryota; kingdom Viridiplantae; phylum Streptophyta; class Pinopsida; order Cupressales; family Cupressaceae; genus Sequoia; species Sequoia sempervirens. The sequence goes on along the minus strand of VDFB02262335.1, from coordinate 350,060 downwards.
TTAAATTGCTCAGCTAACTCTTGATTTAATGTCTGAGTGGCTTTCTCAAGTAATCTCTTCATGAAATCATTCAATTGTCCAGTGCCAACTCAATTGCGTGTACATGCAGATTAATTAAATATTCTTATTTAATTAATTAAACCTTGTGCATGCATTCGAACAAGAGTTGTTGTAATCAATCTTTATATTTGTCATGCAAAGATAATTCTTCTATTTTCGAATACCAAACTTGAAGATTAAATCATTATTTAATCTTTAATTCTATTTCTAATTTGTATCACTCATGTCACTACTAATAGTTATCATAATGCATGTATAATCTGTCAATCTCAACCGTCTATTGATCTTTCAATCCTGGCTTGTCGTTCGAATAATAAATTTTCTATAAATTGATCTGTCATTCTTCATTCCAATTTCTCTCGAAATCTCATGACTTTTTGGAGAAACTATCTTGAATCTTCGATGTTTTGCTAAATCACTATCATAGGCTATACTTGCATTAACTTTTGAAAATCAGAGGGCAATTATACTACAACGGAAAATGGAGAAGGGAAATCAAGATGATACATGGAATTATGTACATATTGGGTGAGATTGTTCAGATTATTTACATTTTGGCTTTCCTTTGTTCTTTGTTGCTTAACTTAGATTGCATTAGAGTTTTAGATTTGCATTGCATGTTTGCTCTAATCTATTTCTTCTACATTCTTCTAGATGTTACATTTGGTGAACTTGACGTGAAGACACCATCTTCGCGTATATGTAGATTTTATTTTGATTTTGCCAGTTTTTGTATGGAATGACACATCTGCTTGATGAAACGACACAATTGACATTCAGAGACACATCAGCTTGATGAAACGACACAATTGTCATTCTTGACCGCATCTGTGAACGAAAATAATGCATCTAAAAAGGAATCACACATTTGTCATTCTTCGAGCTGCAACTCACTGGTAAAATACCGTGATGCATTTGACAGAGAAAATGACACATCCAACTGGTATATTTTTAGGTTTAGACTTTCAATTTATAGTTTCCTTTCGTGTTTTTATTTTTGCTAACCCTCTATTTTTAGTGTGTGTCTTGAGGAGTTAACAAATTTTTTTGCAGATTGATAGTTGAAGATCAAAATCAAACTACTAACGAATCTTTATGTAGAATGCATGTCAAAGACCCTAGTTAATTTTTGAAATAGATTTTTTGGTAGTGTAAAAAATCTTTCATTTGGATTAAAATTAACAAGTGTCTATTGTGTTTGGTGTGAAAGCACGATTGTGTAATTACCCTCATGATTTGGTACATCAAAGTATCCTCTCCCCTTGTGCATCTGTGCGATCTTGGGTGTAAGAGAAATAGTTACCAACTCTAGAACTTGGGCCTGTTCTGGTGGGAAAAAGTACTCACCCCAGGATGACTTAGACTGGTAGCACCCTGAACTCGAGGGACTTCCAACTGGTATATAAAAGTGGATTCTTAGGGATTGCCCAAGAATCATGCATATGGTTCTGACGAGATGGATTCGAAAGGGGACTCTTGTCACATGGATCATGCCTTACGAACGGAATTCCCTAATTAAACACCTTTGTTTGTAGTGTCCAAAATCCTTCTATTTACTGGTGCAGCAGGTCGGACCTGTGAAGCCGTCTCATATTTTTACGGTTCATGTGTAATGATGAAGGTATGCCATGGGATGTTCATGGGTACTATAGCTTGGCTGCCCCGAATGACATTAATGAGCCGTAAAGGGGAGCTAGAGGGGTCAAACTACTAATCATCTACCTTGAATAAGCATAGTTGGGGAAACCCAAGTGAGAACTCAGGAAATACTATCCTTCATAGCCTAGGATGTGCTTGTTTGTTGTCAAATTCAACATTCTTTGAGTCCAAAATCAAACTAAAAACACTCTATCTTATGATTGTCTTTGTTTGCCAGAACTTGATCACATAAAATAACATCAGTTTTATATCCCAATTCACTGAAAATACAACAGAGTCGCAACTGTTCACCAGAAAGTCGCAATTGTTTTGTCGAGTCGCATCTGTTTACCTTAGAGTCACATCTTCTAGATTAGCTTGCAATTTCTTTGTCAAAAACCGCATCTATCTTCAAAAACCACACTTGTGATATTTTGTGATGCATCTGACAAGGTGAGCCGCATTGCAGTCTCAAACGACGCATTTTCCATTGTCACAAAAATTTTACCAGTGCATAAGTTTGGGAAAACTGTATCTGTTACAATCTGAGTCGCAACTGTCATTACAAGTTGCATATGTGAGAAGCTTAACCGCATCTGCCAGATTTAGACACTGAACTTTACCAAAAACACACAACTAATTGACATAAAATCACAACTGTGAAACATAACTGCATTTGATAAATTATGCAATTCATTTGCCAGATTATTAGAAAACTAGAATTCACAGTCACTATCCAGTCAACACTATCATACCAGTCTTTAGTTTTTCTTACTTGTCCTTGGACAGAAACTTGAAACGATTTGCTCAATTTTGCATCCTTTAGGTATCATTTAGCCATTATTATAGTTGTTATGATTATGAGTTTTACTTTCATCTTTGAGTACATATTGCCTTTAGATTTAAATTTCTAGGAAAGTTAGTTTTACAAACTTTAGGATAGGTTCACTATCTACACTTTGGAAAAATCATAGCATCAATGAAATCTATCATTGAACCTAGTCCTATCATCTTATCCTTTGTCCTATAGAGAGTCCTCCTAGCTCATCAGTCTAGTTAGGAAACTCAACTTGTATTTGATCCTCGTCCTACATTGGTTCCTTGACTTAACTCAATTGATGCCTTGGTTATACTTTAGGTAGTTGGTCCCCCCGTCTCAGGTTTAGAAAATTGATTACCTTAGAAGCTTGCTTAGACTTTGCATCTTTAGATATTTTCATTTTAGACTAGCATCATCCTAGAACATTCCTTATTTTGCATTCATAAAATCCCAAAAACATAGACTAGAGTCATACTGTTCATAGACGTAGTTTTGCATTCCTTGCATATTGAGCTTATCTTACATGGTTGAAACTAGGTCTAAGAAAAGAGAGAGAAAAGATGTCAAACCCAAATGAATTCATAAATCCATTCTCCACAAGACCTCACATGACTTTATTAGACAAATTCACCACTAGAAACACTCAAGGACATATTACAGTAGAGGACAGAGAGGTTGCAGCACAGGACCCTAAGTTTTCCTCTTTTGTAGATGAGTACCTAGCAATTGATCGTTAATGATACTTAGCTAAATTACTAGTCGAAGGTGCTACCTTACCCACAGGATTCGATATTAGCACCTTACAAATGCAACCTACACAAGGGACAAATACAACAACTGCCAGTACTACTATACCTCAAGTAAATACAACCATACCATCTGGCATACCTACACAGAGTACGACAGTCCATACATCTCCATTTGGCACATCTGGCCTGACATCAAGATTTAATTTCACTATATGAGCATCATCGTCCACTCCCTTTGGTCCTCTTGTTGGGAGTAAAAGATCTAAAACATCAACTTCTACACCAAATGTCAGTGTCATGAGTACCATACCATAGTCAACAACCATACCTAGTGTTCATGTCACAGGTACCATACCTCAGTCAACAGCCATACCTAGTGTTCAAACCACTGGTACTAACCACAAATTACACAAATAAGAGGAATTCCCTCATTCCAATATGGAAATCAGAATCCATCTTCCCAGATCGGTAGTCAGAATACATACACACATATTCCAAATCAGAATATGTTCTTCTAGATCGATAGCCATAATTCATTCACACAGGTTCCAAGTCAACACCACTTTACACATATTCTGAATCAGCATCCTTTCTCCTAGAGTGATACTCAGAATCTGTTCACACAGATCCCAAGTCAACACCAATTTATGCAGATTATGTACTAGAACACGTTTACCAATATTCTGAATTCAAACCCACCTCAAATATCAATGTTCAATCGAAACCCATCACAAGACCTTGGATTTCATAATACATACACAAATCCACATAACCCTCCCAACACATCATTGACTCAAGTTGATGTCTTACAAATGCAAATGCATGCACTACAAACACAAATGGAAAACATGATGGTATCAACTAAGAAATCCTTTTCAACAAAGGAAATATGCCCATTTCCCTTTGATAGATCATTGTACATGAACCCTTTCCCTCATGGGTATGTCATACCAAATCCCATAGAACATATAAGAGAATTTTATACCATATGAATAGATGTCGTTTATGACCCCACATATCTTATGAGACTATTTCCAAGAAGTCTTGTAGGGATTGCACTAGAGTGGATTTTAGGTCTAGACTACAACATCAGATCTTGGGGTGAACTGGCTAGGAAGTTTGTTGAGCAATTCTCCTTCAACATAGACCACGAGATAAATATAGAAACCTTATGTCATACAACACAAGATGAAGGTGAAAAATTCATCACTTTCTTCCAGAGATGGAGGACTATAGGTAGCGGGTGTCTTGTCGAGATACCTAAAAAATAAAAAAGTTACTATGTTCCAGGAAAACCTTCATGCAAAACTAAGGAGTAACTTAAGGGTACATTGTTGTACATCTTTTTTGAAACTAGTGGAAAAGGGGGTTATAATAGAAAAGGATCTCATTGAAAAAGGAGAACTTAAGATATCGACATCCAATAGAAATATGAGCGTGCAAAATACCCCCAATGGTAGAAATAGATTTTGGTCTCACAACAAAAACGTCACCAATGATGGGGTAGTTGATGCTAAAACTGTACAAGCAGGACCAATCATCACATTACAAGGACCTAACACTTCTGCCAACATGCTTAATGTTGTCAATCAACCTCCCAACATGGTCCAAAATACTCAATGTCTACAACAACAAAGGAGGTTTCAAAAATGTGAGTTCACTCCCTTAGGGGAACCCATCAAGTCCGTATTCAAGCAACTATTACAACATAATCTTATACAGCTGCAAGAGCCAAGAAAATATGATCCAAGACAATTTAAACTAGTTTGGTGGGATGACAATTCCTTTTGTGATTATCATAGAACTAAGGGACATAACCTACAAAATTGTTGCCAACTAAAAAATATCATACAGGATATTGTTGAAAGGAGAATAATTGAAGTTAGTGGACAAAAACAAAAGTCATCATACACTGATCATCAAGTCTTTTCTTATCCGCTACATGACCATGGGAAAGGAAACATTCCTAGTTCGATTACTAAGACCAATATGTCAGCCAACTATGCGAGTATCAAGCATGATTATAATAGTGGCAAAACCATTCATCACCTTCGTGTCGCCGATGAGAATATCAATACCATTACTATCAATACATATCCTGAGTGTGCAGTCAACACTCATCGTACAAAGATCACTATCCAAGGTCCTCCATCGCAACAAACACCGTAGCCTTCCAAGTCACAATATAACCTACTTGACTAGTTGGGGAAGACCCCAGCCCAAATCTCAATTTTGGAACTATTGTGTATCTCTCCTGAGCATCGATCAATTCTAGATAAGGCTTTACAAAAAACCACGGTCCCCAACGATCTTGATGTTAATCGTTTCCAGAAAATGGTGGGCTATTTGACCAATAACCATCATGCCACATTTTTTGAACAAGACTATGCAATTGAAAAGATGAATCATAATGATCCTTTGCATCTTGAAGTCCTTATTGATGACACCAAAGTTAGACGATTTTTGGTAGACGGAGGATCAGGGCTAAATTTGTGCACGTTAAAACTAATTAAAGCATTAGGTTTCTCAGAAGCATGCGTAGACACAACCAAAAGTATTGTCATTAAAGCTTTTGATGATGAGGAATGAAAATCAAAAGGGGTGGTAACACTTCCTATCAGAATTGGCCTTACAGTAATGGAGACAAAGTTCTAGGTCTTGGATCTCACCCTTCCTTATAACCTTCTGTTAGGCAGACCATGGATTCATGCCATGAAGGCAGTCCCTTCCACATATCATCAATGTCTCAAATTCCCTTATAATGGAATTGAAATAGCTATAGATGGTGACCTAGATCCATTCCAATATTGCACCAATCTAAAAGAGATACCCCAACACCAAGTGCCAGTAAACCAAGAGGCTTCATCGTCCAATCCATCTCCCTATGTTGATCCAACCACACTCACTCGAACATCTATTTCACCCTCAATTCCTACCATTTCTAGGGTTGAGATCCAAGATAAGGGTTGTGGAGATTATTACATGAAGACATCTTATTGTGCTAGCCATCTAATTCCTCCTAAGTCATATGGTTTACCTACATCAAATAGGAGACAATCTATGGTCACTATACACGTTCCTCCCACAACAACTTTCACTAAATGGGGAGAATTAAGCAAAGAGGCTATAAATACAGAAGATGTCACCTCCTAGCTGTATAAAGAAGATGATGAAGAACCTCTCTCACTTGCTCACATTCCTACAGATCTTTATGGAAAAGGTTTCACAATTATGCAGAGTAGGGATATAATGGACAGAGCGATTTAAGCTTAAATCAAGATGGAAGGATCGAACCAATCTTTGTTTCTCAATGGCCAAAAGGTTTAGGGTTGGGGTTTCAACCGATTTAGATTGGCATTCCTAGTACTACATCACCCTTACTTGAGGAAGTAAGTGCTTCAGAAGATATTGAGACATCTCATGACCCATCTGACCAATACCATTGTGACTCCCCCAACTCAAATGAATATGAGTGGGATTCCTTATCCTCTACCTCTTCCATGGACCTTGACAAGCTCTTTGGAGAACTTGACTTAATGTTAAGATCCTCACCAAATTCATTGAATTCTTGTCCACCAAAGAATATGACAAAAGAGGAATGGTTTAAACACTACTATTGGGAATCACTTGATCCTACCTCTTGGCAACCTGATACATCTATTCCAGATAACCAAACCTTGGCATTAGGCCCACCTCTCAATCCGCCTAGATCTAAACCTAAGAGCAAACAAGACTTAGTACAAGACTTTTGTGACCATATGAACAACTCATTACTTACCTTGACCCCATTAAACTTTGATAACTCCAATGATGACATGCCCTTAGTTTATCCCCAACTCATTGATTGGGACCAAAAATACACACCCGTCTTAGAAATTTTTGAGAACGACGAAGCAATTGTTGAGTTCTTGGGATTACAAGAAGGCATACCTAGCAGTGATCACAAGGATGGTTTTACCATTGAGTTGGACAATAAAGCATATTTTTGGGAATTTGTTCAACCCTCCTATCACAAAAATGAGAAAAAGAATAAACAAGATAAAAAGGACGAGTCTCTAGGTGAAAACTGAAAGGTGCCTCTAGACAATGAAAAAGTAAAAATAAAGGACGCATCCGAAGGCGAAAACCTCTTTGAGGCACCTATGGATGGAGGTTTGAAAATTCTCCCCATTGCACAGGAAAAGTCACCCATGTTTGTTGAAGAATTAGTAGAAGTCAACATAGGCACAAAAGATAATCCTCGATTGGTTTATTTTGTAGCGTCATTGACAACAGAAGAGTAGCCATAACTCCACAACTTCTTTGCACAGAGACAGATAAATTTTGCCTGGTCATATACAAACATTCCTAGGTTGGATCCTGAACTTGTTCTACATCACTTGCCCTTACAACCAAGTGTCAAACCAGTGAAACAAAAATTGAGGCAAATGCATCCACAGATTGCTTTACTAGTCAAGGCAGAACTCAAGAAACTATTAGACGTTGGTTTCATTAGATCAATCAACTATGCAAATTGGATTTCCAATCTTGTACCATTCACTAAACCAACTGGGGGCATCCAAATCTACACTAATTTCAGAGATATCAACAAGGCTTGTCCTAAGGATGATTTCCCTTTGCCTAACATAGACATGATAGTAGACATCACAACAAGCTATGAGATGTTGTCCCTTATGGATGGATTTTTAGGATATAATCATATCAGAATTGCAACTGAAGACCAACCTAAGACAACTTTCACTTGTCCTTGGGGAACGTATTGCTGGAATGTTATGCCCTTTGGACTCAAAAATGCTAGAGCAACCTATCAACATGCCATGACCACCATTTTTCATGATCTAGTACACACTCTTATGGAGGATTATGTCGATGAACTTATAGTTAAATCCAAGACAAGGGAAGAATATTTATAGGTTTTAGACAAGATATTTCAAAGGCTGGAGAAGTATAAAGTGAGACTCAATCCCAAGAAATGTGTGTTTGGAGTCAAGTCAGGAAAGCTTTTAGGCTATATCATTTCCAGATGAGGCATTAAAGTGGATCCAGCCAAGGTAAAAGCAATCATAGACATGCCCCCGCTAACTAATCTCAGTCAACTAAGGACATTACAAGGAAGACTGCAATCCATAAGAAAATTTATAGTGAAGTTAGCAAATAAGACTCATCCTTTTCAACATCTACTTAAGAAAGGGGTACCCTTTGCATGGACAGCTAGGTGCAGAGAATCTTTTCAACTGATTAAAGAATATCTACTCACACCACCAGTCTTAATGCCACCTATTGAAGGATGACCATTCATTCTTTATATTATAACAACCAAGTCATCACTCAGAGAATTGCTTGTACAAAATGACAATGAAGGTCATGAAAGGGTAGTCTATTATATCAGTCAGACTTTGGTAGGTTATGAGCTCAACTATAGTACCATTGAACGTGCCTGTCTTGTAGTAGTATTTGCTACCCAAAAACTAAGACACTATATGCTAAACCATCAAACAATGTTGATTGCTAAAATAGATCCTTTGAAATATCTTCTCAACAAGGCAGCATTAATAGGGTGACTGGCCAAATGGGTTACGATACTTAGTGAGTATGATATCCAATATGTAGAAAGAAAGGCTATTAAAGGACAAGTTATTGCTGATCAGTTAGTCGACACACCACTTCAAGCAGATCACCCATTAGTTGTAGACTTTCTTGATGAGTTTATACTTATAATTGACACAAACATAACATGGAAACTGTACTTTGATGGCTCACATACAAATCATGGCTTAGGGGCTAGTATACTGTTTATCACACCACAAGGTGATTCCATCCCTAAGTCATTCAGGATTGCATTCCCATGTACTAACAACATAGCAGAGTATGAAGCTCTAGTGACAGGGTTACACATGGCAGTCAAGTGGAAAATTAAGAACCTATAGGTATATGGTGATTCTCAACTAGTAATTAGATAGGTAAATGATGATTATGAGACTAAGGATGAGAAGCTTGCTCCATACAAACACATGGTTGATAGATTTAAAGAGTACTTTGAAAAAGTTGAATTTCATCAAATACCTCATGTTTTAAATAGGGCAGCAGACACTATGACTACAATTGCATCACTTCTAGACATTCCTAACAATGTGCCTAAGTTTGAGTTTTTGGTAGAAAAACTTTTGATCCCAGCCTACGATATCCCATCTGAAATGGTATGTGACATTGTTGGTTCTGATTCCCCATGGTACAAAGAAATCTATGACTACCTTCATGCTGAAATCATACCCACTAGCCTCTCAAACAACCAACGTAGGACATTCCTTCGTAAGTCAGCTAAATACACCATCATTGGAGACACCCTATATAGACGCGCCTTAGATAATACCCTACTGAGATGTCTTGATTCTAATGAAGCACAAGCAACCTTATGTTGGGTGCATGAGGGTATATGTGGTTCCCATTCTAGTGGTCCTACCTTAGCCAAAAATATTATGAGACTGGGTTATTATTGGCCTACTATGGAAAATGACTCATATGTCTTTGTAAAGAAATGTCATCAATGCCAAGTTCCTAAAGACTTGATACATGCACCAGCACATAAGCTTCGTCCTATAACATCACCATGGACCTTCGCCCAATGGGGACTCAACCTCATAGGTAAGATCCACCCCACATCATCTAATGGCCACAAATTCATCATCACTGCCATTGAGTATTTTACAAAGTGGATCGAAGCTATTCCAATGACATACATTACCAACACACAGATCTCTAAGTTTATCCTGAACTATATCATCTGTTGGTATGGTGTCCCTTAGTCCATAATCACTGATAATGGCCACCCCTTTAAGAATCAAGAAGTCTGCCATCTTTGTGATTAATTTCAAATTCAACATCATTTTTCCACTCCATACTACCCACAAGGTAATGGCCAAGCAGAGGCATCTAAGAAAACCATCATTAGAATTCCAAAAATACTGTCAATGATGTTGGCCGTGATTGGAATTTATAGCTTAATCCTGCCTTATGGGCCTATCACACAAGTATTTGTAATCCCAATGGCACCACTCCCTATTCACTAGTATTTGGTTCTGAAGCCATTCTTCCTATTGAGGTCGAGATTCCTTCCTTGAGGGTATCCTTGAAAGGGCACATTGATGATGAAGAGTACCAAGTATCGAGACTCCATGAGCTAGAATTCCTGGATGAGCAAAGAAAGAAGGCACTAGACCATCTCCAAGCATATCAGAATCACCTTCGTTGTAGCTATAACAAGAATGTCTTGAACAAAAACTTTTACATTGGTGACCTGGTGTTAATGGAGAACCCAAAGAATCAAGCAGAAAGAGAAAAACTAGGAAAGTTTGAACCAAACTGGTTAGGACCTTATATTGTTACAGAAGCCTTTGGATCAAGAGTGTATCAACTTTCTACTCCTGAAGGGGAACCATTGTTCTTGCCAATCAATAGTCTTCATCTGAAGAAGTTCTATGCATAGCTTCTAAGAGCCTTGTCTTAATTAGCAAAAAAAAAAAAATCATAAATCAAAAAAATTGTTACCAAGGTGAAAACTTGGCAAACAGGCGTCTTGGTAAAACCAAAAACATTAGATAATCCAAAAAATAGTAAAGACAAATAATTCGTCCAATAGTGAAAACCACTTCGGTGGCGCTTTGGATAGGTACCATGGTGAAAACCTGGAAAACAAGTGCCATGTGTAGTTGACTCTGCTCCTTTGTCTAATATTATTCTAATCTAGCATATCCTTGTACATATCCCTTATCCTTGTACATAGTCCACTACCTTGTACATAGTCCACTTCCCTATACATACTACCTATCCCTGTACATATCCCTTATCTTTTGTATCCATCGCTTGTATATACCATTCGTAATAAGTGGTAGTCTTTCCCATAACTTGGAACAATTGACATCGAGTGCATTTCATATCCCTCATTTTACTCTATTCATAATCAATTGGTCTTATACTCTACTAGGGGAAAATACTTGATGTGTATCATATTGGTTCTTCCATTGGCTTTGTTGAAGACGTAAAACCATAGAAAAATCTAAAACCATCACAAAATGACCTGAAAAAACACAAAAACATAATAAAACTTCAAAATGACAAAAAAATCAAAACATGTCAAAAATCCAAAAATAGAGCTAGAGTTAGTCACACTTGTCAGTCTTTCTTGTTTGTTGAACTATGTTGCCTCTGCGAGTAGACGTAGGCAAGGCCATCTATCGATGTGCCCCCAAGGCATTAGGTTAGTCTGTTTAGGTTTTTCTGTATAACTTCATGATTCAATCCATATGTCTATATGACAAGGTCATTGGTCATGTCGAACTATGAGGTCTCTGCATGTATAACATAGGCAAGGCCATCAATCGATGAGCCCCCAAGGCTACACTAGGTTAGTCCATTAGGGTTGATCACATTCACTATCACACATGTCTTCTATTTGTAGTCAGTCTTGTTAGTCAAAGTCAAGTCGAACTACAAGGTCTCTACGTGTATAACGTAGGCAAGGCCATCAATTGATAAGCCCCTGAGGCTACACTAGGTCAGTCCTTTAGGGTTTTTCGTCACACACAGTAAATTATCCACACATCGTATCGTGTCATGCATCAATCTGGTGAACAAGTCAACAATGTCTCTAAGTCAAATCAAACAACTTTCCAAACAAAACAATCAAAACAAATCAACTACTGTCTACTACAGGATGTGTCCTTCTTGGAAATAGACATCATCAAAACAATCAAACATTGCCTTACACAGATTATCACATCAACAACATCTGACTCAAAGTCTTATAAGATACATTTCTTTTTGAAACCAGGCTTTGTCATGCCTTATACAAATAGTCATAACATCGAAACCAGACTCATAGTTTTATCCAGTATGTGTATATCCTGAAATTAGGCTCTATCAATTAATTATTTTTATCAATCAAAACAAATCAAACAACTGAGATCAAGTTTTGGAAAATATTTTACTGGATTTTTGACTTTATGGCTTATTCATCTTATCATTTCCTTTGACTTTATGATTGGAATCCTGTTACTAGCTTTCTCAAGGATGTCCCATGAAGGATTTAGAGAAGCAACGATGTATCAAAATTCTTTTTTTTTTTACTGTTGTCTGTCAACTATCTTTTAAATTTGGATTTTGAGGCATGTTACTAGTTTCCTCAAGGATGTCCCATGAAGGATTTAGAGGAGCGATGGCGTCTTATGACTCATCTTTTATTTTGTTTGTTGTTTGTGGTTTGTCCTGACAAAAAGACTGGGGAAACTTGTGCCCTTAGTATGAGTTAACGACAATCCTTGTCTATGACTGTCTGTTGTTAGCAAGTGGATGACCTTGCACACCTTGATCTATGTCATATCATGGTGTTTTTTTCCATTTTTATTATTCCTGCCCAATGATGATAAAGTGCAACACCTTTTGTGATATAGTGAAACATTGAAGATTGCTAATACTAACATCCATGTCTTTTATTCGTCTTTCTTTTTGCCCTAACATTTCTTCTTTTCTACATCTTCACCAACCTTATCTATTTTCCTCTATCCTTTTGTCCTTCATCTTCTAGTTCTCTCATCGATTTCGAGAGCACACTCATGTTCTTTGAACCTACTTTCCCTCTCGAGGGGGCATACCACTACCTCCGCGTCATCCTTCCTCATCCTAATTTTGCTAGGGCATATCTTTCACCTGTTTTACACTAGGGCATTACTAGGGCATATTTTTGATCAATTTTCTTTGACACAACACCAAAATGACATTGTATCAAAGAGGGGCAAATGTAGACACCAAAATATGGTTTAAGCCTGCGACTTCAATATTCTTCATAATTTGTATTTTTCATGGTCATGATTAAATAATGTCAATTATTTAATTATTCTCTAAAGTCTTCATTTCTTCTATTAATTAAATAATATTAATTATTTAATTAATTCACACTTTTCTTTATTCTACCTGATTAATTAAATAAACACTTTTTATTAAATTATGTTACTAATTAACCTTATCCTTCTTGTCAAATTAAATAAATTCTTATTTAATTCCCCCCTTTATCATATGTCAACTATAATTAAATAAATCCTTTATTTATTTAATTATTCACTTAAATCCCTTTGTCACTTAATTAAATAAATCTTATTTATTTAATTATTCTTCAAATATCAAATCTTGAATTAAATGAATTATTTAATTCATAAATCCAATTTTAACGCATTTCTCTATATTTGGATAATTGTGTGAGTTATCTAAGTATTCACTTTTACTCTACTCAAAGATCTATTTAAATCGCTCAGTTAACTCTTGATTTAATGTCTGAGTGGCTTTCTCGAGTAATCTCTTCGTCAATCATTCAATCATCCAGTGCCAACTCAATTGTGTGTACATGCAGATTAATTAAATATTCTTATTTAATTAATTAAATCTTGTGTGTGCATTCAAACAAGATTTACTGTAATCAATCTTTATCTTTGTCATGCAAAGATAATTCTTTTGTTTTTGAATACCAAACTTGAAGATTAAATCATTATTTAATCTTTAATTCTATTTCTAATTTGTATCACTCATGTCACTACTAACAGTTATCATAATACATGTCTAATCTGTCGATCTCAACCGTCTGTTGATCTTTCGATCCTGGCCTGTCGTTCAAATAATCAATTTTCTATAAATTGATTTTTCATTCTTCATTCCAATCTCTCTCAAAATCTCATGACTTTTTGGAGCAACTATCTTGAATCTTTGATGTTTTGCTAAATCAATATCATAGGCTATACTTGCACAAAGTTTTGAAAATCTGAGGGCAATTATACTACAACGGAAAAATGGAGAAGGACAATCGAGATGATACATGGAATTAAGTACATATTGGGTGAGATTGTTCAGTTTATTTACATTTTGGCTTTCCTTTGTTCTTTGTTTCTTAACTTAGATTGCATTAGAGTTTTAGATTTGCATTACATGTTTGCTCGGATCTATTTCTTCTACATTTTTCTAGATGTTACAAAACCTATTACATCCCATGAATATTTCTTCTTTAAATTCTATCAAAATTTTAAAGCCAAGCATATAGTTGAGTTATCCCTTGCCAATATCCCACCCGAAATTGAAAGATCCATAGTTGCTCCTTTGACTCCTATCATTGTGGATGAACCTATGCTTCAACCCGAAGCTCTTCCTAGCAATCAAAGTGACAATATTGTCATCCCACCATCATACAAGAGACCAAGAGATAACCATATAGGTCTTTTTGCACCTCCTAAAATGAAACAAGTTTATAAGCCTAAAGAGAAAGTGGTGTCCCAACCCTTAGAGGTCCATTTCATTCCTCCCTTAAGGGAAGAAAAGAGACCGGTGGTTGATAAACTCACTCCTACACTTTCACAACTTGAAAATCATGCAAGGAGAAATTGTAATGCTAAAGAGCATAGGCATAAACGTCGTGCTATTACTCATCAATTAGAAGAAAATAATAAACCGACAACTCAATCAATACATGATGATTCTCCACCTATGCCACAACATGAAACCTCTATATCCACACCATAACAAGAACCTACAATGGACATTATCATTAGACCTCATATTGTGATTAATTTGGATGATGATGATGATGAGATTACTAAGATTGATGAAGAAGTGCATGGTGAATTGAATTTTTTGTTTTCCACTTCTTTGAATTTGAATGGGGGCTACCGTGATGATCCTCCTAACAAGAGTGAATCACCACATGTTGAACCTAGTGATTGTCCTACTATGGCACTAGTTGTTTCCGCTTTTTCTAGTTATTCACCTTCTGTATATGATGAGAAAGATTGGGATGTGGATGGCTATTTATAGGTTGGCTCACATGTGACTTTTTAAATTTCTTTCTTTTCTTTTCACGTTCTTTGTGATTACATGTGTGTAATGTGATCCCCTACATTGTGTTTCCTTGCATGTCTTTATGTTTGTAAATTTTTTTTTTGGATGACCCCTGTCACTTCATTGGTGCAAGGATACAAAGGAAGCAAACCCTTTGTGGCATTCTTCTATTTTGTATCTTTATTATTCTATATGTCATAAACATTGTCTTTTCTCTTGTCTTCTGTTTTCCTTTTGGGTATGATGCAAGGCATTGAGACATTTAGGTCTCTTCCATGTTGACCCAAAATAATTTCTTTGTTTTCACTCTCCATGTGTCATTCTTCCATGGTTTTTGTCGTTCTATGAGTATTT
The DNA here is from genome assembly GCA_007258455.2 of Sequoia sempervirens. Classification (NCBI taxonomy): domain Eukaryota; kingdom Viridiplantae; phylum Streptophyta; class Pinopsida; order Cupressales; family Cupressaceae; genus Sequoia; species Sequoia sempervirens. The sequence continues at coordinate 334,568 of VDFB02262335.1, read as the reverse complement.
GGAGAATGATGATAGTTCCCAACTCTGTTATATCACTCTAAAAAAGATATACACTAACCCCAAAGCTATGGATCCCTTATGTGCTATCTTTTGGATTTCATTTGGGGGAAACCCCTCTTCATGATGCAACTTTATTTGGAAAAATATCATTGGCATAGGGCTTTCCAAATAGGCACTCATTTCTTCTTTATCATTTGGTATTTATCATTTTCTACTTTAAAGTAATTTCTCACAGCATGGTGTTTAGAAATTTCTTTAAAGTGGGGGCATATGGTCTCTCACTCATTGTTTGTGTATTCCCTTCCTAGTGTTGTATTCTTAATTTATGTGGCGTGTCTTCTTGGTGGTGACATTGGGTTTTATTTCCTACAAGAGTGTGAACTTTCTTGGCATATGACATTCCTCTTGGTAGTAATGTTATGGTTTACATTCCCTAAGATGTGAATCCTTTATCTCTTGACTAGTCCTCTCTTGGTGGTGATATCAAGCATGATGTTCCCTAAGGTGTGACCTTTCACATGCATTAAGAAAAACCCCTTTGAATATCATAATTCTTTTCAATCCTATTACATTTAAAACTTTTTCATGACCATCAAGCATAATACAACTTGCTTGCTAGTGGTGCCATATATTTCATAAGTGTCTAGCATAATGCAACTTGCTAGACTTGTCAAACATTTTCCATTTTATTTCATGGCCACTGAGTATAATACATCTTGCTTGCTAGTGGTGTCATATATTCCATAATTGTCTACTATAATGCAACTTGCTAGCCTTATGGAACCCTTTAACCATTTGTGACACCTTATCAAAGTTATCAAGGGGTATAACTTTTGGTATGGTTGATGTATGGGATCTTGTAGACCTAGCATGATTTTCCCATATACCACCTTTTTATGGGTACACATTAGATTGTTGTGTTTTTCTCATCTTTTTGCCTTGGGGCTCAACTAGTGGATACCAAATTTCACTAGCCCTCGTGAGTATTTTGTTCACATAGTGGACACTAAGTTTTCGCTTGTAAACATATTTTATGGACATGGCATAATGTAACTTTCTAGTCCATCCTTTTCTTTTTACATCAATTTTGGCATTGTATGATTGTGCATCTCGTGTCATTGTTTTCAGCATGTGTCTCTTTGTGCCTTTGTTAGTTTTTCATGAGATATTTGATCGTGGGGAGTTGATCATCCTCCTTGATCCTTGTCATCTTATCTTTCCAACACTTGTACAATTAGACCTCTCTTGACTTATTTGTCTACTTTAGTGTGATTTTGAGCACACGTTCATACTCTCACTAAAGTGGGGTCTAAATGTAGTGTAGAAAATTGTATACCTTTACAACTTCACACTTTGTTTAAATCCCCCTAATTAATTGGACTTAATTAAGCCTCTAATTGATTCAATTATGTATTTCAAAGCCTTATTAATCTCATTTTCCAAAAGGAGAACCTATATTAATTGATGCATTTAATAATTTAAACATCTTGGAATATGAGTGTCCTATATTTAGGTCTTAGGACCCATTCACCCAACTAGGACCTAATGTTTAATATGTTTTTGGTGGCATTTTAATGATTCAAATTCAAGTTTCAAGTGTCAGATTTTAGAATCTAATTGTCAAGAAATTAGATAAACACTTATAAATACAAGGTCTTTTCATCAATTCAAATCTAACATGAAACATTAAAGATTAATTCATAAGAAAAGATGTTATTGTCAAGAGCATTAAATAACAACATTATTAGTCATCTACAAAAACATTCAAGATCCTATCATCATGTCAAAGTTTGTGTGTGATTGTGTCATGTTTTTGGAGCTAACAATGTGATGTAGGTCTCAAGCATTCGAACATTCAATCAATCATCCAATCAAGCCAATTCATGTAAGATCCAAGCCTTAGAGTGATGTGTTTGACTTCAATCCTCTAAGGGAAACCATTAAGGGTTTGGTGAGTTATAACAAGCTTTGCTCATTCATCATTTCCTTCTATTTGTCATTATTTCATTATCAAGGTTCAATTACCAAACTAGGGTTTGACCAAGGCAAACCCCCATTCATTGAAAAACAAACAGCTTTGTTGATCTCTTTGTATGTGCAAATTTATAGGTGAAGAAGGATTGAAAGTTGATCAAAGGAGTAATTTTGCAAAGTTGTCAAAGTTAACATTGTTGTCAAGGAAAAAGAACTTACTTACAGATTTTATTTCCGACTTTCCAACAGTCAAACCCGAAGAAATAAAAAAGCTTAGATCTAGGATCAGAGGACTGCAAAATTGGTTTTGGACCCCTGCACTAAGACCCATTTTCCCCTAGGCGAATGAGTCCTGCTACAGAGCTCAAAACATACTTTTTTATGCCAAGTACACACCATTATTCCCTTCTTAGATCTTCCTGTAAACATTTCTATTATCATAAAATTTTGTATTTCAAGTATTAGGTCATGAAATTCAATTGATTTAGTCACTTTAAATTATCTCCCAGTATTGCTAATCAGGCATTTATGTCATAAGGAAACAACAAATCCCAAATCAGGGTTGACTCACCTCAAGGTTGAAATTCAATTCTATCCCTTTGAGATCTCTTTTCCTAATGAAATCGGGGAAAGTGTAAGTGTACTTAAGCCTTTAGATCACACATCCTTTCATCATTTCATATTAGTAAGTACACCCCCCCATTTTCCTTTCATTTCATTGCCATTGATCTTAACACCGATGGTGGTTATTGATGTTATCTCTAAGGAGTTAGTTGCGATTGAAGTTAGCACTTGTGTAATATGTAGTTAGTCCTTAGCATTGGTTGTCTCTGTTGTAATCATCTTGGGCTAATGTTGGTGAAGAAAGTTCATGGTTAGATGCCATGCCTTATCTAATGGGAGAAGCATTGAGAAAGTTCATGATTGGACATCATGCCTTATCTAATGGAAGAAGCATTGAGAAAAATTTTCGTTGAATTCATGCCTTATTTAATGGAAGTTCATGATTGGATGCCATGCCATATCTTGTAGTGAATGTAGTCACTATCAAAAAAATTAGTTTCGTAAGAATATATGAGGATTAGAAGCATGAATCATAATGGAGAGTTTTTGTGGATAGTCTATTATATGTCTTGAGCTCTCTCTTGTTGTTGTTGATGAAGTATGAGTTGTTGAAAGATAGTTATCATCTCCGCAAGTTGCTCAAATGATTTTGGTTCAGGAAGTTGTTTTGAAGAGTGTTCAAGATAATGCTTAACATTCCTCCATTGTTGCAGTTTTGGTTTTGTGGTTTGGTATTTAATGCTAGTGCTCTGTGTATGTTGCACTCCTATATTTGTAGGTCACATGTGTTGTTGAGGAGGTTCCTACGAATTGTAGAAGGTTAGCAGTGTTGCTAGTTGTCTGGACTAGTCTGGGAAATGCTTCATCTTTCTCCACATTGATGTCTTCACTCCTATGGCTTGGTGAATATGCTCACAATGCTTGTGCAATGTCTCAATTCCAATATCATATGTTGAAGTGGTGTACAATTTTTTTTTTCAAATGCTACATCATCTAGTTATGTGTCTTGTGTTTCCCAAATAGTGTTCTCTATATTTTTCTGACTTGTGGTGGCCGGTGTTGGAATTCTTATATGAAAGAAAAGTTTGGAAGTGATGTTGGATGTTCAAGGAGCATCCCTATGTGATTTGCATGTTGCAAATTGGCTACTTTATTGTTGCATTGTGTCTTGAGTTGGTTTTTTGTGTAATTTGTGGATATCTAGCTGGCATAGCTTGTTTCCTAACTTGTGCTTAATGCTTATTGGTTTGGGCCAGCAAGTGAAGATGTGGAATGATAGATTTGGGTCTTGACCTATTATGTTTAGGACCACATCAAGTAAATTCAAGTGTAAGAATTTTTATGGATCGACTAGGTGTGTGATTCAATGTTTCATCCGCATGTTTCCTTGATGTTGACTTAGGTTTATGTGCACCCGTGTGTAAATAATTTTGGTTCACATTGAAAGAAGAGCTAAGATTGTTTTGGTCCTCTCTATCCTTGGATAGGACCGCATTATGTTTTTGGTGGCCAACCAGTTACATTCATTGTTTATTCTCTTTCTAGCCAATCTAATTGAAGAATTGAAGTATTGTGGTAGATATAAATGCAAGATCTTTTCAGATGATGTATGGATTGAGTGTACAAGTCTGAATAAGAGTATACAACTCATTGAATATCTGATAGAGATAGTGCTAAATATTGAGAAAGGAAAGTTCACTTGTGCTATAACACCTCAGTCAATAAAGTGTTGTGATGGAAATATTTTTAATTCTCTTTAAAACATTTTGTTTCATGCTATGAGATAGTGAATCTCATCAGGTCTTTGTATCTTGCACCTGGAGTTGGTTGGTACTTCAGTGTTGCAAGTCCTATTTGTATCTTTCCCTAGGTAGTGAACTTTTTGACAAGTATTTTTTGGTAGTGAGCCTTATATTGTGAGTTTACTCTCATTGTGGTTTTTCCCTCATTGGGGTTTCCATGTAAATCTGGTGTCTCCTTGTACATACGCGTGTTCTCTATTTCATTCTCCTTGTTCTTGATCTATTCACTACTATATCTTTCATTGGTTAAATCTATTGATATTGTTAAAGGTTCTAACTGCTATAGTCTTCTTAGTTAACTATTTTGCTTAAAGTTATATCCACTTTGGTTAAGGAGTTTGATTTGTATTGAAAGTTTTAAGTTCCATAAGGGTTAGGTTTTTGTGCAAATTGATTTACCCCTCCCTCTCAGTCTCTGGTAGTGTTCAACATACCAATGTTTTCTTGATAGCCTTTTTAATGTTGTTAAATGCTTGAACAACCATATCTCCCCATACAATTGATTATTGTTTCTTTAGCATCTTTGAGATGGACTTTGTTGTTTTTACAAAATTGGTAACAAATCTTCTAACAAATTTGATTTTCCCAAAAAAGGATTTGAATTCATTTTACTATTTTAGGAATAAGAATCTTATCAATTGTTGCCACTTTTTCAAGATCGATTCTAGATCCATCCTTTGAGACTATATGTCTTAGCAACTTTCCCTCTGTAACCCCAAATGTACATTTTTGAGGGTTCAATGAAATACCATATTCTATGGATTTGGAGAATACTCTTTCCAGATGATTACAATGATCCTCTATCTTTTTTGAGAAGGAAGTCAAATCATTGTGATTCACTACCATTATAATGCTAATTAAATAAACAAATAATACATCCATGGCTCTTTGAAAAGTATCTCCAACATTAGTCAACCCAAAGTGTGTTCTAACATAAACATATGTGCCCCATGGAGTGGTGAAAGTGGTTTTATATTGTTTTCATTCCTTTAGATAATAGTTCACACCCAGTCATTCTCTATAGAATTTCCTCCATATTTGGAAATGGATAATTGTCTTTGGGTGAAGACACACTTAAGTTCCCAAAATATACACATAACTTGATGTCTCCATTCTTTTTTCTCACTAGATCTAGATTTGAGACCCAAGTGGAATGTTTGATTGGTTTTATGATTCCACCTTCTCTTAGCTTCATCAACTCTTATTACATTTTTGGTGCTAAGGTTGGGTTAGTGGGTCTTTTCTTTTGTCTAAAAGGTTTGTAATTTGATCTTGAAGGAATATCATGTTGAAATAAATCCTTTTTGTAATCCTTTAAGTCATCATATTACCATGAAAAGATATGCTTATACTTACTTAGTAAAGCAATAATCATAAGTTAGATCCTTTCTATAAGCCTTTAAGTCATCACATATTTTTGTACACATATTTGGATTTTACCTAAGATACTACTTCAGAGAAGTGCAGGCATTCCCATCTCCTAGAAATTCCCAAGTCCAAGAAGTTGAAAAAAGAGCCTAAAATTCAGAGTGAAGTCATTACCATAAGTGAAGAAAAGGAGGGTATGCAAACTGAGGACTTGAAGGATAGGAAGTAGTGTCAAGGTGGTGGTGGTCGTAGATCTACACACTTGGCCAAGGCTACATCCCAAAATAGGAAAGGGAAACAAAAATTCACCATCCATGAGGAGGAAGAGTTGGAGGTGGAAGAATTTGAAGCCCAAGTTGATGAAGAAAGTGATGGGATGGAATTTGAAGATACTGCATATGACATGGGTGAAGAGGAAATTGAGGAGGAGAATGAAGATAATGAGGATATTGAAATTGAAGATGTTCAAAATAATGAAACCCTGACTTTTCCTAAATCTGAGAATATTGGCAATGTTACTACTATTGACGACTCTAGCATTGATTATCTGAAAAGTAGAATAACCTATATGCAGGTGCAAATGAACGATATGGAAAAATATTTGGTCATTTTGATGATGTAACGAATGGCCTAATTTGTAGAGCAATATTTAGTGGTGTTTCTAGGAAAACTAAGATCACTAGGAAGTTGCAAAAGCTAGGAAAGATGGATGACTTGAGGGAACTGGATGGGACCAAGGGACATGAATGGAGATAATATATCTCTCTAACTGGTGATTATTAGGAAATGTTTGGAAAATCCAAGTAATGGATTTTCTTATTTTTTCTATTTATGGCTATCCTGCTCTTTTTGTTGCTTCATTTTAATATCCCAGACTGCTATTTCCAAATAGCTCTGTTATGGTTTTGGACTTGTTGGTATATAGTGGACTGGATAAATGGTCTTCGTAGTTTAAAGTATTCTAGTAGATTTTTTTTTATTATTATTATGTATAATGGTTCTATGGTTACTATTCTGATATTTGGCCTTTATGCCACCCTAGACATGTTTTTTGATTTGGGCTAGTGGTGTTGTTTCCCACCTTGTTATCTTTTTTGATTTTTGGTTGTAACAATGGGATCAGGGCCCTTTCCCTACTAATCTAATAAAAAAAAAATTATTCAAACTATCTAAAAATAAAGATTACCACATGATTTCCATATGGTGACTTCCATCATAGTATACCATAGAAGTAGGAGCCACTAGGGAATCCTACAAATCCAAAAGACAATATTCATTAAAAAAAAAAGGGTCTAGAATATTTCCCATTGAATCCTATTAAAAATGTTACCCATCCTCCATTTGGTCATCATGAATAAAGCTAAAGAGGTGTTGCAATTTTTTATAATCCAACTCTTTCCAGTTTGTGATACACCAATCTCAATCTCCATCAAAAGTCCACTTGGCCAGGTAGTCTGCAACCCTATTCCACTTTCTAGGGATATGGATGAAGGAAATTGAGTCAAATTTAGTTACCAAGCCAAAAATTTGTTGTGCTACTCTTTTCAATCTCCATGATACCTCTTGGAAATTTTTTTTATTCAACAGTGAAACAAGAATCATGAAATTAGTTTCATAGATAAACCATCTCCAACCCTCGATATAAGCCCTTCCAAGGGCCATTAATATTTCCTAATCTTCCATGAAATTGTTTGAATGAACACTTATATGAATAGAAAAGAAGAATCGAACCAATCCATTGTTGTCCCTGCCAACGCCCAGGTGATACCAGCTAAACCTAGATTACCTCTGGAAGAGCCACCTGAGTTAATTTTAAGGTACCCACTTGGAGGATGGCACCATTTTATGGCTCTATTGACCTTCACAAATAATTGAGATTTGGGATTAAATCTACCTAGGGGAGGAGCAAATAGAGACAGGTCCAATATATTGACCAAAGGAAGATTAAAAGAGGAGAGACAATCTTCAAAAGGGAATTTTCCTCAATGGTCTCCTTGATCATTCTCTTGATTTTCAACCAAATTTTCTGTACTTGGATTTGACACTCCTAGAAGATGTGATACTTTTTCTCCAACTAGATCTACTGGAGAATAAAAGGGGGACCAATGTCTTAAGTAGCACAAAGGAAGGAAGTAGAGGCAAGAGGCTATCCCATGCTATTCCAAAGATCAATCAAAGAAGTTGATTGAATGAATAGTCTATTCCAGATATTTCACCATATATGTCATATTTCACTAGAAAAGAGACAAAATAATAATAGGTGATTCATGCTTTCCTCGATTTTACATAGAGAGCATAGGGATGGTCCATAAAATTCCCTCTTCCTAATATTGTCTCAAGTTAAGCATTTATTATGGTATAATAATCAAAGGAAGAAATTACATTTGGGCTATCTATCTTTTGTTCCAAATTCTCTTCCACCAAGGGAATTCTCTCAATTCTAATTTTTGAAACTCAAGAGCTTGCTAACTAAGAGCCATAGAGTAGACTCCCTTTGAATTAAATCCCCTAGCAAGGTCATCGAGAATCCTTGAGAAAGTATAGGGGTGATACATTGAGGTAGAAGCTAATGCTTCATGATATTCCATAAATCCTCCCTCCAACCATCTATAGGGTTATTTCCAATGATGAAAAGAGTAATTCTTGAGAGGAACATAGTAATTATAATCCACCACTTTGGTCCATCCAGCCTCAAAATTATTACATAGATGTTGAAGTTAAGGATAAGAATAAATTATGGAGGGATGGTTATCCCAGGAGTCCTCCCAAAATAAGGCATTATTGTCATTTTTAACAATCTAGAAGAAGAGCTAAAAAAGTATCTACTCTCCGCAATTCAAAATTTTTAAAGATTCTTGAGGGTTTGTCTAATGGGTATGTCTGGTGGGGGGACCCAATGGGCTCCCCCATCCAAAATAGTTGTTCCTAATGGTGTTTTTTATGGGAAATTTGCATCTTCTTTTGTAAGAGTTATCCATACTCTAGGGAAGACCCCTATGTCTCTAACTTATACCTTGGATTCCTTCTTCTTAGAGGAATATTTTGTCTCTTATGTCAATAAACTAGTTGGCAACAAATCGCTTAGTATGGCTAAGCCAAATGTTGTGAAAATCTCTTGTTTAGTGGATGGATTGGAAGTGGAGGTTCCAAAGGAATTGATGAATGAAGCAATTGTTGATCTCAAACTCTCTTTGGTTGGCAATTTTCTTCTGTTTCGATCAAATATTGACCAAGTAAGGAAGTGGGTTGACTCTATTCGGAAATTAAAAGGTAGTGTTAGCATAAGTGTGATGGATAAAGGTCTCTTCATTTTTAGTTTTGTGATGCAAGAGGATTTGATTAAGGTGCTCATAGGGGGACCTTGGGATTTTGATAATGCATTTAAGAATTTTGTATCTCTTTACAAATGGAAACCAAGGTTTGATCCTTTAGTAGATCTGGGTACAGTTGCTCCTACTTGGATTTTCCTTTCGAGGCTTCTTTTAGAATTTTGGAACTATGGCATATTCTAGGGAATTGTTAACTCTTTTGGCCACTTGCTAGTTGTGGATAAAGTTACATAATAAAAGTCTTGTTTGATGTTTTCTAGGATTTGTGTTTATGTGTTGGTGAATTTTTTTCTCCCTACTTCTATAGCCTTGAAGTCAAAATATGGGAAATGAATTCAAAATATTGAATATGAAAATGCCAAAGCTTATTGTCAAATCTGTAGAAATTTTGGTCACTTCAAGGAAAAATTTTTATAATAAGAATGAGGAGATGGGATCAAAGAAAATCAAGATTTTGATCCTAAGGGTAATAGCCTCTTTGTTTGGCTCTTAGAATCATCAAATAAATATTAATACAAGGAGCTTCTTTGAAAAATAATAGATTTTAGAGGGACAAGGGACAATTAATAACATTATTAATGAATGGGATGATGTAGTTGATTTCTCTTTAGAAGGACAGGGGATAGTTACTAATGTTATTAATGAAGGGGATGGTGTAGTTGTTGCCTCTCATAAAGACCCAAATCCAAAGGTTAAAGTTGAGACCCAAGGTGAGAATACAAATGCTAAAGATGAATGTGTCGAGTACAATGAAGAGGGAACAAATGTGGATAATATTGGAGATTTCAAATCTAGGGAAGATCCCAAGGGAAAAAAAAATCATTACACTAATGAAAAATTATATACTCTTGAGGAAGGAGATGTTGGAAATAGGATGCCATTTAATTGCAAATCCTAAACATTAATTATTTCATGTATCTCCTAGATTCTTGGAATGTGATCAACAACACTAAAATTAGGATGAGATTAATATTTGATGAAATAATCATGATTATTGAAATTTGTAATTAATTCTAAATGTTGGGAGCATGTGAGGGCGTCCATTGTAAGTTCCTAAATAATAGGGGCACATGGGGCACCCACATGGTAAGGTGACACTCACCTTAAGTTCAGTCAACTATTTAGAGTAAGAGATAACACTTCTGAATGCATGTAAAGATCCTAGGAGTTAGGGTTTGATGTCTGCATGCATGAAGTTCAATTCATTTCAGTTCAGATCAGTTCAATTCAATTCAATTCAGTTTGGTTTAGTTTAGAATCAGTTTAGTTCAGTTTAGTTCAATTCAATTATGTTCAGTTATGGTTCAGTTGTCTTCAGTTAGTTTCAGTTGTATGTTAGTTAACTTCAATTAACTTGGAATGCATGGCTAATAACTTGAGTTGTATGGCAAATAAAAAGAACTACCTCCAATTAACAGGGGATGACCATTCTTGCATGAATGGTGTTGAATAAATGTTTCAGCTAACTAGAAATCACTTGGAGCCAACTTGGGCACCTAAGATGCTTTCTTGGATTTACCTCTCTTGCATGATAAGATATTTCTGAAGGCTCAGTTAAGTAGGATTACTTTTGGGCGCCATCTTTGAGGAGGAGCTTTGGATTTATCACCAAAGTGAAGGATGAGTTGTAGCTTCAGTTTGGGATGCCCAAATGCATGAGGAACATGTTGTAAGCTTTAGTCTTCATAGAATAATTCAACTTAAAAGAATATGGCATACCTTTTCTAGGGATTGAGGTTGGGCATTGTAATTGTCATCTTTTAGAGATTACAAGATTGCTTATTGCCTCTATATCTCATTCAAGTTGAAGAGAGTTTTCATAATTGTTATTGCAAGTGTGAAGAAGATTGGTAAAGACAGAAGAAGCATTCTCAAGCAAGAATTGGAGCTATTATATTTCAGAGATTGAATAATAGAATAATTCTTGGTGGAGTTTTTTCCTGAAAGGGTTTCTCCATGGTACATCTTGTGTAATCTTTCTAATATCATGTCTAGTTCTTCTATCAACTTCTGTCTACATTCTAAAATAGTAAAATGGATTAATCAAGATAATCACCCACAAAGAATATATGTAACAAAGAAAAAGCTTACTTAGATCAGCAATATTAAAGTTTTACATAGTATTAAGCTAAGAAAACACCTTATTTTTCAATAGGAGAAATCCTTTCTTAGACGGGTCAGGGAGAAGAATCATTTTCTCCTATTTCCACTCCCGGGAAATAGATGGATGGGGGAGTTAATACATCAAATGCAAAATAAAACGAAGGAAAAAACACGAAGGGGTCTATGGCCATGCTAGGGTTTAACTCTTCTCCTAATGAGAGTGTGGTAGTTGAAAAATAAATCCAGGCTAATAGTAAATCTGGAAAAGCAAGAAGAAATTTGATGTGGGGGGAAAAAAAAGGTTGGTAGGCCTTCACAAAGTGATACTAGCAATAAAGATATTGTCAAATAAGTTACAATTGGGATACAAAAGACCATTGATAATCTTTTGAGGCTGAAGAATAAGGAGTAAAGCGAGAGGAGGCTTCTCCTCTTCACAGTACCAAAGTGGTGTTGTTCTTTGTGTTGTATCTTCATTATGAAGATGATTTCCTAGAATATTAGAGGCCTAAACAACCCTTATAAAGAACATCTTCTAAAGACTTGCTTGGTAGATTATAATTTGGACATTTTGTTGATTCAAGAAACTAAAATGGAGGAAAAATTTAATAAGATTGTCAAGCACATCTGGCCTATTGCATATCATTTTGTTAGTGATGTTGAAGGTGCTTCTAGGGGCATTTTCACCTTGTGGAAACCATCTATATTTAAGGGGTTTAATTTTATTTTTTTCGTAGAAACAACTAGATGGTTTCAATGTAAGATTTGATTACTTTTGAAAAGTGGGACTTGATCAATATCTATGTTCCTAATTGTAGACTTGATAGAGCTTCCTTGTGGAATTCTTTAAAAAATAAAATTATTGGATGTCATGGAGACTTTTGGATGCTTGGTGGTGATTTTAATTCTTCGTTGTTTCCTTTTGAAAAGCTTGGAGCTTTGGAGGATTTTATTGATAGTATGATAGATCTTGCTAGCTTTCTTTCTTCACTTGGTCTTATAGATGTTTCTTTACAAGGATCTATGTTTATTTGGTCAAACAAAAGGCGGGGTAATCACCTTGTTTAAGTTAATTTGGATCATTTTCTAATTTCCTCTAATTGGAATATTTTACCTAGTATCACTTTATTTGCTCTTCCAAGATCAGGATCAAATCATAATACTCTTTTTCTTTTTCGGGAAGATATTGCTATCAAGGGTCCATTTCATTTTAGATATGAAATTATGTGGACTCTTCACCTAGATTTTAAAGAAATTGTTGAAAAATAGTGGAGGGAGCCCTATTTTGGAACCCCTATGTACTAGTTGGCTCAAAAACTAAAAAGGATTAAAGACAAGGTCAAAGGCTGGAATAATTGCTCTTTTGGTAATATTTTTTAGACTAAGAAGACTATTGGGGATAGTATTTTAAAGAGGTTCAAAAAAATATGGAGGAAGGTAATGTTGATGATGATACATGTAATAAGGAAATGGATTTTAGGTCATAATGGTTTAAAGTTACTAAGTAGGAGGAAATTTTCTAGAAACAAAAATCTCAAATCCAATGGCTAACTAAGGGAGGCAAAAATACGAAGTTTTCCATTAGTCTGCAATGAAGCACAAAAGTAGAAACATGATAAGATTCTTAGTAAATTATAATGGTATTACTCTTCTTGGTGAGGATGAGATTGTTGAGGAGGTTGTCTCTTTCTTTACTAATTTTCATAAGGATTTTGAGACTGGTTCTTCGAAGTTTAAGGATCTTCTTCAAGTCATTCCCCAACTTATTATTGATCAAGATCTAAAAGATCTTTCTAAATCTATTTCTCTTCATGAAGTTAAAGTTGTTTTCTCTTTTGGTGCTTTTAAAGGCCCGGGGCCATATGCTTTTTGCCCTGCTTTCTTTTGATATTTTTGGGATTTTCTCTCCCCTGATCTTCTAACTGTTGCTCTAGACTTCTTTCAATCTAGTAGACTTCTAAACCAAACCAATTATACTTTTATTGATCTTATTCCTATGAATGAACTTTTTTCTTCAATGTAATATTTTAGACCTATAAGTTTATGCAACATGACTTATAAAATATTCTCTAAGATTATAGTCAACAAATTGAAAGTTTTTCTTCATAAGATGATAGTGGAGAATCAAAAAGGTTTTGTGAAAGGGAGACACATTTTTGATGTGGTTGTTTCTACTCATGAATTTTTTCATTCTATGGAGCTTAGTAAGAAACTGAGGATGGCTTTGAAGTTGGATATCTCCAAAGTGTATAACATAGTGTCTTGGCCTTTTCTCATTATTCTCAAGAAGTTTGGTTTTCAAGGAAGGTTTCTTAAGTTAATTACCTCTTGTATAACAACTCCTATGTCATAGGTGAAAGATGAATAATATATTTGAGATAATTAATGAGAAGATGATGAACAATAGACTTGATATTATTAATGATGATTGTATTAATGAAGTCATTATAAGGATGGGATCTTCAAATAAAAAGTCCAACTTAGATTTTGAGATAACTATCATATCTCATGTGTTTCATGTCCTTTCTTGCTATTTTTTCAAGGAGGGGCTTGATAACTATGATTTAATCATATGGGAAGGTGCTACGAACAATCATAACTTGGAAATCCTTTGGATTGTTCTTTGTTTAATTATTATTTGGAAATTGTTATATAGGTGTTTTGTTTTTATAAGCCTCATTTTAACTCTCTTATTTAATAGTCATAGATCTATTTGTTTTGCTAAGAAGGTGTCATGTTTATGTTTGGAAATGGTTGTTGGGTGGAAAAAGGGTAAAAGAAGCTCAGATTTCAAGAATATGGGTGGTCCTAGGAAGAGGACGAAGCTAGTGAATTGTGGCAGCTAGAAGTAGAATGTAGAGCTATGGGATCTTTTTGTTAAAGATGTATTGGTGTCCTTCCAAGCTATGAGGGGTTACAACAATATCTTGACCTCTAAATTCATCAACTCTTGATGGGGAGGTAAAGTCACTATCAACACCATAATTTTTGTGGTTACTCCTTCTGAAGTGGGGTTGTTGGAAAATGGAAATGAAACATGAGTTATCAAATAAGGGTTGGAATTCACAATACCCAATCAAGAAATGATCAAATCCCACTTACAAATGGAATTGAATGCAAAATAAGTTAGAAATCATCATATACAATGAAAACCCAATTCAAAAACATGAGATCAAACAAGTGTAAACCTCTCATTCCATTTTGAATGGTTGATGGTGTGTTTTATTACTCAATTAATTAGCTTCTATAGTTGCAAAAGCATGAATGATGACCTAGATGATGATAAATGCTCAAATGCTCAATTATATGAATATGCTCAAGAACTCAAAGTTTCTAGGTATTGATAATAAAGGAATGAAGGATGTTTTATATATTTTCAAAATTATGATCAATGGTTGAGATTAGATCTTAAGATCAATGAATAATAGTAGATCAAGGAGGATGAAAGATCAAGATCAATTTGAACTCAAAATATCTCCTAAATTTAAGGAAATTGGTTTAAGATATTTTGAAATGAAGGGTGAAGATTAGATCAAGAAATGAAGGGTTGGGGATAATGAGAAGATTTAGATATTTTAGGATATTTTGAAAAAGAATATTCCATGGAATATACCTTTGAGATGGAAATTAGAACAATTAAATAGGGTGATCCCACAAAGTTGGTTTACAATTTTTGGGAGATTCTGATTTTTGTTGAAATCACATATTTTTAGAAAATATAATGATTTAAGCCTTTAAAAGTTTCATTTATAGCATTCCAATTGAAGAGGGTTTGATCAAACTACCTTAGATCAAACCTCCTTGGATAGAACCCCGCTAGTTTTAAACCTTACTTATAACGAAGTCTCCTTTACACCTATCAAAATGCTGATAAAAAACAACTTTTGATTTACCTTTTGGGGGATAAAATGAATTCATTTAAAATTTATTTTTTGTAAGTATGTACTTATTATAAGCTTCCCAAAAATTATAATTTTAAATAAACTTAATTTTATTATAAATTTTTTTAATTTCTTGTGAATGTAAGTTTTTCACCGAAAATCAAACTCTTTGTTCTACACATGGGGAAAAATAGAAGATTGTCAAAAAACAAAATTTGAAAAATATGAGTGCAATAGATATTGAAGTCCTTGATCCAACAAAAATAAATAAATTGAATTTCGATACATACAAAAAAGTTACGCGTTATACGATCACGCTATGTTTGAATTATAATTGGTTTGACTTTGAAACTTGATTAAAGAAAAAATATTCAATAAAATACTATCTAACCAAGTGGAAGCACTAGATATAGGAGTTACAAATCTAAATTCGAAAGAATTAGAATTTTATCCTTCATGGAAAAAAAGTTATGTGTTATATGATGAGCGTCACTTTTTACAAATGTTGTTTTTTGAAAAAAAATAGTTTTTGAGGGAGATGGAAAAAGAAGTGCAATCTGATTCCAAACATTTTTTAAAAAATATATTTAGAATCTAGAAAAAAAATGTCACGAAAATCTAGTTTACATCATCTTCAAATTCCTCACAGTTTAGCCGCTATAGGTGCCTGAAAATGAAGATTTAGTTAAAAAAAAATATTTTAGTGTCCAGTTTGGCCAAAAATTGTAAACCACTATTGTGGGATCACCCAATAATTCAAGATTATTTAATTATGGAGGATTAGGATATTCTTTATTAAAAATGAATGTTCTATGCAAGTGGAAGGGAAATTGGATAATTAAATAATTCAAAATTATTTAATCATTGGATATTAGAGGAAAATTAGATTATGGCTAATTAAATAATTAAAATCATTCAATTAGGGGGAATAAGAGGAGAATTAATGAAATATGATGAATTAATTAAATAATTCAACATTATTGAATAGAGGAAATTAGGATAATTAGTGAGAAATGATGTTAAAAGGGCAATTAATGATGCAAGTGATGAAAATGATGAATTATGCAAGATCAAGGATGAATATGATGAAAATGCAATGTTAATGATGAGTGATACAAGTTAGGCATTTTGCATGTCTACTTTTTTCCCCTCTTTGACACAATTTATATTAGTTGTGTTATTTCAAATATAATCATTGTTTAGATAAAAAAAATTTAAAAAAATTATGCCTCATTGTGCCCCAATGGATGACAAAAGGACAATAGGATGTTAGGCTGCCCCCTTAGGAGTCTGGCCAAAAAAAAAATTAGGTTGGGCTCACAACAAGAGTTTAGGACGGGTTCAAATGAGAAGAGGATGAAAAAGTAGGCCTTAAGGGTCCCAAAAAATATTCAAGATAGATGAAAAGGCTTGAAAAATGATCTAGCAAGGCGATGGAGGGTGAAACCCTAGCTTTATCAAAATCGAGTTTGATAATAAGAGCATCTTGGGTTGTTTGTTGAGCCTATTCAACAGTCTCCCAAGTTAGCACCAAATTATCAAGAATAAATATACCTCCTAAAAAACCAATTTGTTCTAACCTAACAATCGACTAGGTTATATATTTTATTCGGCGAGCCAAGGCTTTGGCAATGATTTTGTATGAGGTATTAAGAAGGGTTATAAGCCACCATCCATCCACATTGTCTTCATTTTTTCCCTCAGGAAGGAGCTTGATCGAATCTTGGTTTATGATTTCCCACAAGAATCTAGTCTCTACACCTTCAAGGTACACATAATAGAAATCTTTGTGAATATGAGGCCAAAGAGCTCTATAAAATTCAACTAGGAGCCCATCAATTACAAAATTTCTCCAAAGCCATGCTATAAAGAGCCTTGTCTAACTCTTCAATAGAAAGGAGACGATCAAGATAGTAGTTGTATTCAAGATCAATTTTACAAGGGATACAACTCACAATACTTTCTTCAATAATGGGAAGAAGGGGGTCCCCAACAAACTCATCAATAAAAAGATTTTTATAGTGCTCATAGAAGGTTTGCAAAAT
Source organism: Sequoia sempervirens (assembly GCA_007258455.2). Taxonomy (NCBI): domain Eukaryota; kingdom Viridiplantae; phylum Streptophyta; class Pinopsida; order Cupressales; family Cupressaceae; genus Sequoia; species Sequoia sempervirens. The sequence goes on along the minus strand of VDFB02262335.1, from coordinate 317,502 downwards.
GGTAGATTGGTTGATATGTATGGAACCATCTACAAATCTTATACTAGAGATTTTCTCCTTTTTATGTGTATGTTGCAAGAACTGGAATACTAATTTAGACCTTTTATCCCCATCCTTGATCCATTGGAGATGAACATGAATTTGGGCTCCTTTTCCTTTGTAAACAACCAACTTTATTAAGATTAAGTTTTTAGTTTTAGCCACTGATTGTTGGGAAACAACATTAAGAGGGTTGGAAATTAGTTGGGCATGACTATGCTCAAGTTGCCCTTTGAGAGATTTTTCAAGTCTACGACGCTTGGCAACATCTCTTCAACCAAAGTCATGAAGAAATAACGTACAACATGCAATGGTTCTCTCCCACCAGTTGATCCACCTATCCTTTCCAATCACCTTCCCATCTTTACTAGCCTTGCCCTGCTTGGTCAATCCTTTGTTGAGTCAAATTAATGATGAGGAATGATGTTAAAGACAACATATAAAAGCATACTTATATGTAGATAAAGTGGATTTGATTTTTTGTCCCTTTAAAAATTGAAGCATGCTCTAAAGATTTTTACCTTATTAAATTCCATATAAATCAATAGATTTCACCTTAATTTTATGATGATTTGTAAAGTGCCTTTAAAATATTAAGATATATTTAAATATAAATAAAATTGTATATAAATCTATATATAAATTTTTGACAATCTGTCTCAAATTTCTCCTTTCATATGATCAAATATTAGCCCTCTAGAATTAAATTTAAGGTTTTGAAAAAAAAGACCCCTTTGAAAATGAATTAAAACTTAGGAAAAAAAAAAACACCTTTAGAAAAGAAACTATTTTTGAATTTTTTGATAAAAAATATACTTTTATTAAAAAATTGATATACATTGAAAAAAAATTACGTAAAAAAAATGATTAATATTAATACGAATTAAACATTAAAATTTTAATATTTAAAATATTAAAAAATAAAAATGAAATTTATAATATAAATTTTGAAAAACTAATAAATAATATTAAATTAATATATCTTTTAATAATCTTTAATAAATATTTTTAATAAACTCTAAAACTTTAAAGCCTTTATTAAAACAGTTAATATAAAAAAACTTTAAAAAAAGTTTATAAGTAAAAAGTATACGAATAAAGCTCTTTTTAAAAAAAACTAAATATTTAAGGAAAAGAGCGGGCTCATTTAAAAAGCAGCCTCTTTAGGTTTTAACTTAGGTTGTAGCCAGAATTTGAACGTTAGGTTTTTTAAAAAAAAATACAAGGCTAAAAATGTAACGGGAAGAAATTTGAACGTTGTTCTTGAAAGCCGAAAAAGCATGTCAATTTAACACATATAATCCTGTTTCTTTCATTTGAGAGTGTTGTTTTTGAATGTTTTTTTCTTCATTTTCAATGCATTTTTCAGTTTTCTTGTTCTTTCTTTCTCAATGTCAAATGGTCTTTCTTTGTTAGGGTTTTTCATTTTTAAGGTTCTGTACAGTGTGCACACTGGTATGTTTGGTCTGTCTGCCCTTGTTTATCTGTGATTTGTTTTTTTCTTCTTTTTTCTTGATTTTACTTCCATAACAGAGGTAGAGGTAGGGCAGAGGAAGAGGCAGAGGAAAAGGTAGGCCAGAGGAAGTGACAGTTGGTGGAGGCTCAATTCTTCTTCCAGGTATTTCTTGTTTTACATATTCTCCTTATTATAAAAAACAATGGGTTGCTTGTCTTACTGGAATGAAATCGAAATTCTATTATGTACTGGCATGAAATCGAAATTCTATTATGTACTGGCTAATCAAAATAGATGAGTAGGATACCAACACTATGATAAACATAAGATTTCAGAAAAAAAACTAAGATCTACTTGACTAATCAAATGCTTAAATCGTATGTTCGAAAGTCTATCATACCATCCTTAAACACCTGAATTTCAACCTGACATACAGATGATAATTACCAATTTCACATTTCATAAAATGCACAAGTTAAACAAAAAGATTGAAACCTAAACAACTGGTATATTGTTTGTAATTTAGGGCGTCCAAAACCCTAAATAACAAACAAAGTTAAAACCCCTGGGAAGCAATCTCAGAAAGCAACAAAAGTACATTCTGCCTAATTTGATTTCTTGTATATACTGCACTATGTACCAACTTTCTGAGGCAGAGCAATCCAATTGCCTTCAGTACCATGCTGCTCTATACATGCCTTGAGTTTAGAGTCTTCTTGAGGAGACCATGGCCCTTTCTTCACGGTGGCTTTGTTACAACACGATGCTCTGCCCATCTCTTCAGCAATATTTCACAACTAGTGACTATGAACAATCAGCTGACAAGGAGATCCAATGAGGGTATAAAATGGGCTCCTCCTAAAATCGCAAAATCTTCGTATCAATATCTATATGAGCATCACGAGCTATAAGCTATATTGGGTGCCATCTACTCAATGATTTGCACGCACCTCCCCTATTATTTAAGACACAACCAAGATCATGTTTCATCATCACCTGTAAACGCCCTATTTTCATGCATGCCCACAACATCATTCTATATATCAGAATCAAGATATGGTGCCACTTATTAAATATATATGCAAGATGTCCACACTAGAATGCTATTTACTAAATTTTCATTAGAACACCAATCCTGAGATCCTTCATATACATTGCATTTCCCTTTGTAATGTAGAGCAATGGTTGTATTTCTTGCATAATGGTTATATTTATACCGTCTTTTGAAATACAAGCGTGATCCTAAGTTTGCCATATTGGATCACAAGTACTATCTTGTATGATTGCTATACCAACATCTTAAAACTTTTCTAACCTCTGATTACCCTCTACATGAAGTTCATGTTGTCTGATATTGTTTTCTTTGTCAAGCTCTTCTTGTTCATTATCGGATTCACTTCCATAACTATCACCATATTCAGAGTACTTCTCAGAATAATCGCTTGTTAAAGTCTTCATCAATATATTCTTTAGCTAGAATTTCTCCATATGGTTATAATGGTAGCTTTTAAATCATCTCATACTATGCATCTCTATGTTTTATGTTGAGAAGTGCCGTCTTGGTTGTCAAAGAGTATGGAAAGATTATCTGCATATTATCTGGTTTAGAATCCATTTTGGAACTGCAAATAGACCTTACATTTACATCATCTCATACTATGCCTCTCTATGTTTTAAAGCAAAAGTCCCCCAAAAAAAAGTGTGTTTGTGCAAGTCATTTGAGAGTAACAGGGTACTAAAGAAGAAAAGTAGTAGCACACAATGAAGGAAAGGACTGGCTTTTACTATGTAGACTTGGATGCTAATCAATAAATCCAAAAACGTAGGTAACTAACATCAGTTCGGATTTAAACTAAGATTTGAAAGTATCTTTGGTTGCATGTTCTGTAATAAACCTCTACTTTGTGATTTTATGCGCTTTGGTTGCCTCTCAAACCTAGGTTTCAGCTTCCGTATGAAAAGCTTTTTTTAAGATTGTTGTAACTTGTATGTATATGTTGCGGTCTATTTTGTGATAATCTATCTAGTAGTTCTAGTTCCTTATACATAGTTCCATACAATTCATGCATTGCTATCAAAGTCGTCCCAACTATAATATACAATAATAAAATTTGCATTGCTATTATAGCCCTCCCAACTATAATATACAATAATAAAATTTGATTCCCTTCTTATAGTAGTGCGTTGGGTAATGTTAGATGAATAGGTTGGAGACTTGTTAGGAATATCACGAGTTTGACCCGATATGAACATATCATACCAAAACAACAAAGAAATTCCTATGTTTATATTTCTCTTAATGTAATTTAGTTGTTATATCATACCAAAACACAAAGAAATTCCTATGTTTATATTTCTCTTAATGTAATTTAGTTGTTATACAAGTGGTCTTTTCACAGTGTATCAAATTATTTGATGATTTATCAGAATTCAACTGTATGGTTTCAGGTTAGACTCGTTAGTCTTCATTGTCCCATATTTCCTGATCAGTGTTCGTAAGAACCCAGCTCTCTAAACTGCATTGTTGAATCATGATAAATCATCATATGATACTTCAAGTTTTCAAAATATTATTTACATTGTCTGGAACTAGGTCATCTATGCCTTCTGAAAATTGAGTTTTCTATTATATGGGAAATAACTTCTTGTTATCATATGTAATCTAATTGCAAGTTGCTTTTTTTTTGTTTGAGATAATTTCTACAAATCATCTACATGAATATATATTTTTCTTTTGACATAAAGAAAATTGTATTATGTTTGTAAAGATCACAACAGATAGAGAATCACCATCTGCAGAGTTTACTGGAATCTGCAATAGGAAACCACATCCCACAACAGATTTAGGGTTGACAAAATCATACTCATCAATCGTGTTACAAATATATTAGTAAATGCCCAAATAGACCAACAAATAATAGTATCAAATAAACACGTATAACAAGGGAGAAAAGGCACCCCATAAGATCGAATTGATTCCCCTCATGTGAAGCAAGTGTGGACCCCTAACCATCTAACTATAGTGGGGGAGAATAATGGTTGTGGTTGACCAGTTCTCAAAGTACGCAACCTTTGTAGCATGCAAGGCACCTTGCCAAGCAACAACAGCAGACACATTCCAACCAAGGGGCCAACAAATGTCTTGGACAGGGCAGATTGGCAGGTGGAAGAGGTATTAGCTGTTCATGAACAGGGATTTGGTAACTGAAAGCAGAGAGGTTTCCTAGTAGCTTGGCAAGTCCAGCTCCAATTTGAGGCGAGTTGGTAAAAGGAAAAGACTCTCTAGAAGTATGATGACAAAGTGTTAGAGTTCTTGGCAAAGGATTCCAACCCCTATATGTGATTCATCAAGGATGGGTCCTCCCCATGCAAGGCTAGTGGTCTTGTAATAATGGTGCCGAGGGTGCCACCTATTTTGAGTGGCAGAGAATATAGGGGGAATAAGAGTAACTGGACCACTACAGCAACGTTTCAACATTGTATTCACTTCCTCCAAAGCAAAGTTGTCATGTTGGGTGTGACCCAAAGAGACACACCAGCTGCAACCAACTAGCAGTGTTTGAGTTCAATAGAGTGAATTGGCTTGTATTCGAAGAGGGCATTGTGCTGCAGTGTTATCAAAGGGGCAAGATCATAGGGGAAACATCAAAGGGTTTCATAGGGTTGGAATTTGAGATTCTAAAGCATCGTGAAGAGATAGTCTTGGGCATGATTTGGGGATAGGGTGTGCGTGCCTTGGGATCAGCATGGGGTGAGGACCAACTTGATTAAATCACGGAGAGTTGTTGGGGACCTTTTTTCTACACAATAATGTGAGGCTCTCTAATTTTCCTAAGTGAATAAATTATTTCCTTTATCTTATTATGAATCTGATTCATCATCATCTTCTGCATCATTTACCCTGTTGCAATCAGTGATGTTGATGAATCTACAATATTAGCATCTCCAAAATAAACCTAAGTATTTTCGTTAGCTTTACCATTAATAAGTTCATTGATATCATCTGAGTGTAGATGCTGAGTAGTAGCAACCATACTTCTACTAGGTTGGGTTTTGGGGTGATTGGGTTCACCTTTGCAAATGATTTCGATTACTTTGACCATCACGGAACCGTTCAATTCTTTTATTCACAGGGAATTTGGGATGGTTACATTTATAATAACTATATAGATATTTACTACTAGCAAGGGACCTTCTTTTGTTCATACTATGCTCTAAAATTCCATAAAAGCGTGAGGCACTGGCAAGGTTTGCAGAATTTGGTCTTGCATTTCCTTGAAAGTTTCTAAAACCTTTTCAACAAATTCATTTTGTACATATCTTGTAATCATGGCATTCCATGAGACCATATTTCTTCGAGGCAATCTATCAAACAACTTACAATATTTTTCTTATGCTTCCAACTTTTGCATACATGTCTACCAAAGCAAAAACAAAGTGAGAAGAACTGAAACCACTCTCACTACAGCTGCTGCTTCAATCTTTTAACAACAAATGGAAATTAGAACTGAAAAATATTGGGGTTTAAGTGCTACTAGATTCTTGAGCGTGAGACAAGATTTTTTCAGCCTTTTAAAATTTATTTTATGTTGGAGGCAAGGGTGTTTTATTTGTACTGATTTTGTGCTTTGATAGATGTTCATACCCGGTTCCAAAGATCTCATTTTGGCACAGGCATATAGATGTTGGCAAAGAATGGCAATTTGGCTTTTCAACTGTCCAATGCATTTTCTTGAAGATTTGTAAAACCTTTTCAACAAATCCCTTCTGTACATATTCTACAATCATGTATTCTTTTTCTGCTGTTTTTATAGTGACTTGCACCCTGCAGAGTGAAATGAGCCATTCTGGTTTTAAGGATATCCTTGGTGATGGCTCTGATTAGCACATACTCAATACTGAGTGAGGATGCTACCTCCAATGAGTTGATGATACAGTCTGCATCTCTGCAGAACAAGTTATGCACTTCACAAGGTTACAATAGCGAAGACGTCATGTTAAACAATAGCCTGCATATACCATCCTGTTTCTGAATTGCTGTACAATGCTTTTGTTGTCTCCTTTAAATTGTACATATGTCAGCCTGTGTCATCAGTATGTATAGAGACTCCCATGCTTGCTCATGATACACATCCGAGAAGGTTCATTCTTCTTCACTTATATTATATGATAATGTTACACCTCATTTGAGTGCTCATGATGTTTCTAATGACCATGATATGATTTTTAAAACTAATGAATCTTATCTTTTTATTACACCTCATTTGAGTGCTCATGATGTTTCTAATGATCATGATATGATTTTTACAACTCATGACACTCATCTTTTTATTCATTGATTCATGGTTCTTCAAAAGTCATTTTTTTCTTAATTTCTTGGGAATGTATGTTTTGATTTATTTTCTCATTTGTAGTTAGACTGACTTGTATTTAATTTTATGTTCTTGCAGATAAGAATCTCGGGAAATTGTTGGAAGGTAAATTGAGCATTGTGGTTATTTTTTATTTAACTCTCTTTAATTTTTAAGTTATGAAAATTTATTGAGTACCATTGTTTAAATCACTAACATATTCATGGCATTATGTTTGGATATATTCTTTATTTTAAATGCATTTGATCAAGTTTTGAAATGCTGAGACTGACAATTAAAAGAATTTGTAGCTATCAGCATTGACTGTGGATTGATATAATACAGAGAAGCTGAAATCATTAAAGTTGCTGTGCATGGTGAGATTGACAAGAAAATAAAAAAAGAGACCTGGTATGTACATGTGTTTGATGTTTTAGATTATTTGATAATCATTTTTTTACTATTTGTCCTTGTTTTATGTGTTTCTTTATATTGCTACTTTGAATATAAATGAATTGCATCTCAGAATGATAGGTTGAGTGACTTTACATTACATTATCTATTTTCATATGTAGGGAACTCACAATGTTCTTTAACTTCAATATTGATATTTGTTGTATTATCGTGACTGATTTATGGTTAAATTGGTAATATGATTGGGTGGTAGGATTATACAATTCAAGCAGATAGTGCAAGCTCACAACCCCTCTTAGTGATCTCCTCAATGCAGAATATTGAATCTTGCTGCAAATTACTAACATGTTGCTCTTGGAATAGGCAGGTTGCCAAGCAGTTTGCTAATACAGATCCCAAAGAGAGCCAAGCAGCTGTTTCAGTTTAGTTTTTTTATCATTATGGGTGTGGATCAAATGTAGGAGTGAAGTTTCCCATGTGGATTCAGAGCAGCAAAGGATGGGATTAGTCATTTGTCATTTTTTAGTAATATTTTGGTCAATTACATTGACCTAGTGGTTATGTAATATGTAAAAAATACAATGCGTAATAAAAAGTTATTGGAAAGGGGCTTTTTAACCCCCTTCAAAGACCGAAGGGAATGGTCATTGGCCATGGTCATTCCTTAAGGTCATGTAGTTTTTGGCATCTTAAAGAATGGTCAATATGCCAAGGCCATTCTTTAAGGTTTTTCTCTTGCGTCCCTTGCATTTTCTATTTATTATTGACTAATGTTTAATTTTTACTTAAAAATTTATTAATTTTGATGTTAACATTAAAGTTACAAATCACAATTTTATAAATAAATTTATCATTTATGAATCACAGCATAAGTCACTTCATAAAATTAAATCACCCTTACAAAAACAACATTTAAAATGCAGTTCTGAAAGCACTTTATGAACATAATTTATATACATAACCATACCATCATAATAATAAAATGTATGTTATGACTTGTCACATATTAACATTGTCCATAATGAATAATCATACCTAATGAAAACAACATTTAAAAGAAATCATGAACTCACTATGAATGCAATTCACATGATTATAAAATATATATTTTAATCTACCACATATTAACAATAATTATAAAATATATACATTTTGATCCACCACATATTAACATTATTGCAAATGACTAAAACTTCTTGCATATAATAAATCACTTTACTAAAAACTAAAACTTCTTGCACATAATAAATCACATTACTAAAAATTAAAGCTTTTTTCACATAATAATATTTTTCATTAAAAAAAAAATGTAAGTTGTGTTGTTGTGTTGTGTTGTGTTGTGTTGTTGTGTGATGTTGTGTTGTGTTGTGTCTTAGGTCCACTAGGAGAGGCCATGTGAGCTTTCCACCTTCATGTGGTTGGCCTTGTTAGTAGAGGGTATTTGAATAAATATCCTTGAAGCTAAGAGAAGCTTGTTCGTAAATATTTTTCATTAATTCTAAACAATGTTTTATAAATTTAACAATGTTTTGTAAAGAAAATTGTGATTGCAAAGGTGAAAATTTAAAAGATAAATAAATTACCAAATTGATTTGTATTTTCGTAATTATTGGAGTTATATATAATCTAACTCAAGAATTTTACAAATGTTCACAATTTGGGGTTTTTCCAATAAAAATAGCATAAGAATGCTCCTTATAAGATAACTTTTACATAATAGTTTTTGTTATAATTTTAAATTTTGTTTTAAGACATAAACATAGAAAAATGTTTTAAAGATTATATGTATTGTTGGTGTATTTGACTTTAGAATAATCAAACAAATCTATGTGAACTCATTTTATAAAGGGTGATTATTACAAGTGAGTTAATTCAAGCTTGTTCGTAAATATTTTTCATTAATTCTAAACAATGTTTTATAAATTTAACAATGTTTTGTAAAGAAAATTGTGATTGCAAAGGTGAAAATTTAAAAGATAAATAAATTACCAAATTGATTTGTATTTTCGTAATTATTGGAGTTATATATAATCTAACTCAAGAATTTTACAAATGTTCACAATTTGGGGTTTTTCCAATAAAAATAGCATAAGAATGCTCCTTATAAGATAACTTTTACATAATAGTTTTTGTTATAATTTTAAATTTTGTTTTAAGACATAAACATAGAAAAATGTTTTAAAGATTATATGTATTGTTGGTGTATTTGACTTTAGAATAATCAAACAAATCTATGTGAACTCATTTTATAAAGGGTGATTATTACAAGTGAGTTAATTCAAGCTTGTTCGTAAATATTTTTCATTAATTCTAAACAATGTTTTATAAATTTAACAATGTTTTGTAAAGAAAATTGTGATTGCAAAGGTGAAAATTTAAAAGATAAATAAATTACCAAATTGATTTGTATTTTCGTAATTATTGGAGTTATATATAATCTAACTCAAGAATTTTACAAATGTTCACAATTTGGGGTTTTTCCAATAAAAATAGCATAAGAATGCTCCTTATAAGATAACTTTTACATAATAGTTTTTGTTATAATTTTAAATTTTGTTTTAAGACATAAACATAGAAAAATGTTTTAAAGATTATATGTATTGTTGGTGTATTTGACTTTAGAATAATCAAACAAATCTATGTGAACTCATTTTATAAAGGGTGATTATTACAAGTGAGTTAATTCAAGCTTGTTCGTAAATATTTTTCATTAATTCTAAACAATGTTTTATAAATTTAACAATGTTTTGTAAAGAAAATTGTGATTGCAAAGAAAATTTAAAAGATAAATAAATTACCAAATTGATTGCAATTAGAGTGAAAATTTAAAAGATAAATAAATTACCAAATTGAATAATCAAACAAATCTTTGTATGATTTCGTTAATTAGCTTGGTAAATATTTTTCATTAATTCTAAACAATGTTTTATAAATTTAACAATGTTTTGTAAAGAAAATTGTGATTGCAAAGGTGAAAATTTAAAAGATAAATAAATTACCAAATTGATTTGTATTTTCGTAATTATTGGAATATAATCTAACTCAAGAATTTTACAAATGTTCACAATTTGGGGTTTTTCCAATAAAAATAGCATAAGAATGCTCCTTATAAGATAACTTTTACATAATAGTTTTTGTTATAATTTTAAATTTTGTTTTAAGACATAAACATAGAAAAATGTTTTAAAGATTATATGTATTGTTGGTGTATTTGACTTTAGAATAATCAAACAAATCTATGTGAACTCATTTTATAAAGGGTGATTATTACAAGTGAGTTAATTCAAAGTCTTTCTCATTATTGTGATTGTTATAAATATTTTAAAATATAAGAAATGTATTAATTTTAAATTGTTATTAATATGCACTTGTAGAGGAGAAATGTACATTCTTTTCACTTTCCTCATTTTTTTGTTCAAATAAGGGTATTGACTCAAGATTTTAAAGATGTTTTTAGCACTACTTTGACCATAACTTATCATCTAGTAGAGGTGAAAGATTTAGAGGCAAGTGGCCAAGAGACAAATTTTTATTGTACTAAATAAGGTCGTGGGGAGGTTCTAGATAGAAGTTTAGGTACAATCACATCCAATTATAGTGTAGAATCTATTGGGACCCCTTTGAAATCCGTAAAATCTAACTAAGTCCTTTCATTTTGATGGAAATTTGTCTTGTATGTGTAAACCCCTCATGATGGAATCCTTATGTTTTTCCTTGCTTAAATGTTTTATATTTTAGGGAGTCTTTGAGTTCTTGCTCATATTGTGAGTCTATAGGAAAAACTTGGAACCAAGTTCCGTGGCTTTGGGTTCTCTCACCCCCATAATCGACATATTATGTAGTTTCATTAGGTTGTGAATCTCAGAGAAGACCTTGGACTTGGAATGTCCTAAGTTTAGTTCATTGCCCAACCCCACCTATTGTGCCTCCTTATAGCCCTTTATTCCTTGCGATGTATTTCCTCACCTCTTTTGGTTCCAATTTCCTCTCTAAACCCATCCCTCACTCCCCTTATATGTTTTCTCTCATAAGTCCCCAATCCTCAATTTATTCTGCTCTCCATCTCCCTTGTTCTTTGTTCTTCCATATCAAACAGTGGGCTTGTGGAGGAACTTAGAACATTGGCACCTAGGTTCCAGGTGACAAGTCTACTCGAGTCTTGAACCTCGTGATTCCTTTGGTCACAGTCCTAGTTCCTTTCCTAAAACCATGACCTAATCATTCCCTCATTGTGTTTGACCCATAACCTTTCTCCATTCCCTTGGACCTTGGACGCTCACATCAACCTATTACTCACTTATTGATTCTTGATTCTTGGCTTGCTTTAATCCTCCATGTAGTTCAAAGGTAGCTCCCTAGACCTAAACTCCCACTAGGCACTAGATAGCTCAATTTTTTTGTGACCTTGTCTTCATGCACAACATTGACCTGCAACATGGTGCTCCACTTGGACCCTATGCACTCCTTTGCAATCTGGTCCCATTCCATGCCTTGGCACTTTGACACCACTCCCAAAAATACAAAACATTTAAGCAAGGAAAAACATAAGGATTCCGTCATGAGGGGTTTACACATACAAGACAAATTTCCATCAAAATGCAACAAATTAGTTGGATTTTATAGATTTCAAAGGGGTCCCAATAAATTCTACACTATAATTGATGTGTTAGTACCTAAAATTCTATCTAGGACTCCCCCATGATCTTATTTAATAGAATACAAATTTATCTCATGGCCACTTGCCTCTAAATCTTTCACCTCTACTAGAGGATAAATAAGTTATGGTTAAAGTAGTGCTAAAAAACACCTTTAAGATCTTGAGTCAATAAACTTATTTCAACAAAAAATGAGGAAAGTGAAAAGAATGTACATTTCTCCTCTAAAGTGCATATTAATAATATATATATATTTTTTAGACTGCAAGAATCGAGGGGGTGGGGGAGACTAGATCTCGTGACCAACCTCCTGCAATAGGAAAGATTTACCAATTGAGCTAGGGCCCCCGCCCCACATGTTATTAAAAATTTATCATTAATGTATTTCTTATATTTAAAATTTTTTTATAACAATCACAATTAATGTATTGCTGTTACTTGTTTTATTACCGTTGAAAAAGCACGACTGTATTACCATTAAAACAAGTATGTTGTTACAGGTTAAGGTTTATTAGAGAAGTAGGGCAAGCTGTTTAGGTTTAGGTTGATTTTATTTTACTGTCTCCTCGCCATCACTTCTTGTACTGGCCATGGTGACTCCTTCAAGATCTCCTCAACAGTGTGATGGCGCCCATGCTTCAAGATCTCCTCAACGTAATTCTTATCAAAGCTAAAGATGAAGAAAGGTCTGGCATAGTGGCCATTAGGAGAGATAAATTTCTAGAGGTGCCACAGATTATATGGGGTCTCAACAACCAAAAGATTGCTCTCAGGACTTTGCTCATGCCTAATCTTCGCGCTTCATTATTTTACAAAGACACTGACCTGCTCCTCTTAGTTCTCTTTGATAAAGTAATTTCCATGGACCAATTCAATTCTCACTGCTGCAGTTTTGTGCAAATGGCCCGCAATGAATATTCTGGGACCAATAAATGAAGGAGTAAACCTTCTCCAATAGGTAAGTAGATTTTTTTTGCACTTGTGTGAAATCCAATCTATAGGTTCATTATGCAAGGCTATTTTATGGTCGATCCAGGCTTGAGGGTTCAGGGGAGCGTGTCCCAACAGCTCTGAAACTACAGCCATGGAGGGAATGACTTGTTGTTAGCTGCTATTACCATTAGAAAAGCATGGCTTGCTGTTAGCTATTTTATTATCGTTTAAAAAAAGCATGACTGTATTACCGTTAAAAAATCATGTTATTATAGGTTTCGGTTTATTAGAGAAGCAAGGAAGGCTGTTTAGGTTTAGGTTGATTTTATTTTTCTGTCTCCTCGCCATCACTTCCTGTGGATTGGCGATGGCGACTCCTTCAATATCTCATCAACAGTGTGATGGCGCCCATGCTACAAGATCTCCTCAACATAATTCTTATCAAAGCTACAGATGAAGAAAGGGTTGGCATAGTGGGCATTATGAGAGATAAATTTGTGGAGGTGTTGTAGATTATATGGGGTCTCAACAATCAAAAGATTGCTCTGGCCAGGGCTGCTTTCACTATGAGGAAATTGAATAGGAATTTGCTCATGCCTAATATTAACGCTTTATTGTTTTACAAAGACACTGACTTGCTCTTCTTAGTTCCCTTTGATAAAGTATTTTCAATGGGCCAGTTCAATTCTTGCTACCTTGGTTTTGTGGCAATGACCCAAAATGGATATTTTGGGACCAATAAATGAAGAAGTAAACCGTCTCCAACAGTAAGTAGATTGTTTTTTGCACTTGTGTGAAATCCAATCTATAGGTTCAATATGCAAGGCAACTTTTTTTGTTGATCTAGGCATGAGAATTCAGGGGAGCGTGGCCCAACAATTCTGAAACTACAGCCATGGAGGGAATGACTTGTTGTTAGCTGTTATTACTGTTAAGAAAAGCATGGGTCGCTGTTAGCTGTTTTATTATCATTAAAAAAAAGCATGACTGTATTACCATTAAAAAAGCATGCTGTTAGAGGTTTAGGTTTATTAGAGAACCAGGACAAGTTGTTTAAGTTTAGGTTGAATTCATTTTTTTGTCTCCTTGCCATCACTTCTTGTGGATTGGCAATGGCGACTCCTTAAAGATCTCCTCAACAGTGTGAAGGCGCCCACGCTTGAAGATCTCCTCAACATAATTCTTATCAAAACTACAGATGAAGAAAGGGTTGGCACAGTGGGCATTAGGAGAGATAAATTTGTGGAGGTGCCACAGATTATATGCTATCTCAGCAATCAGAAGATTTCTTTGGCCAGGCTTGCTCTCACTGCAAGGAAATTGAACAAGACTTTGTTCATACCTAATCTTAGTGCTTCGTTGTTTTACAAAGACACTGACGACCTCCTTTTTCTCCCCTTTGATTAAGTATTTTTCATGGACTGTTTCAATTCTCACTGTTGTGGTTTTGTGCAAATGGCCCACAATGGATAATCTGGTACCAACAAATGAAGAAGTAAATTGTTTCCATTAGGTAAGTAGATTTTTTTTCTACACTTGTGTGAAATCCAATCTATAGGTTCAATATGCAAGGCTATTTTTTGGTTGATCCAGGCTTGAGGGTTCAGGGGAGCGTGGCCCAACAACTCTAAAGTTACAGCCATAGAGGGAATGACTTGTTGTTCGCTGTTATTATCGATAAGAAAAGCATGACTTATTGTTAGTTGTTTTATTACCATTAAAAAAGGCATGACTGTATTACCGTTAAAAAAGCATGTTGTTATAGGTTTAGGTTTATTAGAGAAGTAGGGTAGGTTGTTTAGGTTTAGGTTGATTTCATTTTTTTTTGTCTCCTCACCATCACTTCCTGTGGATTGGTGATGGTGACTCCTTCAAGATCTCCTCAACAGTGTGATGGCGCCCATGCTTCAAGATCTCCTCAACAAAATTCTTATCAAATTGACAAATGAAGAAAGGGCTAGCACAATGGGCGTTAGGAGAGATAAATTTGTGGAGGTGCCACAAATTATATGGGGTCTCAACAATCAGAAGATTTCTTTGGCCAAGGCTTCTCTCACTATGAAGAAATTGAGGACTTTGCTCATGCCTAATCTTAGTGCTTCATTGTTTTACAAAGACATTGACCTGCTCCTCTCAGTTCCCTTTTATAAAGTTTTTTCCATGGACTGATTCAATTCTCGCTGTCATGGTTTTGTGCAAATGGTTGACGATAGATATTCTGGGACCAACAAATGAAGAAGTAAATTGTTTCCAACAAGTAAGTAGATTTTTTTCTACACTTGTGTGAAATCCAATCTATAGGTTCAATATGCAAGGCTATTCTTTGGTTGATCCAGGCTTGAGGGTTCAAGGGAGTGTGGCCCAACAACTCTGAAGCTATAGCCATGGAGGGAACAACTTGTGTTAGTTGTTATTATCGTTAAGAAAAGCATGGCTTGTTGTTAGTTGTTTTATTACTGTTAAAAAAAAAGAATAATTGTATTGTCGTTAAAAAAGCATGTTGTTACCATTATAGGGTTTATATGAGCCTTAAACCCTCCAAAAATCCTAAGTTTGAATCCTTTGCAATTGTTATGTTTCACAGTTGACTTTCTATCACTGGTTCTCGGTCACTCAAGTCGTGACTTATGCTGTTAAACCCGTCCTGTTACCAACCCCTAAATCCTAGCAACCCCAATCGCTACTCGTCGTTTTATTTAAAATATTGCCTTGCTGTTATGCATGTTATAAATCATCAAATATTTGTCATCTGGTCCTAATTCTGAGTTTAATATTTCAAGCATTACTCTAAAGTCTCGTCCTTGAGTCTTATGCCCTCGCCCATTGTTCACTTAGCAGGGCCCTTTTTAAGAACTAACGTGTGCATGTGTAGAATTAACAATTTTTTGTAGGTTGTTGGATCACCGCGATCAAATCCTGATCGCTCCCCGCGCCTCTGCTCAGTTTTATTTCTTATTATAATATTCTTACGGGCTAGTGGGCGAGCACCACATGCCCCTCTATAGTGGTAGGCCCAATGTCTTCGAAAGCTAGCAGGTAGTGGATTGAAGAGAATCAACGATGGATATTGAATGACTTTGCTACATCTGGGTCGCTACTCGCCACCCCGTCTAATTTTAATATGCATTAAAATAATGCCACAGGCTAGCTGGTTGAGGACATCTATCCCTTTGTCAGTGGGACCCACTGAGTTGTGAAAGCGACAAATACTTTGTTGATATTGATAGTTGAGATGAGGTGACGTGGTTGAATCTCGACCTCTCCCCACCATCCCGCGGGGAACCCACCTCTATCTCTCGTCTCTCAATGGGGAAGTGAGAGAATGCCACGTGGAAGGATTAAAGCGGTTGAAGGAACATTACAAAAGGTGAAATATTAATGAAATATTTTGGTGTTGGGGCATGAATGCTAAAATCTACATTATTAAAGAGATTTATAAGCATGTGTTTTAAAAGAAAATGAAGTCTTTTAATCTTGGTTGTTAGTTATATCTAAGGGATATGTGCACGGGAAAGCAGTGTTGTAGTAAGGCACATACATGTTGAAGGTTGAGACCTAATATGAGCCCTTCCTTGCCTCCTCGCTGCTGAATGTTATACGCAGGTTAAGACCAATGGGGAAGTGGGGAAGCTGATGCGTGGATTTTCTTAGTGGCAGTAAGGATGGTGGAGCTTGCGAATGAATTGGATCTTGGGTCCACATGACCTATTTTTGATTGGTTGAGAATAATTGAGGACTACAATAAGCATTTTCAAACTTTGTTGACTGAATTTGGGTCATCTATCTGGCCATCTCACTTTACAATCAATGGTCGATGTTCAAAATTAAGTTTGAAGGCAAATGAGCCATTCTGATTCACATGAGCGAACCGTAATGGTGGACAAGATGCATAGCTACTAAATTGGAAGGTTTTAAATCCATTAAAACTCACTTTAAAGCATAATTGAAGGTTGTCAAAAGCATTTTGCGTATTCAAGGAGCTTGTGCTATGATTTTCAGGCTTGTTCGACAACAAAATTGATGCAGGAGCATCCAGTGTAAGGGCAATCTTGCATCACCCAAAAATAGTTAAATTTCAAGTTTCTCGGTTTTTAGATGTTTTTACATTTTTGGATACCCTTTTCGTCATAATAAAATTCCCAATTTATGGTTTTTATTTTCTATTCCTGGGTGGAAAGATATTGCAGTTTTAGTTTCTTAGATTTGCACCTAAAAATCTTCCGAGTTAGATTTGAGGAACTTAGAGTTCCCGGATCGGCTCCGAAACTTTCCGAAATTGGCATAGCAAATTTCAAGTGCGTTATTGATTTCATGACCTTTCCAACGGTTCAAACGGTTTGCGAATCAGAAACCCAGATCAAAAGTTATGGCCTCGGGAAGTTGGTGCACTTTCTAGAAGATACAATTGCAAATGCTCTTTTGAAATTTGAACTTCATGTTGTAAATTTTCGGCCAAACCACCTAAACTCAAATTTGAATGTTGTTTTGGCTCCAAACTAAAGAGGAGCTCTATTTATGGGTGGGTTTCTAATTTTGGGTAACTTTGGGGACAAGCCGCATATTGTGAAAGGGTGATTCTGTAGCTTTCTATAACTTGCATGTGTTGTAGAACTTGGGGATTTGAGATCCTCTGCATGTCAGAAGCTCCATTTTTTGAGTAATAAAATTATTCTCTTGTTTGTGGGTTATTTTCTAAGTTTTGAACTATGCCCTCATAAAAAATTAGGGTTTTCAAGCGTTGCAAAATCAATAAGTTAAATTGCTATCTCGTTTTTAAATTGTTTAGGAATTTGTTTAATTGCGCTCATTGAATCATTCTACCAGTAGGGTTTTTTGGTTTATGCATTTCTTTCAAGGTTTGACATAAATTCAAGGAAAGTAGCTTGTTTGGTCTTGTTAGTTTCCAAGTCGAACCCTTGCATAAGTTGTAATTTCCCGTTTGCTAAAAGAAGCCCTAGTTTACAAAAACCATCGAGTTATGGCCCCAAAAGTGAAAGCATCTTCATCAAAAGAGCAAGCCTCTGGCTCCACAGTTCTTGTCAAACCTTTTGTTCATGACCTAATTAATTAGTTGCCACCCTCTACTACTGAAAAAACTAAGGGTCAACTATTGTTTTGTGGGAAGCAAATTGTGGAGGGATTAATTGATAAGCAATGTACTATCAAGGATGCCACATTGCCCTACACCAAGTGGAAAATTTTCAATTGCTAGTTTGGGAACAAGAATTGTAGCATTCATGTAGGAAACCCTTGGAACCTGGATTTGGGAGAAGTAATAGTCCCAAATGTCTACATGGATGTGGACTTGTTGAAAGTATTCGCTAGGAATTATGATCCAGTGACAATGATTGTGAGAATTTTCGATGGTAAAGATATGGTAAAGGTGACAAGAGAGGAAATTGCAAATAAATCAAAACTCACTGAGGGGAGTGAGGACATGGTGCCCATTGATGAGAAAACTCTAAGAGCATAATATAAAAATGTCAAATATTCATTCAAGACCTTAATATTGCTGAACTATTTTGCATCTGTGGATGGTAGAAGGGTAGTTTTGGGTCCATCAAACAAGGAACCGTACCCCATTAAGTATTTAATGTCCTACTTTCAGAGAACTTTCTATTCCATATGCCAAATCATTGGTTATGACCTAGTTACAAGCAT
The DNA here is from genome assembly GCA_007258455.2 of Sequoia sempervirens. NCBI lineage: Eukaryota > Viridiplantae > Streptophyta > Pinopsida > Cupressales > Cupressaceae > Sequoia > Sequoia sempervirens. The sequence continues at coordinate 298,993 of VDFB02262335.1, read as the reverse complement.
CCCCATGGCCTGGATGTACATGGCCACACATATTCAACATCCAAATTATTGTACATTGTATGACTATGGAGGGTACTTGGTAGAAAGGATGCATGAGGGCCTGGTTGAATTGAAGAAGGGCAAGGATGGAGTAAAATTCTCCTAGTACTCATTGTTCATGCATATGTTATTATTCAAAGGAGCTAGTTATTTTGGTAAGGACATGACACTTGAGCATAAGAAAGGTAATTTGGAGCTTCTTGTTCCATGTTGGACTACGATCTTAGATAAGGATGATAGAAAATTTGATTATGTTATGTTTGAGAACTTGCTTGCCTCTAAGTTGAGGAGAGTACTGATTAGGAGCGTGCCAAGGATTCCTAAGGCCTTGCATGATTTTCTGAGGCCTAAGGAAAGGAGTCTTGATTTGGGTGTTGATCATAATTGGGGAGACATTATCCCTTATCCTACATATATTGTTTTAAGAGTTTATGGCACAACTGTTTCACCTCATCTATTTCCCAAAGATGCTCCAGAGAGACTTGGTTTTCTTGAACTGATGTGGAAACTAGGAAATGTGGAAAATAGTCATTTAAAGCATCAGGGAAAGGGATCATTTTTCCCTTCATACACTTACTTTTCTGACTTTGTAATAATTAAAGGAGGATGGGAAAAAATAAATGATATCCTTAAGCCTTTGGGAATGAGAAGAGCAAAAGGAAGAAACTATGACCCTGAAGGTTTCATGGAATGGTTGAAAATGAGAAATAGGAGTTCAAAGTTTATTCATAATTTTTATTTCCCTAAGGATGTGATTAGGAATATTTTTTATTTTCTAAAGCGGGATGATAGAAAAGAAAAATGGATTTCTTTTTTATAAATTGCAAAGGAAGATAAGGGAAGAGGATCTGCAGTTCACTGCCCTTGCAAAAATCCCAAATGAAATGCAGAGAATTATTTTTTTTTCCAAAACTTTGAGATAGTAGTAGGGCACTTAGAAGGTGATAGATTGGTCCAGGAAAAGGGAAAGACCATTGCCATAGAAGAACAAGATGTGGGAGATACCCCTACAATGGAAGAAAGGCCATCTTACCAAGCCCCTGAGGAACAAAAGGTAATTGTTTCCAGAAGAAGGAAAAATAAGGCAAAGAGGAAGGATACAACTGTTGCTTCTTCACAACAAAAAGAACAGAGGGTCTTTTCACCAGTGCCACAAATGCCACTTCCATCTCCCCCTAGTTCAACTGGACCTGAATTCATTGACATTGACTCTCCACCAAGACAAGCATCACCACCAAAAGAGCCACCTATGAAGAAACAAAAGGTTAAATCGACAGGTTTGGTGGATTATGAAGATGATTCTGAGGATAAAATCTTGGTAACACAAGAAGAAATGCAACAAGGGATTCCTTCTCCACCTAGGGAGATTGTGCCACAACAAATTGGTTTGATGTTAAGTAAGGTTGACCTCACTATCTTAAATAGCCAAAATGATGTGAGAGAAGTAGCATGTAATAAATTTATGGATGATGATTCTTTTGTGCACTCCAAGGCCTTCATGGAATTTTTCTTGAGGAAAAAGAAGGATGAATTTGTGAATAATATTGTAGAACAAAGGAGCCTTCATCCTAAGTTACTTGATTCGATCATCCAAGCAAGAGTAATAAAAGAGATGAGGGAGAAGTATAAAAAAACTACAACTGAGGGTAGAGAACTGGTTAGAAAAAGTGGAATTATTTTATTGCCCGAATGGGATTTTTCTTTTGCCATTACATTTAACAAAATAAAGAGATATGATAGATATCTCTACAACTCAGAGGAGGAAGCTACAATTGCACTACAAGGATTTGCATTCAGTGATCAGTGGGACACATTGGCAATTTGGGCCCTAGCCCCTAATACCAAGAAGTCAAATATTGCAGAGCCTACTGCAGATTACAGGGGAGGTTTGATAATAAAGAGAGTGTCAGACACCTCAACAATTGAAGCAACAACAATGTCAGTAAATGTTGCTCAATTTACAAAGGAAATAGTGGAATCAGTGACTTGTGAGAAGGAGCAATTTAGAAAGAAGTATAATGATTTTTTGATTGATTATGGAAAGAATCAACAACAAACAATGCAATTACATTCATAATTGGCATTGTTGAAAGAGAAACTACAAAATTTTTAGTCAGGAGAGCCAAGAGGAATTGATACTACCTCACTTTCCACTTCAGAAGAGCCAACACCTGTTGTTTCCACACCTCCAACAAGTTCTTCATGGACAATTGTGCCCTATAATATGGGAAATGTGCCCATCTTAATTGAAGAGCCTAGCACATCAAAAGTAGCACAAATAGAGGAGGGTGTCAGCAAGGAGGAATTACTTGAACAAATAAAGGAATATAAAGAGAAATATGACAAGCATGATAGATAATCTTTGTTATCAATATGAAAAATGTCACTGCAGTTTTGGAGCATCTGAATAGAGGAGTCAACAACAGATTAATTAGCATTCATGCTAACTATTTTGCCATGAAGGATGCAATAATTGTTTTTGATATTGATAAAGAATTAACATTTCCTCTTATGAAGACATGGATCCCCAGGCTACAAGACTTGGGAATAATGGTTGTCGGAGCCAAGCATGATGTCAATGCACCAGAGAATATCAAGCCAACCCTCAATATTGTAAATGAAATTCAAGAATTTCGAGGAAAAATAGAGCCTTTGGAGGAAAAGATCAGGGAGTTTCTTAAAGGTTTTCATGAAATGAATCATGGTGTCCTCCCTTCCATATTAAAGGATGATGGTAATATTAAAACCTTGCAGGATTGGAGGAAGGAAAAAAATGAGGTGATTTCATAGCAAGCAGCTTTGATCTGTCAAGGAAATGATATGAGTTATGCTAAAGAAGAATATGGATATGCTCGCCCATGCAAGAGTTGTCCTGGAGGAATTTGACAAAGAAGCAAACCAAGTGGTCACTAAGTATTCACCTTATAGGTAGAAATTTGATGATATCATCAAATTCAACTGGCCTACAAAAGAAGAATTCCAAGCCTAAAAGGATAAGTACTTGGATGTGTTAGAAGATTGAGCTCCGGTTGTGAAGTGGTGAGTGAAATTTTGGTTTTAAGTCTGCCAACATGGTGAGTAACGGATGGGAGAAGCACAATGCATAGCTTGGAACTAGTACAAATTAGCCTTTTGTTGAAGTATGGATAATATACTATCTTCTCCCCAATTTGAATTTGATGAAAAGGTTGCAAACGTGGAAGAGTTTCTTGTCTTTTCTACCTTATACTCTTTATGCTTTCTTTCATCTTTGCTTGGTGTACATGGACATGTTTTTGGAGCACATGGATATTGTCAGATTAGCTCAAAGATGCCTTTTGGAAGGCGGGACTTGATCTTCAACAACAAATGAAAATGACTTTTGTCTCATGTAACATTTCCCTCCATTTGAGAATGCAAGTATAACTGCAAAGGGAATGTAGTTTGTAACGGTCCAATAAAATTGTGACATGTGTACTTTCTAGCCTGAAGCTTGTTTTGCTCCTTCATTTCTATAAGAAGGAATTCAAGGCTAGAAGTATGGTTTCATTGTTTTGTATTGATCACAAAAATTTTGTAGAGAGAATACTGAGCATTTTGGAGTCTGGTCTTAGGTTTTGAGTCTAACAAATATTCATATGTAATTTTGATAACAATACTAACAATTGAATATAGAATGGTGAAAATTCAAAGCCATTTCTCTCCTATGTACTTGTTTCATGGATTATGAATAATATGATCAAGGATTGTGTTATTTGTCTTCATTGATTTCCAATGGATGTGTAGTTTTATTCTTGCTTTTAATTCAAAGAATTAATGAAAATTCTTGAATGAAGTTGTAGATTCATGTGAACTAAGTGCTAGGATATTAGAAAGAAGTTATGGTTGAGAGTATAATGAATGTGATACTGTAATGCAATATTATCAAAGCTTAATGATGCTATGTGTTAAATTGTTGTCAAATTGTATAGGTTTTAAGATTGGCTCTATTCCTAGGATGAGGCACTAATCTAAGTGAGTGTTCATAATACATTTTATTGGTCAATTCAACAACAAATCACATTTATAAACAAAATATTTTAAATGGATTACAATTGTTATCATTTTTGTGTTAAATTTCTTTATTCTCATGCTCTGAATATTGAGTGTTGTTAAGGGGCAGCCAACTTCTTTGATACATTCCATTTGTTGAGTTATTAAATGGGAATTCATTTGTTATTTACAATGTATGTGGTCATTAGGTGTAAAGGTCTTTAAATACATTGTGGGATCACCCTCCTGGGTCTTGCAGAGGCCAAAGTGCAGGAGGAAAGCATTGATTTCACTCGTTCGTTGGCCAATCCCTTTAGGTTGCTGATAATTAGAAATGGAAAGGTCCATAGGATTCCTTAAAGATTAGCTTAGTTCTTAAAAAACAACCAACAAAATGGCGACTTTGCTGGGGACTAGATTTATGAAAATATGCTTGTCTCGGCATACTTTGTCCAAGCATCGTGATTAGAGTCACATATATTTTTCATGGGGTATTAAATGTTGCAAATATTTGTCAAATATTGCTAAATCCTATTGAATTCTCCCACCATTTATCAATTTGAAGGTCATTTACATAAGTATTGTCAAGTCCTTGTGTGTCCTTGCAAATTCTCCACTTAGTGTGTTGAGGATGGTCTTAGGAGTTCTCTATATTTCCAAATATGTGCAATTCACTTAAAGATCTATGTAATTATCATTATTATTTACAATTCCCAAGCAATTTTGAGTGGTGGCTCTAAAGTCTCTGCACTAGTGTGCATTATTTCAAGAAGTCAAGAAGGTTTTGAAAAAGAAGAGTTGCAGAAGAAAGATGAGGAAAACCAGAGGTTACATGAAGAAGAACCCAAAAGAGAAGCTGGAAGGCAAGCTTCAAAAGAATCCCAAGCAGGAGGGCCAATGGGTACAGGAAGATGAGATTTCAAATCAAGGGATTCCAACATCATTACAAGCAAAAGACACACATACAAGAAAGTCTACTCCTCATCCAGTTCCTGGAAATTAAATTCCTTTAATGAGTTCTAGTAGGCATGAAAGTCAAGATAATTTGCTAGGGTTAGACCATGAAGGAGAAGAAGATTGTGATAATAAGACTGTCACAAGTATCCATAGATCTAGACCAAGGAAAAGTAGGAGTAGAAGTAGGAGCCATCACTGAAATGTTGCCTCTATAAATTCTGTTGTTGTTGGTGACATTACCCCTCCTGCATTTAGTGGGTAATCACCTTTACCACCTGACTTGTTAATTGGAACTAATAATGATCCCCAAAACTGTGATGCCCATAACCTAATAGATCTGGAAGAACACTTAGGTTCTAAGATCACTCTCCTAGATCTTGAGGAGATTTTTGAAGATGTCAATGCTCTTAGAAGAGAAATTCAAATTCATAGCGAAATAAGGAAAATTAATGAGAGGGAGAGAGAAGAACAAGTTAGG